>JAGMWU010000027.1:142374-154116 GCA_018697195.1 Certhia americana
TCTTTTCTTTTCTTTTCTTTTCTTTTCTTTTCTTTTCTTTTCTTTTCCTAAGAAGTCCAGACCTCTCTTTAGAGCATGAACTTCGCAACTCTGAGCTGACCAACTGGGGGGTAATTTTCCTTTTTCTAGAACCTCTAATTCTCCTTCTTTTGTTTTCATGACTACTGCATACCCAGAATGTCATTTTCCCTCCACTACTCGGGAGGAACCATCAGTGAATAATACCTTTCCATAGGGTAGAGTCATATCTTCTAAATCTTCCCTCACTTTAGTTTGGAGATTCACTAATTCCAAGCAGTCATGTTCTAACTCTTGTGGAGGCTCCCCTGATAAGAACTGTGCTGGGTTCAAGCTCTTGGAGGTCACCAGTTCTAAATTACTGTTATCCATTAGAATAACTTCCTATTTCAATATTCTAGCATCTGTCAGCCACTGTTGATCCTTCTGACTCAAGACTGTTTTTAAGTCGTGTGGCGTGTGGACTCTGATTCTACCCTGTAGGGTTAGCTTTCGAGCTTCTTCAATTAAAATTGCAGCTGCAGCTATGGACTGTAAGCAGGTGGGCCATCCACGAGCTACTGGGTCTAATAGTTTTGATAAATAGGCTATGAGCTTGCGATATCCTCCCCATTCTTGGGTTAAAACACCATATGCAGTCCCCTCTTCAGAGTTGACAAATAAGTCAAATTCTTTCTTTAAATCTGGCAGGCTTAAAACTGGTGCTGAAGAGAGCTTATCCTTTAGATGATTCAATCACTCTTCATCTTCAATTGTCCACCTTATGGGTTCAGAACTAACCAGTTTTTCATAGAGAAACTTAACACTCTGGGTTTATTGTTCTATCCATAGTTTGCGATATCCAAAGAGACCTAAGAGTTTTCTTATGTCTCTCTTTGTTTTTGGTGCTTGTATAGCTAGGATACCTGATATTCTTTCTGGGCTCAGTTTTTTACAGCCTTGCTCTATTACATATCTTAGATAGATCACCTTGGGCTCCCCACAAATTGTAATTTGTTCCGGGACACTCTTAGTCCCTTGGTTCCCAGAAAATTTAATAGCTGTACACTGGTTTGCCTTACTTTTTCTTGATCTTCTCCAGATATTAAGAGATCATCTACATACTGCAAAATTTTAACTCCGCTTTCAGGATCAAATTGGCCTAATAATTCCTCTAACGCTTGCCCAAAAAGGTTTGTGGAACCCGTAATGCCCTGAGACAAGCGGGACCATCTTAGTTGTTGTTTTCTATTCGTATCAGGATACTCCCACTCAAAGGCAAGCCAGTCACGGCACTCTTCTTCTAAGGGACATGCCCAGAAGGCATCCTTTAAATCTATAACTGTGAACCAAGCATGTCCATTGGGTACCTGGCTCAGGATGGTAAAAGGATTTGACACTACTGGGTACCTAGTGATCGTCCTCCTATTTATCTCTCTCAAGTCTTGAACTTATCGATATTTTCCCTCTGCCTTTTTGACAGCTAGAATTGGAGTGTTATGGGGAGACATACATGGTTCTAGGATACTTTCTGCTAATAAGTGTTCTGTGACAGGAGCTAATCCTTTTTTCTTTCCATGGACATGGGGTACTGCCTGATTTTACTGGGGGGTGTCTCGGGTTTTCATGTGGTGTTGTTCTTCCCGAGAGTGTAAAAGTCTTTTGCCCAGCACCGAGATCGAAGGAAAAAAACCAAGAGCCATCTCCTCTGCTGTCTCAAGGCTGTTTATTTTTTCCTTATCTGTACAATTTCTTCTCCGACCCACTGAGATCTGTTCAGCAGGTCAGCTCACGGGGAATGACCCAGCCCCAAAGGTGACGAATATCTTTATACTAAAAATTACTTGTGCTTTATTACAAAAGATCCCCAATACCTGTCTCCCCTGTTAGAAGGTCAGAGTCTACTCTGAGCCAACCAAAGATGCCCACGAAACAGGGGAAATTGGTGAAGGAGAAGAAGAAGAAGGAAGAAACCCCAAAGCCACGTGGCAACTCCATTTTGTGGTTTTTGCTTATCAATCTAAATACCACATAAATCTACTTTTCCCCAGTGCAGAGCTAATTATCACCCTACTTAAACTCCTGTGGTCTGTAATTCTTCACACAATGGTGGTAATTTCTCCCAGGGGCTAAAATCAAAGGTGCAGGAGTCTTTGTCTCCTTGCCAAGGCTTCCCAGCCCCCTGCTCGGGTCTGGAATCACTCAGGACAGTCAGAGGAGTGTTCTGGACTCCGACAGGGGTGTTCCTTCCTGAATCTTGATTTTTATTGGGGGAATGTCCAAATACCCAAACTTTCCTTCCTCTGACCAAACCCCAGAATTATTCTTTCCCCTGTCTTTTGTGGATAGCTTCATCATTTGGACTACCATTTTTCCTTTTACTGGGATTATTCCCACCCTAGCTACACTTGTAAGTCTCTTCCTAATAAATTAGTTTCTTGGTCTGGCAAATACACAAAGTCTGCATGACACTGTCGAGAATTTCCTTTTACTTCAACACTTTCTATTACTGGTGCCATAAAGGGTTTTCCCTCTGCTCCTAATACTTCACAAACTTTATTACTTAAAAACATAGCAGTTGGGAGCTTGTTTATACTTGAAAGGTCTGCTCCCGTATCTACTAAAAATTCAACTTCTTCACTTCTGAGACCGACTTCAAAATTTACCAGGGGCTCTTCTCGGTGTTTCATCAGGTCCCCTAATACATCCAGCCCCTGACACCCCTAGTCATCACCATCCTCCCCTCTCAAGATCCTTTCTAAAGCGTCCTGCTCCCTTGCTATTGCTTTGTCCAAAGATAGCATATTCCAGTCACTTTTAAAGTGCCCTGCCTGTCCACAATAGTGACACTTCCTGCTCCTTTTAGAATTCTCAGAGTTGGTCCTTGGGGGCATAACAGGTTTCTTTTTGTTTCCTTACGGCTTGGACTTTGGGCCCCCTTCACATGACTGATCTTTGCTTGCCCGGACGGTTTCTTTGCCCAAAGCCACTGTGAGTCTTGCTTTTGTTTTTGTTTTTTCTTCTTGTCTCCTTAAGTAACCTTTTAGAGCTTCCTTTAACAGTTCATTGATCCCTTTTTCTTGCCAATCATCTAATTTTTCTAGCTTTCTCCTGATATCAGGCCAGGACTTAGTAACAAATTGTACTTTCAACAGTACTTGGCCTTAGGGACTGTCGGGATCTATGTTCGAGTATAATTGAAAATTCCTTCTTAACCTGTTTAACCAGGTGGCTGGGATCTCATCCTTTTCTTAGGTCCCATCAAAAGCTAGCTTGGTGTTGTTACCCCGAGGAACAGATTCTTCAATGTCTTTTGCCATTAGAGTTCTGTGATCTCTCATATTCTGTCTTCCCTCCTCTCTATTTGGATCCCACCCTGGATCCACCTGCGGGAGCTTGTCTTCTCCCCGGGGCCCAAACCTGTTCTCCCTTCCCCAGATTCACATTCCTGCGACACAGATCATGGCTATCTCTTCGGCATTAAATAAGATGTTAAAAATAGAGTTTAACTCACTCCAGGTGTAAATATTAGGACCCAGGATTTGGTCTACTTGGTTGGCTATCCCCACCAGGTCTTCAACTAGGTTTCCTAGCTCTTTCTTGAATCCTCTAACTTCTGAAGCTGTCAATGGGGCATTGACAAACCCTACCCCTCCAACCATTCCTCCCATAGGGACTTGTCTCAAGGGGAAGAGATTGGTTGTCTTAGATCGTGTATGACAATAAGGTCTATCTTCAGCATTTTATCCTTGACTAGGAGTAGGGGTTATAGGGAGTTTCTCATTGTTAAGGGGAAGGTTAGGATTGATTTTGGGCATCCTTGACTCCCAATCAGGCAGAGGTAAAGGAACAGCTACCGGTGAGGGAGAGAAGATTGGGTTTGCTAGAGGGGTTTCTCGAGGTAAAGGAACTGTAACAGGCAGATTAAAAGGAACCGGTGACGGGGTTGAGGGAGAAGATACAGTGATGGTGGGAGGGGCTGAAAATGTAGAGGAGGACGGGTTCGGGGGGAAAGGGTTCAGACTGGAAACAGGAGGGTTAAGTGAGGGTGGTATGGAGGCTAGGATAGCCTGGGAATTGCGAGGTGGAGTTTGGGGCACTATTGGGTGTATGGGAGGAGGGGGTAGAAACTCCAAGGGGTCCCATTTATTACTGGTTCTACTAGTCTCCTTCTCTTGCTCTTTACTTGCCTTAACTTCTACTTTCTGTTCTTTTACCTTGCATACTTTTACTACTTCTGTTTCTGTTTCATCTTTTTGCCACAAGGCCACATATGCTATTTCTTCTGGACTCAATCCTCTTTTGGTTTTTAGATGTTGGTATAATTGGGAGCACATATCCAGGCATCTCTAGTGCCATACCACGGCCACTGTCCTTGCATTTCTAATTTGGGCCAAATATCCATACAATAATGGATCATTTTAATCCGGTCTAGGCCTTTGGTGGCCTCTTGTGTGTCCCAATGATTTAGTATTTGTTCTAACAGGCTATCAGGGGGAATGGTTCTGGTAGTCTCTTCATTCCTCTTGGGGCTTGCTCTCTTACTCAAACATTGCCCCATTACTCCTCTTGACTCTGGGCCTAAACTTAAGAACTGATGGTGCCTCTACCCAAATGAAACACAACTGACAGGCAATACAACTTTCAAACAACTTATAACTGGCCCTTACTAAAACTTATACTTTACAAAGTGCCCCTACTCGAACAGAAATTTTAATCACGGGCAACTGAACTTCTGATCTTTTCACGAGAATGAAAAACTCTCTCTTTGAAGGAACTTTCAAGCAATATATCCACAATCGAACAAAGTCCCATCTCCATTCCCCCCCCGCCTTGTCTCCCTGACTCCCCAGTCAGTGAAGACTGTGAGCACTACTGAGTCGACATTGAGGAGACCCTAGCACTAGACCACCTGGGATCTTCCCTCGTCCCTGTCTCCGTGCCGTCCACAACGTTTTGGTCAGCCGGGTTCACCCTGGAACCCCCTGCCCCTCCGCTCCCTGACAATCTCCCTTCCCCAGCGAGGATAGCTTCTGCACGAGGGCTGAATGTAAGTAAGTGGTGGGAGAATTCCCCCTTTGCCTCCTAGCCACCCCACCCACCAGGGGATGGCTTTGGCGAAGGGATGTATGTGTGTTACCCTAGCTGCCTCACCCGCCTGCGCAGACTACCTGCCCCTGTGCTCTCTGGCAGCAAGTTGACGACCTACCGTTCCTGGAACTCCCCGAGCCGAGACTGAGCTGCGACAGCTACGGCCTCTCAGCACGTCCTGTGTCATAGACCCCAGGAAGCGAAGGTCCTTCACTGACCACCTGGTGCCGGTAGGGCCTGGGGACCCCCAAATCCAATTCCCCGGTCAGGCCAGCTCGGGTACCCGAGCGAGAGGGGTGTGTTCACTCACACCTAACTTAGGTACCCCCACACACACCAGCCCGGGAGTTACCTAGGTTGTTTGTGCATGACTCTCAATTTCCTAGGCCCTCTTACGTGCCCAGAACAGCCTAGACCTTTTCAGAGTCTGGAATCATGAGGAATATCTCTTTGCATGTTTAAGAGATTTTAAGATCTCTGAAAACAGTGTTTTTAACCTCTGTTCATAGAAAAAGGGCTTTTAGACTCTGAAATGAAGCAGAGTTTTTCAGAGTGTTTATTAAATAGTAGAATAGTGTGTAGTTTTATCACAGGGTGAGAATTTTTGATATATGGGGGTTTTAGGATGGCAGACAGGTAAAGGCAAGATGGAGGAAGCGCATGGCTTTTGGGTTTCTTCCTTCTTCTTCCTTGCCTCCATGTTCTGCAGTGAGGTGGCACATTATAGTTGGCTTAGAATAGAGTCTAACCTTCTAACATAGATAATAGTTATTGGAGTAGAATTATAAATACTGATTACGTGGATTGCAATATAAATATCCACGCCACCCTGAGGGTGGGAGCATTAAGCATTGGTATTTGGTATTCGGGGTTTCGTACCTTGAACTGACCTGCAATGAAGAACTCTGCAGGTCAGGAGCAGAATGTAATGATAAGAAATAATAAATAATGAAGAGAAAACAAGAAGAAAAGTCTCGCGCCCTTTCTTTCAAGATCTCTGGCTGGAGAAAACAAAATTTTACATTCTCAGGAAACAGAAGAAAAACAGCCAAACGACAGAAAAACACAAAAAAATAATTGTTCATAATTCCGAGAAGACGGCTTGGTCCTTTCAATAGGGAGGCCTATCCCTATGTATGCCACCCATACACTAAGGAAACCTCCGCACGCTTGGAGGGGGGCCCTTCTGTCCCCGGGAGGCTCCTCTTTCGTTCTTCTGAGCCTTACTAGGCCCCTTTTGCTTCCCCCTGTTCCCAGAACCGCGGTACTGAGGGGTCCACACTCGCTTAGGGGGTCCGAGCTGCCAGCCCTCATCTCACTCATACATCCACTCGCTGGCCTCCCACTCCCGCCGCCGGTGTCTTACCAGTCCCATTGCTCCTCTGCGTTGTCCTTGCCCAGGCTGATCTCCAGGTCCGGGGGTTGCCACCTGGTCCTGGAAGCCCAGGTGGGGCAGCCGTCCTGCAGCTGTCTGCTGGAGACCTCTTCAGGCGTTGTCAGCTATCCTGGATGAGCCGCCAAAAATTGAGCTGAATAAAAGGGCCAGGAGACCTTCTGCTCCCTTTTTAAGCGTTTCTTTGATCAGCCTGGGTGGGGGCCTGAGGGGTCACGCTCACCGCCACTGCCCCTCGTGGACAATGAGGAGGAGGAGGAGGTACCGAAGGCGTAGCGTTTCAACACCCTTCTCCCTAATCCCCATCCCGAAGTAACACCCCCGCAGCAGCCCCTCACGGTTATCCTTCCCCGACAGGCGCCGTTCTCCAAAGCGCCCCGAGTACTCGATGATAAAATCTAAGCCGGTCTTTCATAAAAAAAAAAAAAAAAAAAAAAAAACCCGGCCTGGCCCCGGATGAAAACCAGCCGGCAGCTTCTGATGCAGCACCCGGCTGCCAGCTCCCCCCACCCGATCCTGGGCCTCTCCGGCGTTCTCGGAGCATCTCGAAAACCCCCACTGCTGCGGGCCGTCTGCCGCGGCAACCCCTACTGAGCCCCCTCGTTCCCCGCCACCGCTCCAACACACGGGACCCCGGAGGCCGGCGGCAAGACTAGCCGACCGGGAGCGCCCGCCCTCCCAGCCTCCGGCCGGCGCGGACGAGGCAGCCAGCCCGTCCACCACCAGCGTCACCGGAGCTGGCAGCGGAGTCGCCTCATCCCCCTAACCCTATCCACTGCGGCATGCACGAAAGCTGCCCCCACCCCTAAGTCTCCCCGGCTCTCCGGTCACCCCCGCCCCAACACCCAAAACACCGCCCCCCATGGCTGACAGGGTACAGGCAAATCCAGCCAATTCCCAAAAATGGACATGTTCTTAATGGAACAATCTAAATCGAATAATAATCTCAGGAATTCAGGGATGTTCGAGCGAAGAGAGCACAGCACTAAAGGACAAAATAAAATTCGAGCGGAGATGGAATTTCAAAAACTCGGGAAACAGAAAAAACACTTATAGCCCAGCCGGCAAGTCAGTGACATTACTTGAGGAAGTAACACTAGTCAATTGAGGTTCCAGATCAACGATACCCCCCTTGAGCCTGAAAACAATAGCAAACCGTCACTAGAATCACCAATCAATCGTTAGTGGTTAGGCTAGGCGTTAAATGTTTTAAAAATCATGCTAGAAGTAGGCCGACAAGAATGCTTGGATATTAGGGATGCGCGTTAAAGCGATTACGGGAAAACTTAGGTCACTTGGGGTCTCCAAGAACACCACCAGAGATAAGATTCGTACATAGTTGCGTCAATGAGATGAGCCTAACTATCATGAAAGCCAATATTAGATAAAGTTAATAAAACCGCCTAATGATAAGGTTGTTATAGTGCATCTATTGACGATAATTCAGACGTTGTATAACTAGCTATCGCTTAAAATATTGATATAATAATGTAGCACCTTAGGCACAAAAAAGATGACGCGAGAGCAGATTTGTGCTTGACAATTACCCCTTAGGTCCCACCGCGCTTCAATAAAATCCACCATAGCATAGAATACAATCCATGATTATGTAGTGTATCCCTGAACGTCACAACAAGGCACTATTCCTGCAGCATTCACAACCTTCAACAGGACTTTCATACCATATCACAAGAGCAACTCAGCTTCCATGTGGCAACTCAAGATTCTCAACTGCCAAGAATATTCCAGTTACATCAGTACATTTTCATCATTAGCAATCCTGAAGGCATTTCATCTGCCTCAAATTTTTCACCTATGAGAGAACTTTGCTACAGGAATTTTACCTCAACACAATGGGACTCCTATCTCAGACCCCCATCCCGGACAAGATAGTGTAGGCATGAACCTACATTTTTCATCATTATGAATCCCAAAGGATTTATCCTGTCAGCTTTTTTCTTCTACTTAGAGACTGCGCTAAGGGAATTTTTATAACTCAACACAACGGACTTCCTATCTCCAAGCACCTACCCTCAGGAAAGATGCCATGAACCTACCCCAACCCAACTTTAAGGTCATTCCTGCAACATCTTCACCGATGCGGCAGTGAATAAAAGGGCCATGAGACCTTCTCGCTCCCTTTTAAGACTTTCTTATGAATCAGCCTGGGTGGGGGCCCGAGCGGTCACAATCACCGCCAATGCTCCCCTTGTGGTTCAGTGCAGGAGGAGGAGGAGGTACAAGCAGACTTGCCTGAAGACTGAGCTGGGGTCTCCCAACCTCACAGGGATCCCTAGTTTTAGGAGACTTCCCAACTTTTGGCTTGTTTGAGGTCTAGGGGGTGACTCTGAGCGAGTTCCATTGTGGTTATGGCGAGATGACCAAATGGCTTTACAGATAGCCTGCTGTTCTGCCCAGTCTTCCAGCATGGTTTGGTAAGGTATTTACATCAGCTTTCGAGCTTCAGGGGTCTGCATGTGGTGGTCTTATTTCCAGTAGTCGACCAGATCCATGAGAGTTCACATGGTTCGCATACCCGGTGGAGCCATTAGCTGTCATTTGTAGGGGAGCAGTGGAGGCAGGACCCAATGGGAACTGGAACAAGGAACAGGATACAGCAACTTGGGATAGGGGTACAGTAGGGGTACAAGGTAAATGTTTTTTTCTCAATTAGCATTATTTAACAGTCATACCAACCAAACATTATCTGTGCAACAAGAAACATGGCTAACAGTAACTCTTGACTCTTTCTTCTTAACAATCAATACCGTCTGCAGTGGTGGTGTCAGCCGTATCTCCGCAACTCCCTCATGGCACACAGGTTCAAAAACCCTTCCCAACTCCTCAAACAGGAGGGGGAAAGGGTGATGGGATGCAGGACCTCGATGGTCAAGTAGAAGTTGCTTCTTTGCAAAATACAAATCCACAGAAAGGTGATATGGATTTGTTTCCAGTGAAGAAGTATTAATCAAAACATACATCCAGTTCAACAGACTGGTCACAAATGCGAAAGGAAGGATCCAAAGAAAATATTGTATTACCAGTGACATATGAAAGACGAAACCAAAATCCTCTATGAAGGCCCTAGAATCATCAGGTCATCAAAGATTTAATGGACGCAGTAAAAAAACATGGATTGGGAAGTCCATATTTCAAACAGCTTTTAAGAGGCACTTTCAACAACTATGATACAGTACCCTTTGACTGTAGAAGTATTGCCTCAACACTTCTTACAGACACATAGCTCCTGTTATGGGATACAAGATGGAAAAAAGCACTCCGTGAATTAAGAGAAAGATATGCAACAGGACCACATGCAACTTTCACACTCACTCAACTGGCCGGAGATGAATATGATGCACCAGAAGACCAATCAACGCTCTTGCCTTGAGAGTTGCTCACAGATATCAAAGAGGCAGCATAAAAGGCAATTTTACAAATTCCACCAGTTGGAACAAGAGAAGGCATTTATACAGAAGTAAAGCAAGGTCTTTCACCTCATTCATTGATCATCTCACACAAGCAATAGAAAGGCAAGTGACTGATGAAGCAGCAAAACCACATCTACTGGGGAGACTCGCTTTTGCAAATGCTAATGCAGAATGTAAATGCATCATCGGTGCCATGCTTGGTCATCCAACGATTACTGAAATGATAGAGACATGTAGAAAGGTGAGCACACCTCAACACGTCATGGCAATCCAGGCAAATGTTCTAGGACAAGAAATTGGAAAACTACTTCAAGCACAAGATGAGAGACTTTCAAAAATCCTTGCAGCACTTCATCTGGAATTGCAACAACACAATTTTATATAAGTAAATGTCCACAGAAACTTGCAGTAAGACTCCGTTTTAAATGTGAAAAACATGGGCACATAAAAAAGAATTGTCCAGATCCTGCAAAACAAGTGTGATAATGAAAATTTTTTATTTTTCTCTAGTGTTTATGAAAAAATTATTAGAAGAGAGAGAAAACAAATCTTGCAACCCCTTTTGTATAAGCAGAAAAGGGGAGAGCCAGAGGCTACGCCTCATTTTTTCATTTCCATTAATAACCTGGGGCAGAGGGTGTGCTCGTGTCTCAACAGGTGCAGGACTGAAATGGACTTTGGCAAAAAAGCATAAAACCTTACTGAGTCCAAGAACAAGCAAGAGACAACCCCGAGAACGGAGACAAGAGCATGCAGACGTGAATCAGACTGCTGTTGACACCACAGGTCATCTTTTTATATAAAAAACTGTGGACTGAATTTTATAGAAGAGTGTGGTGCATGTTGTGTTGCAAGTTAGATATGCCCACATGAGACAAAGCCATTGAGCATGAAGCTCGATCAGATATGATGTTTGCGTTTCCTCATTTCACTGGCTGCCTTAAGGGATGCAATTTTGCCAGTGAGACAACAAAAAGAAGAGGTATGGGAAACTCTGGCCAATGCATCAGGCCTAGACACCATCGATTTCACCCACTCAAGGCCAAAGAAACCATTTTCAACATGTTTAGCGTGTTAGCCTGCAAATAAATGGCCGATCTCAAAAAAAAAACTCCTCCAGAACTTCCACAATTCACCTTGAATCCAGTGGAAGGTCAGGATGCTTGGACTAAGTCTACTCCTAAGGCTCCTTATGAACCTCAGGAAGTGGAAAATCCTGGTTCAATGAAGGTGGAATTTTGTGTAATGTTTATTTCTCCTGGGTCAAAACAGAATGAGAACCAAGTCACTTCAGATCACACCATCCAATCAGGTTCCATTGCAGTTGCCAAAAGTAATGGTCCACATTTGTGGGGACAGATTTGACCTGTCATTCCCTCAGATGTCGAGGGTTGCCCATGCACTATTGGGAAATTTTCTTTGTTGACACCTAACATTTCATTGATAAAAGAGTGAAAACATAGAGGGAAAAGATCTGTTGATAGGCATAATCCCAATTGTGATGATAATTTCATCACATGGAACAAAGGAAAAAAATTTATAACTGCTCTCTTTCTGCCACAGGCAGCAGCAGAGGCAGTATTGAAACACTTGGATGTTTGTTGGATGTGTTCAATCAGGTTGCTCATTTGCACACATGGAGAAAATATTTGAACTTAGGTTGATATGTACTAATGGATGTCAAAATTCTTTTGATGTTTGTTCTATGGCTGCGTCATTGTGTCAGACAAGCAATGCACAAAGCTGTCAAGGAAGAATTTTTGGTCCAAAAAAAAAGGGGACATGTTGGAGTCTAGAATTCTGACAAGTATTTCTCTGCATGTTTTAAGG
>JAGMWU010000027.1:154156-167492 GCA_018697195.1 Certhia americana
TGGGCCACGGGTCTGAGCTCCTGCTGCTCTTGTGGGTTTTCAGTCCAGAGCAGTTTCAAACAGTTCTAAGGAAAAGGAAGAAAAATCACAGTCTGGAGAACTTCTCTGCTTTAGCTAGCCAAGAGCTTGATTTACTAAAATATGGATGTCGATCTAATATCGATACCCAACTGAGACGGACAAAAGACTCTCTAACAGTTAAGTTAGAAAGTGTATGTTTATTGACGGCCGGGCAGCTGCCTGGGATAGCTCCCTAATACGCACTGCAAAGATCACAGGTAATTACAGAGCCTTTTATCCACAAGAATGTTGAATACACAAAATACAAATGCATATTCATACCCTTGTCACCTCCTCTTCTCCGCTTCGTATGCTAATTGACAAAAAGTCTATTAAACATGCGTAGTTTGTTTTCTGAAATGAGTCGGGGGTCTTATGTGGGGAGTGGTCACCAAAAGGAAGAAGTAAAACTAGTCTTCCTCGTTCTAAACTTTTAACCTTTGATGGATACGTGATAAATGACTCCTTGGAATTTCTTGTTCCCAGGACTGTTTCTGGAGATAGAGGGTCTGCAATCGTCTTGTGTTTTTACAAGCCAAACTTACATAAACATAAGTTTGACAGGCAATGAGTTATCAGCTCCAGGATTAGTTTATCTAAATCCAGTCTCTCTCTTATCTATTCTCTAAATTTTAACTGGTTTCATCAAAGCTTCTTTTTCCCAGCAGCAATATCTTTAAAGTTAGTGTCTCAAGCTAACAAAAAGAAATGGAGAGCTCTCTCTCACCGTCCACACTGCAGACAACACAGGCTGCGCGTGAAGGAAAGCTGAAAGCTCTGCTCTCGGGGGTTTCAGGCTGGGCTGCGTGTGCTTTCTTCTTTTGTGAGTCTGCAGCGCCATCGTGTGATTGTTTTGAAGAGCGCTGGCGGTGCCCACGAAAACCGCAAGCGCTTTCCTGGCTCAGCTCCATTCGACTGGAGGAAGTGCGGGCAGGAGCTCCCCCATGGATCCTGGCTTTTAGGAGACCGTTAACACGTGTTCCTGCATGAACAACCCGACGTTCGTCGAGCCTTGGTTCGTGGTGGAACCACTAAGCAAGTGGCCTTTGCTAAATTCTGCTCCCAATATTTAGAAGATCTCCGCCACCCCACCCCCCACCCCCCCCAGTGCTTTCAAGGTGTTTTTTAACAGTCCATTGTACCTCTCCACTTTGCCTGCAGCTGGTGCATAGTAGGGACTCAATGTACACCCACTCGATGCCATGTTCCCTGGCCCAGGGGTTGATAAGGCAATTCTTGAGTCCCATTTTGTGACTCAGTCCTCTCAGGGACACCGTGCCTCCACAGGACTTGCTTTTCAAGGTCCAGGATGGTCTTCTGAGCAGTAGAATGAGGCACCGGGGAGGTCTCCAACCATCCAGTGGTGGCTTCTACTATGATCAGCATATAGCGCTTGCCATGGCATGTCTGGGTCAGGGTGATATAATCAATCTGACAGAACTCCCCCTACTTCTATTTGGACCACCGTCCCCCATAGCAGAGGGGCTTCACCCGCTTGGCCTGCTTGATTGTGGCACACACGTCTCACAGTCATGAATAATCTGAGCAATACTCTCCATAGTTAGATCCACCCGTGGGTCTTGTGGACACTTCTAGGTAGCATCTCTTCCCTGATGGCCTGAGGCATCATGGGCCCATCCAGCTAGGACTAACTCTCCCTTGTGTTGCCAGTCGAAGTCTATCTTTGAGATCTCTATCTTTGCAGCCTGATCTACCTGCTCGTTGTTTCAGCATTCCTCATTAGCCCGACTCTTGGGGACATGGGCATCTACATGAAAAACTTTCACAGGTAGCTTCTCTACTCCAGTGGTAATGTCCTTCCGCTCATCGGTAGCCCAGACTGGTTTCCCTCTATGCTGCCAATTATCCTTCTTCCACTTCTCCAGCTATCCCCATACAGCATTGTCCACCATCCATGAAGCAGTGTAGAGATAGAGCTTGGGCCACTTTTCTCTCTCAGCAATGTCCAGGGCCAGATGAATGGCTTGGAGCTCAGCAAATTGGTTTGATCCACCATCCCCTTCAGTACTTTCTGCCACCTGTTGTCTGGGGCTCCACACGGCTGCTTTCCACTTTCCTTTCATCCCTACGGTGCAACAGGGAACCAGCAGAGAAAAGAGCAGAGCATTTCTCCTCTGCTGGTACTTGGTTGTACGGTGGAGCTTCTTTCAACGTGTCTCACATGATCCTGGTCCTCTTCATGCATGAGAACAAAGTTTTCACCTTCAGGCCAATTTGTAATTATCTCCAAAATCCCAGGGCGATTCAGTTTTCCAATAGGGCCGTGCTGTGTGATGAGGGCAATCCATTTGCTCCATGTGGCATTGGTGGCGTGATGGGTAAAGGGAACCTTTCCTTTCAACATCCACCCCAGCACTGGTAGTTGGGGTGCCAGGAGGAGTTGTGTTTCAGTCCCTGTTACCTCTGAGGCAGCTTGGACTCCTTCATAGGCTGCTAAAATTTCCTTCTCTGTTGGGGTATACTTGGCTTCAGACCCTCTGTAGCTTCGGCTCCAGAATCCCAGTGGTCGGCCTCGAGACTCCACCAGGCACCGACTGCCAAATGCTCCGGGACAGACCATGGCTCTGGGCTGCAAAGTCCTTTCCTGAATGGGCCAAGGGCTACCGCATGAGCGATCTCCTGCTTGATCTGGGACAAGGCTTGCTGCTGTTCAGGGCCCCAGTGGAAATCCTTCTTCTTACAGATAGCCAAGTAGAGAGGGATCCCGACCTGGCTTTACTCCGGAATATGCATTCTCCAAAAGCCTATGGCACCAAGGAAAGCTTGTGTTTCCTTCTTGTTGGTCGGTGGAGACATTGCTGTGATCTGGTTGATGACATCAGTGGGAATCTGATGCCAGCCATTTTGACACTTTATTCCCAAAAATAGGATTACTTTAGCGGGTCCCTTAAGTTTCCTGGTCTTGATAGCAAAACTGGCTTTCAGGAGAATCTCCATGATTTTCTTTCCTTTCTCAAATACTTCTGCTGCAGTGTTCCCCCACGCAATGATGTCATCAATGTACTGCAGGTGTTCTGGACCCTCACCCTTTTCCAGTGCAGCCTGGATCAAGTGCATGGCAGATGGTGGGGCTGTGCTTCCAGCCCTGGAGCAGTTGGGTCCAGGTGTACTGCACTCCCCTGCAAGTGAAAGCAAACTGAGGCATGCATTCTTCTGCCGGAGCAATGGAGAAAAATGCATTGGCACTGTCAATAGTGCTGCCTTGGACTCCAGCTCGTACTGGAGCTCTAACATGTCCGTCACAGCAGTGCTCAATGGTGGAGTCACTTGAATGAAGGCACGATAATCCACAGTCAATGTCCATTTTCATTTAGATTTCCACACAGGCCGGATGGGGCTTTTGAAAGGTGAGTGGGTTTTGCTGAGCAGCCCTTGGCTCTCCTGCTCACTGATCATTTTGTGGGTGGGGATCACAGCATTTTGAGTTGTTCTGTACTGCCAGCGATGTACTGTTGAAGTAGCAATTAGTACTTGTTGTTCTTCCACCTTCAGGAGTCCTACTGCAGATGGGTTTGCTGATAGTCCAGGCAAGGAGTTCAATTGCTTGATGCCCTCTGTCTCTACAGCAGCTCTTCCAAAAGCCCACCTGAGTCCCTTTGGCTCTTTGAAATACCCATTTGGGAGGAAGGCTATACCCAAAATGCATGCGGCCTCTGGGCCAGTTACAATAGGCTGTTTTTTCCACTCATTTCTGGTCAGGCTCAGGTCAGCTTCTACCAAAGTCAAATCCTGTGATCCCGCTGTCACGCCAGCAATAGAAACAGATTCTGAGCCCACATGTCTTGAGGGGATTAATACGCACTGCTCACCAGTGTCAACTAAGGCCTCATATTTTTGTGGTTCTGATGAGTCAAGCCAATGAATTCACACAGTCCAAACAACACGTCTTGTCTTCTCTGGCATCTGCCTGGGTAGAGGCCCGGCCCCTCTAAACCTGCTTATCGTTCTTTTCCTGGGCCTCCAGAGCTACTTCCTTTTTTGGTAGAACTTCCTCCCTCAGTCTTGCCTTTGCACAATTCACGCACACGTTGTGCCAGAGTAGCAGTAGATTTTCCATGCCATCTCCCCATGTTTTCCCCAACATCACGCCAGTGGAACCACAGCTCAGCTGGTGGAGTGGAGAGGGGAACGTTGGAGATGCACTTCTGTGGTGCCACAAAGAGGGCAGCCCTGCGGCAGCCATCTCTGTGATGTCACTGGCAGGGGAATGTTGGTGCTGCACTTCTATGGTGTCACAGAGAGCTGAGTCCTGGTGGGGCCCCTTTTTGATGCAGGAACAGGGCAACCTCAGGGGAGCCTTCTCTGAGGTGTCAAAGACAGGGGAAGATTGAAGCTGCACTTCCGTGGTGTCACAGAGCACGGAGTCCTGATGGAGCCACCTCTGTGATGTCACAGAGAAGTCAGCCTCAGGGCATCCATCTCTGCAGTGTCACAGACAGGGGAAGATTGGTGCTGCACAGCTGTGGTGTCTCCGGCAGAGCAGCCCTGCGGCAGCCACCTGTGTGGTGTCGCAGACAGGGGAATATTGGATCTGCACAGCTGTGGCGTCACAAAGAGCTGAGTCTTGGTTGGGCGCCCTCTATGGTGTCACAGTCAGGGCAGGTCTGGGGCATCCACATCTGTGGTTTAACAGACAGGAAAAGATGGGAGCTGCACAGCTGTGGTGTCACAGATAAGGCAGCCCTGGGCCAGCCACCACTGTGGTGTCACAGTTAAGGGAAGATTGAAGCTGCACTTCTGTGGTGGTACTGAGAGCTGCGTTGAGGTGGGGACACCTCTGTGATGTCATAGAGATGGTGGCCCCAGGGCAGCCACATCTCTGAAGTAACAGATAGGGGAAGATGGGAGCTGCACAGCCATGCTGTGTCAGAGAGGGCAGTCCCAAGGCAGCCAGCGCAGTGGTGACACAGACAGGGCAAGATTGGTGCTGCACAGCTGTGGTGTCGCAGATAAGGCAGCCCTGTGATGCCACCTCTGTGGTGTCACAGATAGGGGACGATTTGAGCTGGATTTCTCTTATGTCACAGAGTGGGTAAGATTGGAGCTGCACAACTGTGGTGTCACAGAAAGCTGGGTCCTCGTGGAGCCACCTCTGTGGTGGCACAGAGAGTCCAACCCCAGGGCAGCCACCTCTTTGATGTCACAGTAAAGTGAAGGTTGGAGCTGACTTTCTGTGATGTCACAGACAGATGAAAATTGGAGCTGTACTTCAGTGGAGGTACAGAGAGCTGAGTCCTGGTTTAGTCACCTCTGTGATGTGACAAAGAGGGCAGCCCCAGGGCAGCCGCTTCTGTGGTGTCACAGACAGGGGAAGATTGAAGCTGAATAGGTGTGGTGTGACAGAAGGGGCATCCCTTGGGTCAGCTACCTCTGTGATGTCACACACAGAGGAAGGTTGGAGTTGCACTTCTCTGGTGTCACAGAGAGCTTAGTCTTGGTGGAACCACCTCTGTGATGTCCCAGAGAGGTCAGCCCTGGGGCAGCCACCTCTGTCGTGTCATATATAGGGGAAGATTGGAGCTGCACAGCTGTGGTGTCACAGAAAGCTGAGTCCTGCTGTACCCACCTCTGTGATGTCCCAGAGAGGTCAGCCCTTGGGCAGCCACCTATGTGGTGTCACAGATAGGGAAGGATGGGAGCTGGCTTTCTCTGATGTCACAGATAGGGTAAAATGGGAGCTGCATTGCTCTGGTGTCACAGAGAGGGCAGCCCAAGGGCAGCCACCTCCGTCGTGTCACAGATTGGGGTAGATTGGAGCTGCCTTTCTGTGATGTCACAGACAGGAGAAGACAGGAGCTGCACTGCTGTGGTGTCTCCAGCAGGGCAGCCCTGGGGTAGCCACCTGTGTGGTGTCACAGACAGGTGAAAGGTTGGAGATGCACGTCGGTGGTGGTACAGGGAGCTGAGTCCTGCTGTACCCACCTCTGTGATGTCACAGAGAGGGCAGCCCAAGGGCAGCCACGTCTGAGGTGTCAGCGATAGGGGAAGATTGGAGCTTCACAGCTGTGGTGTCACAGAAATCTGGGTCCTCGTGGAGCCACCTCTGTGGTGGCACAGAGAGTTCAGCCCCAGGGCAGCCACCTCTGTGATGTCACAGCCAGGGGAAGGTTGGAGCTGGCTTTCTGTGATGTCACAGACAGATGAAAATTGGAGCTGTACTTCAGTGGAGGTACAGAGAGCTAAGTCCTGGTTTAGTCACCTCTGTGATGTGACAGAGAGGGCAGCCCCAGGGCAGCCGCTTCTGTGGTGTCACAGACAGGGGAAGATTGAAGCTGAATAGGTGTGGTGTGACAGAAGGGGCATCCCTTGGGTCAGCTACCTCTGTGATGTCACACACAGAGGAAGGTTGGAGTTGCACTTCTCTGGTGTCACAGAGAGCTTAGTCTTGGTGGAACCACCTCTGTGATGTCACAGAGAGGTCAGCCCTGGGGCAGCCACCTCTGTGGTGTCACAGATAGGGGATGATTGGAGCTGGCTTTCTCTGATGTCACAGACAGGGTAAGATTGGAGCTGCACAGCTGTGCTGTCAAAGAGAGGGCAGCCCAAGGGCAGCCACCTCTGTCGTGTCATATATAGGGGAAGATTGGAGCTGCACAGCTGTGGTGTCATAGAAAGCTGAGTACTTGTGGAGCCACCTCTGTCGTGATGTCACAGAGACTTCAGCCCCGGGGCAGCCACCTCTGTTATGTCACAGACAGATGAAAATTGGAGCTGTACTTCAGTGGAGGTACAGAGAGCTGAGTCCTGGTGTAGCTACCTCTGTGATGTCACAGATAGGAGAAGATAGGAGCTGCACAGCTGTGGTGTCTCCGGCAGGGCAGCCCAGCGGCAGCCACCTTTGTGGTGTCACAGACAAGGGAATTTTGGAGCTGTGTCTTTGTGGGGCCTCCTCTATGGCGTCACAGTCAGGGAAAGTTTGGAGATGCACGTCGGTGGTGGTACTGAGAGCTGAGTCATGGTGGAGCCACCTCTGTGATGTCACAGAGAGGGCAGCCCAAGGGCAGCCACTTCTGAGGTGTCAGATGTAGGGGAAGATTGGACCTTCACAGCTGTGGTGTCATGGAGACGGCATACTTTGGCAGCCACCTCTGTGTTGTTACAGTCCGGGGAACGTTGGAGATGCACTTCTGTGGTGTCACAGAGAGCTGAGTGCTGGTGGAGCCACCTCTGTGATGTACCATTCAGAGTCCAGGCCAATTTGTATGGGCTGCAAGCGATGGTTCCTGGACAACACAACTGCCTGTAGATGGAAAAGTAAAAGAAATTCCTTTGGGCCTCCCTACTTTATGCCCAATTTGGAAAAAGTCCTCATTCAAAGGAAATCATGAACTTCTGCAAATAAGGACTAGACGAGAAGTTCACGAGAATGATGAGACATGGCAAGAACCCTCCAGTGCTGTAAAATTTTGGTGGGCTCTGGAATCCTTTTTTGGTCCAATAGCAAACTATAATAATAGAGAAATGTTGTACAAACTTACAGGCCAGGTAGAAAGATTGGCAAGAGTTACCAAAGAAGGATTTAGAGATCTAAATGTGCAATTACAAGCCACAACTAAAATGACTCTGCAAAACAGATTTGGTCTAGATATGTTATTGTTGAAAGAACACGGAGTGTGCGGATACCTAAAAGAACAAATTGGTCACTGTTGCATTCACTTCCCAAATGCAACTGCAGATGTAGAACATGATATTAATCAGTTAAAACAAATAGAGCAAGAAGCACAGAAAGAACAAGATCTGACTACAAGTTGGTTAGATAAAATCCTTGAAGGGCTAGGATGGAACATGAGCTCATGGATCAAATCTATCATTGAGAATTTAATAATCCTACTGATTGTATTTTTAGAAGTCTGGTTAATCTATGCAGTTCTGAAGGGAGAAATAAAGAAAAGAGTATCCTGGAACCAGAAGAAAATCTAAGCACTGACACGAGACAGAGGTTCACATTCACATTTGTCATCTCCAGACCATCCAGACTCCAGCAAAGTTTACGACAACGATGGATTTGAAGATGAACATCAAGTATAAATTCAGAAGCAAAAGACTGTATATAGTGAAAGCATTATACTTACTGTAGTAAAGTGAAATACTTTCAAAGGGGGGAAATGTTAGTATAGGGTTAAATGCTTTAAAAATCATGTAGAAGTAGGCCGCAAGAATGCTTGGTATTAGGAATGGGTAAAGGCATATGGGAATGGGTACTAGGGGATTTCCAAAATATCCACCCCTGACGGGAACTGGTACCTGGGGTCTCCAAGACACCCACCCAGAGATAAGATTCGTCCATGATGATACAAGGATGGTACAAGGATAGGTTAACTCTCATGGATCAATATGATAAGGTTGTTATAGTGATTACTGATGTAACTAGAGTTGTATAACATCTATAGCTAAAATTGTATAAATATGTACACCTTGGACAAAGAAGACGGGAGCTAGATTTGGGTTGCAATAAACGCACCTGCATATAATCAATTCATGATTATCTGTGTTCCTGAACGCTAACAGGTGTACCGTAGTCCCTACTATGCACCAGCTGCAGGCAAAGTGGAGAGGTACAATGGACTGTTAAAAAACACCTTTAAAGCACTGGGTGGGGGATCTTTTCAAAACTGGCAGCAGCATTTAGCAAAGGCCACTTGCTTAGTGGCTCCACCACGAACCAAGGCTCCACCAATGTCAGGCTCCACCAACCGAGCAAGGCCTGCCCAGTCTGAGGCCCTGCATACAGCAGACGGAGATCAGGTCCCATGGTGCATGTCAGAGGTGTGCTAGGAAAGAGTTTGGATCAATTGTCTCTCAAGTAGTACAGACAAACACATCCGTGGGTTGTCTTTGCTCAGGGACCAGGTTTCACATGGTGGATAACGCCAAAAGATGGAACAACACGACGTGCACCCCCAGGGAGATCTGATTGTTTGATGAGAAATAATGTGTAAATATCATTGCTTGCTAAATGCCACTGTAATTGTCTGTCTATAGCTGTATACTGTATATGTGTTTGTAGAGTTACAGTATGTACTAGTGTTGGAAGTAAGTTGACGATATGAGGATAAGGGGTGGAATGTCCAGGCTTGATGCTGAATTGAATCGCCATTCATCTCCTTAGCTCAGTAATCAATTTTGCACCTTTAAAACTGGATGTGAGAGTGAAGGAAAAGCGGTGGAATGACTGAGGTGGTTGTTTACAAAACAGAAGAGTTTTCAGCTTTCCTTCCCGCGCAGCCTGTGTTGTCTGCAGTGTGGACGACGGATGAGAGAGAAGAGCTTGCACTTTTTTTTCTTAGCTCCTGGCCTAGCCTAAAGCAGAGAAGTTCTCAAGACTGCTGATTTTATCTTCCTTTTATCCTTGGAAAGTTTGAACCTTAGCACTCTGACTGAAAACCCACAAGAGACAGCATGAGCCTCAGACACATAGGCCCAGTTGTTGAGGGAGTTACTTCTAGCCACATATCTCTCAATGAGAAGGTGATGCTTTCTTCAACACGATCCTGTTCAGAAGAAAGAACAAGTGGGACTCTTGGCTTTTATTATTGCTATTTAGTTTAATTTAAATATTTTTTTTTTTTAAAAATCCTACCCCCCCCCCATACTTTAATATTATAAAGTTGTTATTCTTTGCATATCTCAGCTGTTTCAGCACACAGGCTTTAGTTACCGTCTGGCACGCAGGAGAAAAGCATCAAAATGTTCCCCCGAATACACAGCTTCAAGCTCTTGAAAGACAATTTACCAATTATCACAAGAATGTACATGATTTTTCTCTTTGTCTTCCAGTAAACTAACTAATTTCTCTTCACGTGATCCTACACTGAGGCCAAATTCTATGCAATAGTTCTGTGACTCCAGCACTGCCCAGGATATGGCGGCAGGTGAAGAAGCAAAAGCCTAAATAGCCATGAGGCATCTCCATATTGCCTTCATACTGCTTGCCATTCCAACCAACCCAGAAATCTAAATTACTCACCCTCGTGATAAACTCCGGTTATGCCCTACTATCTATTGGCATTCTGAAAGTTCTGCTTCATGCCAGAGCCTAAGGAAGCCTTTCCTGGACAAAGGGTTGATACAAGTCTTGTAAGCCAGAGGTGTGGCGGGTCCCTTAAAACATGCAGAGAAATACTGTCAGAATTCTAGACTCTCAACATGTCCCCTTTTTTTTTTGTCCCCCCCCCCCCCAAAAATTACTTCCTTGACAGCTTTGTGCATTGCTTGTCTGACACAATGACGCAGACCATAGAACAAACATTCTCCCCAGAATTTTGACATCCATTAGTACATAATCAACCTAAAGTTCAAATATTTTCTCCATGTGTGCAAATGAGCAACCTGATGAACACATCCAACAAACATCCAAAGTGTTTCAATACTGCCTCTGCTGCTGCTGTGGCAGAAAGAGAGCAGTTATAAATTTTTTTCCTTTGTTCCATGTGATGAAAATTTCATCAAATTGACGGATTATGCCTATCAACAAGTATACTTTTCCCTACTATGTTTTCACTCTTTTATTCAATGAAATGTATAGGTGTCAACAAAGGAAAATTTCACAATAGCTGACATGGGCAACCCTCGACATACTCCTCCCCCCCCCCCTTCCCCCGAGGAATGAATGTAAATTCTGTCCCCACAAATGTGAGACCATTACTTTTTGCAACTGCCAATGGAAAACCCACCCCCCCCAGGATGATGGTGTGATCTGAAGTGACTTGGTTCATATGTTTTGACAGGAGAAATAAACTACACAAAATCCACCTTCCTTTTCACCAGGATTTTCCACTTCATGGGTCATAAGGAGCTTAGGTGGCATTAGTCCAAGATATGACCTTCCACTGGATTCAAGCGTGAATTGTGGAAGTTCTAGGAGGAAGTTTTTTTTGAGATCGGCCATTTATTTGCAGGCTAACACGAAACATGTGAAAATGGTTTCTTTGGCCTTGAGCTGGGTGCAAATCGATGGTGTCTAGGCCTGATGCATGGCCAGAGTTACCAATACCTGCTTCGTTTTGTATGTCTCACTGGCAAAATTCGCATCCCTAGGCAGCAGTACAACCCCCCAAAAAACTGAAATGAGGAACGCAAAAATCATATCTTTCATCGAGCTTATGCTCAATGAGCTTTGTCTCATGTGGGCAACATCTAACTTGCAACAAACATGCACACACTCTTCTATAAAATTCAAGTCCACAGTTTTTCTATATAAAAAGATGCACCTAGTGGTGTCAACAGCCGGTCGATTCACGTCATGACACCATGCCTCTTGTACTCCGCTTCTCGGGTTGTCTCCTTAGACTTGTTCTTACGGACTCAGTAACGGTTTTATGCCTTTTTTTGCCAAAGTCCATTTCAGTCTTACACCTGTTGAGACACGAAGACAACCCTCTGCCCCAGCCGTTATTAATGGAAAAATGAAAAATGAGCGTAAGACTCTGGCTCCTCCCCTTTTTGCTTATACAAAGGGGGTTTGCAAGATTTGTTTCTCTCCTTTAATAATTATTTCATAAACACTAGAGCAAAAATAAAAAATTTTCAATTACACACTTGTTTTGCAGGATCTGGACAATTCTTTTTTATGTGCCCATGTTTTTCAAATTTAAAATACGGAGTCTTACTGCAAGTTTTTTCTTAGACATTTATTATATAAAATCTGTGTTGTTGCAATCCAGATGAAGTGCTGCAAGGATTTGAAAGTCTTCAATCTGTGACTTGAAGTAGTTTCCAATTTACTTGCTCCTAGAACATTTGCCTGGAGTGCCATGACGTGTTGAAGGTTGTTGCTCACCTTTCTTACATGTCTCTATCATTCAGTAATCGTGGATGACAAAGCATGGCCACGATGATGCATTTACATTATGCATTAGCATCTTTTTGCAAAGCGAGTTCCCAGTAACCAAAAAACTGATGTGGTTTTGCTGCTTCACAGTCACTTGCCTTTCTATTGCTTGTGTGAGATGATCTCATGAAATGAGGTGAAGACCTTGCTTTACTTCTGTATAAATGCCTTCTCTTGTTCCAAACTGGTGGAATTTGTAAAAATTGCTTTTATGCTGCCTCTTTGATATCCTGTGAGCCAACTCTCAAGGCAAGAGACGTGGATTCGGCGTCTTTGGTGATCATCATTCATCTCCGGCCAGTTGGAGTTCGAGTGTGAAAAGTTGCATGTGGTCTGTTGCATATCTTTCTCTTAATTCACGAGTGCTTTTTTCTCATCTTGTTAATCCAGAACAGGGAAGCTATGTGTCTGCTAAGAGTGTTGAGAGCAATATTTACCCAGTCAAAGGGTACTGTATCATAGTTGTGAAAGTGCCTCTTAAAAGCTGTTTGAAAATATGGACTTCCCAATCCATGTTTTTACTGCGTCCATTAATCTTTGATGCACCTGAGATTCTAGGCCTTCATAGAGGATTTTAGCAGTTCGTCTTTCATATGTCACTGAGTAATACAATATTTTCTTTGGAATCCTTCCTTTCGCATTTGATGACCAGTCTGTTGAACTGCTATCGTATCGTTGATGATTAATACTTCTTCACTGACGAAACAAAATCATATCACCTTTCTGTGGATTGTATTTTGCCCAAAGAAGCAACTTCTACTGACCCATCGAGGTCCTGCCCCATCCCATCACCCTTTGCGCCTCATGTTTGAGGAGTTGGGAAGGGTTTTGAAACCTAGTGTGCAATGAGGGAGTTGCCGGAGATACGGCTGACCCACCATGCAGATGCGTATTGATTGCTTAAAAGAAAGAGTCAAGAAGTTACTGTTAGCCATGTTTCTTGTTGCAAAGAATAATGTTTGGTTGGTATGCACTGTTAAATAATGAAAATAATTTGACGAAAAAAAACATTTCAACCTGTACCCTACATGTACCCCTATCACCAAGTTGCTGTATCCTGCTTCCTTGTTCCAGTTCCCATGGGTCCTGCCTCCACTAGCTCCCCTCTACAAATGACAGCTAATGGCTCCACCCGAGTATGCAACCATGTGCAACTCTCATGGATCTTGTCGACTACTGCGAAATAAGGACCACCACATGCAGACCCATGAAGCTCGCAAGCTGATGTAAAATACCTTACCAAACCCATGCTTGGAGACTAGCGGCCGAACAGCAGGCCTATCTGTAAAGCCATTTGGTCATCTCGCCATCAACCACAATGGAACTCGCTCCGAGTCACCCCCTCAGACCTCAAACAAGCCAAAAGTTTGGAAGTCTCTATAGGAGAATCCTGTGAGGTTGGAGACCCAGCTCAGTACTTCAGGC
>JAGMWU010000027.1:167543-177845 GCA_018697195.1 Certhia americana
AAAACAACAAATCAGTCACAGTTCTTCCTCTGGTAACACCCCCCCACACACCCCCCTCAGTACCGTCACAAGCAAATAGGTTAGCAGCAGCTCTAGGAGGGTGAGATGATTCCGAGGGTTCACAGTGGCTGGAGCTGTTGGAAAAAAGGTGTCCCGGCTGGCAGGGGCTGTAGAAACACAGCGTGGGGAGACCTCGAGCAGAACTGAAGAAACTGTGGGTGCAGGGCAGGGAGGGAACGGGTTCCCAAAATCCCGGGGGACACACGAAGAGACCGGTGGTCCCACGGAGTCCAAGGTGAAGGGGATGGTGAGAGCTCTCCGCCTCGCCGAGACGAGCAGCCCTGGCCGTCCCCCCAGAGCAGAAAACTGCCCCGAGCGAAGTGGAATCAATGTCTCTGCCTTAGCTGCTTCCTTTGTTTGTTCCTGAGCACCCATAAGTACCGAAAAGCACCCAGCCATTAGCTTCTTAGCAACTTCTGGGAAAAAATTCTATAAGAAATCAACCCAACCCCCAACACCTGCAGAGTTCTTCATTGCAGGTCAGTTCAAGGTACAAAACTCCGAATACCAAATACCAATGCTTAATGCTCCCACCCTCAGGGTGGCGTGGATATTTATATTACAATCCACGTAATCAGTATTTATAATTCTACTCCAATAACTATTATCTATGTTAGAAGGTTACACTCTATTCTAAGCCAACTATAATGTGCCATCTCACTGCAGAACATGGAGGCAAGGAAGAAGAAGGAAGAAACCCAAAAGCCATGTGCTTCCTCCATCTTGCCTTCACCTATCTGCCATCCAAAAACCCTCATATATCTAAAATTCTCACCCTCTGATATAACTACACACTATTCCACTATTTAATAAACACTCTGAAAAACTCTGCCTCATTTCAGAGTCTAAAAGCCCTTTTTCCATGAACAAAGGTTAAAAACACTGTTTCCAGAGATCTTAAAATCTCTTAAACATGCAAAGAGATATTCCTCATAATTCCAGACTCTGACAAGGACTAGGCTGCTCTGGGCACGTAAGAGGGCCTAGGAAAGTGAGAGTCATGCGCAAACAACCTAGGTAACTCCCGGGCTGGTGTGGGGGGGGGTACCAAAGTTAGGTGTGAGTGAACACACCCCTCTCGCTCGGGTACACGAGCGGACTTGACCGGGGAATTGGAATTTGGGGTCCCCAGGCCCTACCAGCACAAGGTGGTCAGTGAAGGACCTTCGCTTCCTGGGGTCTGTGACACAGGACGTACTGAGAGGCCATAGCTGTCGCGGCTCAGTCTTGGCTCGGGGAGTTCCAGGAACGGGAGGTCGTCAACTTGCTGCCAGAGAGCACAGGGGCAGGTAGTCTGCACAGGTGGGTGAGGCAGCTAGGGTAACACACATACATCCCTTCGCCAAAGCCATCCCCTGGTGGGTGGGGTGGCTAGGAGGCAAAGGGGGAATTTTCCCACCACTTACTTACATTCAGCCCTCGCGCAGAAGCTATCCTCGCTGGGGAAGGGAGATAGTCAGGGAGCGGAGGGGTGCTGGGGGTTCCAGGGTGAACCCTGCTGACCAAAACGTTGTGGACGGCACGGAGACAGGGATGGGGGAAGATCCCAGGTGGTCTAGTGCTAGGGTCCCCTCAATGTCGACTCAGTAGTGCTCACAGTCTTCACTGACTGGGGAGTCAGGGAGACAAGGCGGGGGGGGGAACGGAGATCGGACTTTGTTCAATTGTGGATATATTGCTTGAAAGTTCCTTGAAAGAGAGAGTTTTTCATTCTCGTGAAAAGTTCACAAGTTCAGTTGCCCGTCATTAAAATTTCTGTTCGAGTAGGGGCATGTTTGTAAAGTATAAGTTAAGTAAGGGCCAGTTATAAGTTGTTTGAAAGTTGTGTTGCCTGTCAGTTGTGTTTTGTTCTGGTCGAGGCACCATCAGTTCTTAAGTTTAGGCCCAGATTCAAGAGGAGTAATGGGGCAGTGTTTGAGTAAGAGAGCAAGCCCCAAGAGGAATGAAGAGACTACCAGAACCATTCCCCCTGATAGCCCGTTAGAACAAATACTAAATCATTGGGACACACAAGAGGCCACCAAGGGCCTGGACCGGATTAAAATGATCCATTATTGTATGGAGGTTTGGCCCAAATTAGAAATGCAAGGACAGTGGCCGTGGTATGGCACTAGAGATGCCTGGATATGTGCTCCCAATTATACCAACATCTAAAAACCAAAAGAGGCTTGAGTCCAGAAGAAATAACATATGCGGCCTTGTGGCAAAAAGATAAAACAGAAACGGAAGTAGTAAAAGTATGCAAGTTAAAAGAACAGAAAGTAGAAGTTAAGGGAAGTAAAGAGCAAGAGAAGGAGACTAGTAGAACCAGTAATAAATGGGACTTCTTGGAGTTTCTAACCCCTCCTCCCATATACCCAATAGTGCCCCAAACTCCCCCTTGCAATTCCCAGGCTATCCAAGCCTCCATACCACCCTCGCTTAACCCTCCTGTTTCCAGTCTGAACCCTTTCCACCCAAACCCGTCCTCCTCTACATTTTCAGCCCCTCCCACCACCACTGTATCTTCTCCCTCAACCCTGTCGCCAGTTCCTTTTAATCTGCCTGTTACAGTTCCTTTACCTCCAGAAACCCCTCTAGCGAACCCAATCTTCTCTCCCTCACCAGTAGCTGTTCCTTTACCTCTGCCTGATTGGGAGTCAAGGATGCCCAAAATCAACCCTAACCTTCCCCTTCACAATGAGCAACTCCCTATAACCCCTACTCCTAGTCAAGGGCAAAATGCTGAAGATGGACCTTATTGTCATACACGATCTAAGACAACCAATCTCTTCCCCTTGAGACAAGTCCCTATGGGAGGAGTGGTTGGAGGGGTAAGGTTTGTCAATGCCCCATTGACAGCTTCAGAAGATAGAGGATTCAAGAAAGAGCTAGGAATCCTAGTTGAAGACCTGGTGGGGATAGCCAACCAAGTAGATCAATTCCTGGGTCCTAATATTTACACCTGGAGTGAGTTAAACTCTATTTTTAACATCGTATTTAACGCCAAAGAGATAGCCATGATCTGTGTTGCAGGAATGGGAATCTGGGGATGGGAGAACAGGTTTGGGCCACGGGGAGAAGATAAGCTCCCGCAGGTGGATCCAGGGTGGGATCCAAATAGAGAGGAGGGAAGACAGAATATGAGAGATCACAGAACTCTAATGGTAAAAGACATTGAAGAATCTGTTCCTCAGGGTAACAACACCAAGCTAGCTTTTGATGGGACCCAAGAAAAGGATGAGATTCCAGCCACCTGGTTACACAGGTTAAGAAGGAATTTTCAATTATACTCGAACATAGATCCCGACAGTCCCGAAGGCCAAGTACTGTTGAAAATACAATTTGTTACTAAGTCCTGGCCTGATATCAGGAGAAAGCTAGAAAAATTAGATGATTGGTAAGAAAAAGGGATCAATGAACTGTTAAAGGAAGCTCTAAAAGTTTACTTAAGGAGAGAAGAAAAAACAAGAACAAAAGCAAGACTCACGGTGGCTGTGGGCAAAGAATCCGTCCAGGCAAGCAAAGATCAGTCAAGTGAAGGGGGGCCAAAGTCCAAGCTGGAAGGAAACAAAAAGAAACCTGTTATGCCACCAAGGACCAACTGTGAGAATTCTAAAAGGAGCAGGAAGTGTCACTATTGTGGACAGGCAGGGCACTTTAAAAGTGACTGGAATATGCTATCTTTGGACAAAGCAATAGCAAGGGAGCAGGACGCCTTAGAAAGGATCTTGAGAGGGGAGGATGGTGATGACTAGGGGTGTCGGGGGCTGGATGTATTAGGGGACCTGATGAAACACCGAGAAGAGCCCCTGGTAAATTTTGAGGTGGGTCTCAGGAGTGAATAAGTTGAATTTTTAGTAGATACGGGAGCAGACCTTTCAAGTATAAACAAGCTCCCAACTGCTATGTTTTTAAGTCATAAAGTTTGTGAAGTATTAGGAGCGGAGGGAAAACTCTTTATGGCACCAGTAATAGAAAGTGTTGAAGTAAAAGGAAATTCTCGACAGTGCCATGCAGACTTTGTGTATTTGCCAGACCAAGAAATTAATTTATTAGGAAGAGACTTACAAGTGCAGCTAGGGTGGGAATAATCCCAGTAAATGGAAAAATGGTAGTCCAAATGATGAAGCTAACCACAAAAGACACGGGAAAGATTAACTCTGGGGTTTGGGCAGTGGAAGGAAAGTTTGGGTATTTGGACATTCCCCCAATAAAAATCAAGATTCAGGAAGGAACACCCCTGTCGGAGTCCAGAACACTCCTCTGAGTGTCCTGAGTGATTCCAGACCCGAGCAGGGGGCTGGGAAGCCTTGGCAAGCAATCAAAGACTCCTGCGCCTTTGATTTCAGCCCCTGGGAGAAGTTACCACCACTGTGTGAAGAATTACAGACCACGGAAGTTTAAGTAGGGTGATAATTAGCTCTGCACCGGGTGAAAAGTAGATTTATGTGGTTTTTAGATTGATTAGCAAAAACCACAAAATGGAGTCGCCACGTGGCTTTGGGGGTTCTTCCTTCTTCTTCTTCTCTGTCACCATTTTCCCCTGTGTCATGGGCATCTTTGGTTGGCTCGGAGTAGAGTCTGACCTTCTAACACAGGAGACAGGTATTGGGGATTTTTTGTAAATAAAGCACAAGTAATTTTTAGTATAAAGATATTCGTCACCTTTGGGGCTGGGTCATTCCCCATGAGCTGACCTGCTGAACAGATTTCTGGGGGTCGGAGAAGAAATTGTACAGATAAGGAAAAAAAATAAACAGCCTTGAGAAAGCAGAGGAGATGGCTCTTGGTTTTTTCCTTCGATCTTGGTGCTGGACAAAAGACTTTTACACTCTCGGGAAGAACACCACATAAAAACCTGAGACACCCCCCATTAAAATCAGGCAGTACCCCATGTCCATGGAAGGAAAAAAAGGATTAGCTCCTGTCATAGATCACTTATTAGCAGAAAGTATCCTAGAACCATGTATGTCCCCCCATAACACCCCAATTCTAGCTGTCAAAAAGGCAGAGGGAAAATATCGATTAGTTCAAGACTTGAGAGAGATAAATAGGAGGACGATCACTAGGTACCCAGTAGCGTCAAATCCTTATACCATCCTGAGCCAGGTACCCAATGGACATGCTTGGTTCACAGATATAGATTTAAAGGATGCCTTCTGGGCATGTCCCTTAGCAGAAGAGTGCCGTGACTGGTTTGCCTTTGAGTGAGAGTATCCTGATAGGAATAGAAAACAACAACTAAGATGGTCCCGCTTGTCTCAGGGCTTTACAGGTTCCACAAACCTTTTTGGGCAAGCATTAGAGGAATTATTAGGCCAATTTGATCCTGAAAGCGGAGTTAAAATTTTGCAGTATGTAGATGATCTCTCAATATCCAGAGAAGATCAAGAAAAAGTAATGCAAACCAGTGTACAGCTATTAAATTTTCTGGAGACCAAGGGACTAAGAGTGTCCCGGAACAAATTACAATTTGTGGGGAGCCCAAGGTGATGTATCTAGGATATGCAATAGAGCAAGGCTGTAATAAACTAAGCCCAGAAAGAATATCAGGTATCCTAGCTATACAAGCACCAAAACCAAAGAGAGACATAAGAAAACTCTTAGGTCTCTTTGGATATTGCAAACTATGGATAGAACAATATACCCAGAGTGTTAAGTTTCTCTATGAAAAACTGGTTAGTTCTGAACCCATAAGGTGGACGATTGAAGATGAAGAGTGATTGAATCATCTAAAGGATAAGCTGTCTTCAGCACCAGTTTTAAGCCTGCCAGATTTAAAGAAAGAATTTGACTTATTTGTCAACTCTGAAGAGGGGACTGCATATGGTGTTTTAACCCAAGAGTGGGGAGGATATAGCAAGCCCATAGCCTATTTATCAAAACTATTAGACCCAGTAGCTCGTGGATGGCCCACCTGCTTACAGTCCATAGCTGCAGCTGCAATTTTAATTGAAGAAGCTCGAAAGCTAACCCTACAGGGTAGAATCAGAGTCCACACGCCACACGACTTCAAAACAGTCTTGAGTCAGAAGGATCAACAGTGGCTGACAGATGCTAGAATATTGAAATAGGAAGTTATTCTAATGGATACCAGCAATTTAGAACTGGTGACCTCCAAGAGCTTGAACCCAGCACAATTTTTATCAGGGGAGTCTCCACAAGAGTTAGAACATGACTGCTTGAAATTAGTGAATCTCCAAACTAAAGTCAGGGAAGATTTAGAAGATATGCCCCTACCCTACAGAAAAGTATTATTTACTGATGGTTCTTCCAGAGTAGTGGAGGGAAAATGGCATTCTGGGTATGCAGTAGTCAAGAAAACAGAAGAAGGAGAATTGGAGGTTGTAGAAAAAGGGAAATTACCCCCAACTTGGTCAGCTCAGTGTTGCAAAGTTCATGCTCTAAAGTGAGGTCTGGACTTGTTAGGAAAAGAAAAGAAAAGAAAAGAAAAGAAAAGAAAAGAAAAGAAAAGAAAAGAAAAGAAAAGAAAAGAAAAGAAAAGAAAAGAAAAGAAAAGAAAAGAAAAGAAAAGGAAAGGAAAGGAAAGGAAAGGAAAGGAAAGGAAAGGAAAGGAAAGGAAAGGAAAGGAAAGGAAAGGAAAGGAAAGGAAAGGAAAGGAAAGGAAAGGAAAGGAAAGGAACAGGAACAATTTACACCGATTCGAGGTATGCCTTTGGAATAGTTCATACCTTTGGCAAAATCTGGGAAGAGCGAGGCTACCTGAATTCAAAAGGAAAGAACTTAGCACATGAAGGACTAATAAAATCAGTGTTAGAGTCCCTAACCAAACCCACAGAAATTGCAGTAGTCCACATAAAGGGACATCAAAAAGGAGACACTTTAGAAAACAGAGGGAACCGATTGGCCAATCAGGTGGCAGAAGAAGCAGCTTTATCTCCAGAGGAATCAGTAAAAATCCTGAAACTAGACAAGGCAAATTTCTAATTGAAATGATGAAGTCACATTTTGGAGCAAAAATAAAAGGATGGCTGCCTCCCTTTTATTTCCCTGGGTAACAGCAGCAAAAGCATTAGGACAATTAGACCATCTTGGGTGCCTCCTAAGTAAGCAAACCAATGCCACCTCCTGTAATAGATGCCTAAAAGTTTGTTCATAAAAACGAGAGAATGAAAGGGTTAAGCAAGATATTGGGAACTAAGGAACCCTGATAAGCAGGACTAACAGAATCCACAAGGCTTCCTGTCAAGCAACTTTGCTGACTTAAGCATAATTTATATACTCACTGCATTAGCAAAATATGGAATTGAAAGCATTGCTGATACATAACTAAGCTGTGAGGAAGAAGAGAACCTTCTTCCCTACGACCACCGAGAGGCAAAATACGACCCCCTATCAACCAGCCACGCAGACGCAGAGTATAACCAAAGTGACATAAAGCCGGAAATGAAGAGACTACAAGAACTCTGGGGTCCAGGAGAGAAGCAGGCTGGCCGTTTTTGCAGGGGCAGAGACCCCGCCAGCCACACAGTGCTGTCTTGCTTGTTGTTTGCTTGCTACAATAAATATAAATTGTTACATTGGCATTGACTCTGGCTATTTGCTCTCCAAACTTATAACAATCTGGTGCCTTGTGACTCGGATCGGGAATTTGGTGAGAAGAGCCCGCAAGTGGGGGGGCGCCCCACTGAAAAGCGGCCCCGCTCTGAGCTACTCACCTAAGCCCAGAACAATGAACCTAAAAAATTAAACAACAAGCAAAAAAAAAAAGCCGGCAAACCCCGTAATCTTTGTGCACAAAGCTCCGAACGAAGATACAGGACGCGTGAGTATAGACCGGGGATCCATTCAGTTAGGGTCGGTTTTTTCCGGAGTGTGATGTGTGAGACGTCCAATTGCGGATGAAGCAACTGTGGATTCCTTATTACTGTGGTTCCCACTTCTCGCAAGAGATTGGGCCAGGAACAGGGGCAAAGAGTGTGTGTGTGTGTGAGAAGACACTCCAGAAGATGGGACTCGGAAAAAGCAAGCTCCGTGATCCCATGGGGGGGGAACCCCAGATAAAACTCCCACCAATTCCACCCAACAGCCCATTAGGGCTCATGATAACTTATTGGGATAAATTTCCCTCTAGGAAAGGAAAAAATAAAGTAAAAATGATTCACTAATGTATAGAAGTATGGGGTGGAAAGCAGATTAGATGGGACAACCTCTATTGGCCCGTATATGGGGCTTCTGAAGATTGGATCTGCCACGCCTTAAACATTTATGTAAATTCAAAGGAACTATTTAATTTAGAAGAGAGTGAGTAGGCTGCGTTATAGATAGTAAGTGAAACCAGAATTAAGTTGTTCGGTCTTAATACAAAAGAGAAAAAGAAAAAGACCTGGTTATGAGAGGAGATATCAGAAACACCCCCACCATATGTCCCATCTCCTCCACCCCCAGCACCTTTACCACCGCTTAACCCTGCAGCCCCCGTAAGGGACCCCTATGAGGAGTCGGACTCCGATTCCGAGGCTCCAGGTCCATCCCGCCCAACGACCAGAAGTCAGACCAGGAAAAAGCAAGAAGAGTTAAACCTGTTTCCCCTCAGAGAAATAGGCATGGGAATGCTCCCTAACCCTGATGTGGGCCAGCTAGGACAGCCACCCTATATCCCAGGTATAGGATTTGTCGCAGTTCCCCTAAACTCTGAGGATGTCAAAGAATTTAAGAGGAAAATGGGACATCTTTTGGAAGACCCCTTGGGAGTGGCAGAACAGGTAGATCAATTTTTAGGACCGAATATCTATACTTGGGATGAAATGCAATCTATCCTGAGTATTTTGTTAATGGCAGAAGAGAGGCGAATGATTAGAACAGCTGGAATGAGAATTAAGAACAATGAACATAAGGCAGGTCCCTTAGCAGATGTTAAGTGGCCTCTGCAACGTCCCAATTGGGACAATCAGAATCCGCAACACCGAGATCATATGAGAGACTTGAGGTCTATTATCATCCAATCAGAGAATCTGTTCCTAGAGGACAGAATATAAACAAAGCATTTTGTGAACAACAAAAGAAGGATGAGGACCCCACAGATTGGTTAGAATGCCTTAGGAAGAGCTTTCAGCTTTACTCTGGAGTAGATCCTGATTCCCCTGTAAGACAAGCACTTTTAAAAACCCAGTTTGTTGCAAAATCTTGGATAGATATTCGAAAGAAATTAGAGAAGCTGGAGGACTGGCAGGGGAGGGGTTTGGATGAGTTGTTAAGAGAAGCCCAAAAAGTGTATGTACGTAGAGAAGATGAGTCTCATAAGAGGCAAGTAAGGATGATGGTGGCTACTGTTAGAGAAGGGAAAAGGGAGGAAGGGGGGCCTCCTTCCAGGAAACCTCTCCCCAGGAAGGGCGGAAAAGATTTTAAAGAAAGGAGACAAGGAGGAGATAGAGGAGGGGGAGGGGGAATAGAATGTTATTACTATAAAAAGAAAAGACATATGAAGAGGAATTGTCGAGTAAAGAAGGGCGTTTCAAGAGGATTAGGGGTGTCAGAGGCTCTATTTACTAGGGATAAGAAAAATCACAGAGCCTCTGGTAAAACTTAAAATAGGTCCCCAGCAGCAAGAGATTCAGTTCCTTGTGGATTCAAAGGCAGAAAGATCTACCATCCAGACCCTTTCTCAGGGGTGCAAAATTTCAAAAGAAAAAGTACAGGTAATTGGGGCCAAGGGGGAGCCTTTTAAAGTACCTGTAATCAAAAATATATTGTTAGAAACAGACTCCAAATTGGGAATGGAGTCCTTATTGCTTGTCCCTGAGGCAGAATATAACCTTTTAGGACAAAATTTAATGGTTGAGTTAAGGATTAATTTAGAAATAGTAGAAAATAACTTGAAAGTTAGGCTGTGTCCCCTCCGAGTAGAAGATGAGGAAGAGATAAACCCTGAAGTTTGGTACACCCCAGATTCTGTGGGCCAATTAGATATTGAACCCTTTGAGGTAACTATTAGAAATCCTGTGATCCCCATAAGAATTAAACAATATCCCCTGTCAAAAGAAGGGAGGATAGAGTTAAAACCTGAAATTGATAGATTACTAAGAAAAGGTCTCTTAGAGCCCTGTATGTCCCCATTTAATACTCCCATTTTACTTGTAAAGAAACTGGATGGGAGCTTCAAGTTAGTACATGATTTAAGGGAAATCGATAAGCAAACCGTCTCTCGGTTCCCTGTGGTAGCTAACCCCCATACACTGCTAAGCCAGTTGAGCCCAGAATATCAATGGTATTCAGTAATTGATTTAAAAGATGCATTTT
>JAGMWU010000027.1:236942-250935 GCA_018697195.1 Certhia americana
TCCTAACCATAACCAACCCTAACCCCCCTAACCCTAACGACCCTCCCCTCCCCCCCTAACCTACCCATCTCCTACACCCTTCACCTAAACCTATTCCATCTCCTTACCCCTAACCCTCCCCCACCTACCTAACCTAACCCTAGCCCTAACCCGCACCACCTAACCAACCTACCCCTAACCTCACCTACCCCTAACCGACCCTAACTACACCCGCACCCTACCCTACCTAACCCTACCGAACCGTACCTAACCTCCCTATACCTAATAACCTACCCCGAACCAGAACCCTAACCCAAACCTACCAAACCTAACCCCAACCCTCCCCCTCACCCTAACCCTAACCAACCCTACCCTACCTAACCCAACCCAACCTAACACTTAACCCTAACCATACCCCTATACCCTAACCTAACCCTAACTCACCCGAAACCAACCTAACCAACCCTACCCTACCCTAACCCTACCCCAACCCTAACCCTACCCCTAACCCTCACCCGAACCCTAAACCCTAACCCTCACCCTAACTACCCCTAACCCTAAACCTAACCTACCCCTAACCCTAACCCCTAACCCTAACCTTAACCCAACCCCTAACCCGACACCATTAAACCCTAACCCCTACCCTAACCCTACCAACCATAACCCTAACTAACCCTAACCCTACCCAACCGTAACCTCACCTAACCCTAACCCAACACTAAACCTAACCCTAAACCTACCCCTAACCCAAACAACCCTAACCTAACCTAACCCTAAGACTAACCTAACCCAACCCTAACCCGAACCCCTTTATACCCTAAAACTAACTAACCTAACCCAAACCCTAAACGTAACAACCTAACCTAACCCTAACCCTAACCTAACCCTAACCCTAACCCAAGCCTAACAACCCTACCAACCTAACCCAACCCTAGCCCCAAACCCTAACCCTAACCTAACCTAACCATACCCTAACCAACCTGAACCCTAACCCTAACTCTAACATAACCCTACCCTAACCCTAACAAACCTAAACCTAACCCTAATAAGCCGAGACCAACCCTACCCCCTAAACCTAACCCTTAACCCTAACCTAACCTACCATAACCCCAACCTAGCATGCACAGAACGCAACCCTAACCTAGGCACGCACATTAACGACAAACCCTAACCGAGACACGCTCCTGACGCAACCTACCCTAGACACGCAAACTGACCGTTCAACATAACCCTAGGACACGCACTTTTTCCCTGAAAGCAACCCTAAACCCTAGACCCGCACTTGAACGACAACCCTTAACCCTAGAACAGCACCATGAACGCAAAAACTGAAACCAGAACGCACCCTGAACGCAACCCCTTCCTTTCCCCCTTTACAAACCATAGTTTGAAACCGCACACCGTGCAACGCAACCCTATCGTGCGCCCATGCGGGACGCGAAACGAATAGCGGTTTACTTTCTTGCGCTGTCAGGTGAGTGTCTAGGGTAGGGGTTGCGTTTTGGGATGGGGCAACAATTAAGGGGTTTAATGTGGGGGTGGGCATGGCGAGTGACATCACTGGGGGCATGGGGACTAGGGGTGATGTCATCTGGGGGGGGCGGGTGGGTGTTTTTAGGGGTGGGTGATTCATCTGGGGGGGCGGGGGGGACTAGGGTGATGTCATCCGGGGGGGGGGGGAAGGGGTGCTGCACTGCGAGGGCGGGGGGACTAGGGGTGATGTCACTGGAGGGGCGGGGATCTAGGGTGGAGGTCCACTGGAGGGTCGGTGGGACTAGGGGTGAGTCACTGGAGGGGCGGGGGGACTAGGGGTGTGTGTCATGGAGGGGCCGGGGTAGGGGATGATGTCTAGCCAGGGGGCGGGGACTAGGGGGATTCACTGGAGGGGCGGGTGGGGGGACTAGGGGTGATGGTCATTGAGGGGCGGGACTAGGGTGCTGTGATGTCATCCGGGGGGCGGGGGGGGGGGGGGGGGAGGGGGAAATAGGGTGAGTCATGGAGGGGAGGGCGACTAGGTGTGATGTCACGGAGGTGCGGGACTAGGGGTGATGTCATGGAGGGGCGGGGGACTGGGACTAGGGGTGATGTCACTGGGGGGCGGGGCGGTGGGGGACTAGGGGGGTGATGTCATCCGGGGGGGGTGGGGGACTAGGGGTGATGTCACTGGAGGGGCGGGGGGGACTAGGGGTGATGTCAGGAGGGGCGGGGATAGGGTGATGTCACTGGAGGGGGCGGGGAGGGGTGATGTCATGGAGGGGCGGGGATAGGGTTGAGGTCATCCGGGGGGTGGGGACTAGGGGTGAGGTCACTGGAGGGCGTGGGGACTAGGGTGATGTCACTGGAGGGGCGAGGGACTAGGAGTGATGTCACGGGAGGGGTGTGGGCAATTAAGGGGTTAATAGCTGGGGGTGTGGCCTGGGGAGTGACATCACAGGGGGCGGGGACTAGGGGTGATGTCATCTGGGGGGTGGGCTATATGTGTGATGTCACTAGGTGGGAGGGGGCTAGGATATGCATATTAATGAGCCCTATATACTATATATAAAAAGAAGAAAAATAATAAGTCTGGTGCAGCAGTAGGAATTTTCATGCTCCCGGGGAGTAAATGGTTGTATTTAAATAATTATTTTTTAATTATTTAATTTACTCCCCAGGAGCATGAAAATTCCTACTGCTGCTTTTAAAAGATAGAAAGAGAAATAAACTTAAGAGAAAAGAAATAGAGAAAAGAAAGCAGAGTTAGAAAGAGAGAGAGAGAGACAAAGACAAACAGAGAGAGAGAGAGAGAGAGACAAAGAGAAATAGAGAGAGTGACAAAGAGAAATAGAGAGAGAGACAAAGAGAAATAGAGACAGAGACAAAGAGAAATAGAGACAGAGACAGAGAGACAAAGAGAAATAGAGACAGAGACAGAGAGACAAAGAGAAATAGACAGAGACAGAGAGACAAAGAGAAATAGACAGAGACAGCGAGAAATAGACAGAAAGAGAAACAGAGACAGCGAGAAATAGACAGAGAAACAGAGCCAGCGAGAAATAGACAGAAAGAGAAACAGAGACAGAGAGACAGAGAAACAGAGACAGAGAGACAGAGAAATAGAAACAGAGAGACAGAGAGACAGAGAGACAGAGAAATAGAAACAGAGAGACAGAGAGACAGAGAAAACAGAAAGCAGCGGAAGGGGGGAAAGAGAAAACAGAAGCAGCGAGGACAGAGAAACAGAAAGCAGCGAGGACAGAGAAACAGAAGCAGCGAGACAGAGAAACAGAAGCAGCGAGGACAGAGAAACAGAAGCAGGAGACAAGAGAAAGAGGAAATGGAAATGGAAACAGAAGAAACAGAAAAAAGCAACACAGAAAAACCAATAGAGAGAACAGACACAAACACAGCAAGAGAGAGATGAGAGGGAGAAGAAAACAGAATTAGAAATAGACTTAGACATCAGCCCCACTGTTAGACTGGAAATAGAGAGAAGCAGAAATAGAAAGCAGCACAAAACAGAGTGAGAAGACAGAGAAGTGACTTAGAGAGAGGACAGAAACAGTTGAAAATTGAGTAGAGTACAGGAACACAGAGAGCACATTAGACCCTGAGAAATAGAGAGAAACAAGAGGTTTAGAAATTAGAAAGTGTAGAGTTGAGAATAGGATAGAAATACAGAGAGACAGTACTAAGTTTAGAAAAATAAAATGAGGATGAGGAATAGAGAGAAGAGAAAGTGATAGGCAAAGCCAAAGAGAATAGATAAAAATGACAAGTCACACCAAATAAAGACAGGAGCGGGGGCGAGGGGGGGGGAAGGGAGGCCAGGGGACTATGAAGGTGATTCAATTTTATTGAATTCTTTTATTTACCACTGCAGCAGGTTCACATGGATCAATGTAACAAAGGCAAGTACAGATTACACTCATAAGACACACTGGAAGACTCAATGACATACAGGCAATAATGGAATACAGCAGCCAAATGAAAAATACAGAATAATTACAGGGAATAAAAGCCAATATTTACTAACACAATAAATACATCATCTATGCCAGAAACATTGATTACATTTTTTTTTTTTTTTTTTTGGAGGTAATGGAAACAAAAAAAAGCAGTACATCAAAAGAAAACACTCCTGCCTCACAGACCCCTCCATCGCCTTACATACAAACCACACCCACCACTCACCTCACAAACTCTTACTGACCCCGGCCCTCGGTCCTCCTCCGCAGGAACGTGGTCCAGGGAGCCATCGAAATAAATCGTCTGCCATGACGAAAAAACCCCGGACCTAGTCGGTCCGCCCTGAACGTTGGAGATGAACAGGCGCCCTCGCAGACCGGCCGGGACCGAAGGAAAAAAAAAAAAACAGCAGGGGGGAAAAAAAAAAAAACCCCAAAGCTGGGGATTTTTTATTCTAAATGTAAAAATTTGATTTAAAGTCCTGAAGGCAAAAATCAACACGCAAGGTTAGAAAACAGTCAGCACACACACAAAGCTCCACAAACCCAACACATGCTCTCGGCACAACCGCCTCTACTAACCCCGGCCCTCGGCCACGGTCCCTCCGCTCCTCGGGAAACGTGGTTCCCGGGCGCCCGCCTAAATCGTCCTGCCTGACGAAAACACGGGTCCCTGGTCGGTCCACCCTCGAACTGTTGGCGATGAACGGTCGCCTCGCAGGGACGGCCGGGGAACGAGGAAAAAAAAAAAAAACCAGCCGGGGGGAAACAAAAAAAAAACCCCCGGCTTGGGGATGTTTATTCTAAATTTAAAAAAATATTTAACGTCCTGAAAGCAAACTCAAAAACGCAGGTTAGAAACAGTCAGACACCACAACTCCACACAAACCACCATGCTCTCGGCACAACGCTTACAACCACACGGCCTCGGAGTCATACGGTCCCTCGCTCCTCGGGACCAGTGGTTCCCGGGAGCCCCGAACTAAATCGTCCTGCCTGACGAAAACCCGGTCCTGGTCGGTCACCCCTGGAGTTGGCGATACCAATGAAAGTGCCTAGCCAGACCGTGCCGGACCGAGGAAAAAAAAAAAAAAACCACAGGGGGGGAAAAAAAAAAAAAAACCCCAGGTGGGGTTTTTTATTCTCATTTAAAACTTATTTAAGTCAGAAAGGCAAAAAGCAAAACACTCAGGTAGAAACAGTCAGCACACACACCAACTCTCACACAAACACCACCCGTGCCCTCGCACAACCGCTCTACTGACCCCCCGGCCCTCGGCCTACAGTCCCTCCGCTCCTCGGGAACGTGGTTCCCGGGAGCCCCCGAAATAAATCGTCCTGACGAAAACCCCGGTCCCTAGTCGGTCCGCCCTCAAACATTGGCGATGAACGTCGCCTCGCAGACCGGCCGGGACCGAGGAAAAAAAAACCCAGCCGGGGGGAAAAAAAAAAAACCCCCGGCTGGGGATTTTTTATTCTAAATTTAAAAATTATTTAAAGTCCTGAAATGCAAAAATCAAACACACAAGGTTAGAACCAGTCAGAACGCATGCTCGCACAAGCAGACACGTGCTGACACAAACTCTCACGCTTGGACTTAGTCATACCCTTTTCAGTTTACACACTGACTGCAACCCTTAGCCGAATCCTGATGCTGAAGAGATGCTTCAAAATATCTTTCGGCCGCACCTACTCCGCCCGGAACGGTAGATTCCGGGAAAATCTGGAGACCTTAACCGTGTTGAGGACCTGTAAGAGAAAACAAGATGTGGGCGATGAGTGACTGACAACTAGGAGTTATCCCCACGCTAGGCCCATCAATGTGCTACCCAAAACCCCTCAGAAAAGAGACAAACATTGAAGGTTTCTAACTGTTCTACCTAACTGTGACTATGCGCCACAACAAAGGTACATAGCATGGCATAGCACACACGAGCACACCATAAGTACATAGCATCAGCACAGCATAGGTACACACAGCAAAAGATACAGAAGCACAGCATAAGTACATAGCATTAGCACGGCATAAGTACACATAGCATAAGATACACAAGCACAGCATAAGTACATAGCATTAGCACGGCATAGGTACACAGCATAAGATACACAAGCACAGCATAGGTACACAGCATAAGATACACAAGCACAGCATAAGCACACAGCATAAGATACACAAGCACAGCATAAATACACAGCATTAGCACGGCATAGGTACACAGCATAAGATACACAAGCACGGCATAAGTACACAGCATTAGCACGGCATAGGTACATAGCATAAGATACACAAGCACAGCATAAGTACACAGCATTAGCACGGCATAGGTACATAGCATAAGATACACAAGCACAGCATAGGTACATAGCATAAGATACACAAGCACAGCATAGGTACATAGCATTAGCACGGCATAGGTACATAGCATAAGATACACAAGCACAGCATAGATACATAGCATAAGATACACAAGCACAGCATAGATACACAGCATTAGCACGGCATAGGTACATAGCATAAGATACACAAGCACAGCATAAGTACATAGCATAAGATAGACAAGCACAGCATAAATACACAGCATTAGCACGGCATAGGTACACAGCATAAGATACACAAGCACAGCATAAGTACGTAGCATAAGATACACAAGCACAGCATAAGTACACAGAATTAGCACGGCATTAGGACATAGCAGAAGCATACACCAGCACAGCATAATTACATCATAGCACGGCATAGTACATATCTCACAAGATAACCAATCACGCATAGGTACATGAGCACATATACACAGCACAGCATAGGTACATAGCACAAGATACACAAGCACAGCATAGTACACAGCAAGTAGCACGGCATAGGTAAATCAAATATACACAAGCACAGCAGAGGTACATAGCATAAGATACCCACGCACAGCGTTGAGTATAGCAAAGATCACCAGCACAGCGTAGTACATAGCATTAGACGGCATAGGTACATAGCATAAAGAATACACAAGCACAGCATAGATACTAGCAAAAGATACACCAGCCGCATAGGTACACAGCATGAGCACGGCATAGTACTACAGCATAGAACACAAGCCAGCATAAGTAACATAGCATAAGATAGACAGCACAGCATAGTACACAGCATTATCACACGGCATAGGTACACACATAATATACCCAAGCACGCATAAGTACGTAGCGTAAAGATACACAAGCACAGCTAAGTACACAGCGTTAGCACGGCACAGTACACATAACGTAAGATAGCAAGCACACATAAGTACATAGCATTAGCCAGGCATAGGTACACAGACACCAGAGGTACATGGCATAGCACAACAGAGGTACCATAGCCTAACATACATAAGCACAGCATAGTACAGCATAAAATTAGCACGGCATAGGTCGTAGCTTATAGACCGTGCCCGTAGCTTCTGGACTGAAGAGCGGTCGCTCGGGCGAGAAATCCGTGACGACTCGAAGGAGGGCGATGAAGCTAAGCCCGTAGAACTCACTCAAGGAGAATGGGCCGAACCGCCCGGCGTAGGGAGAAACCCTGTGCCTTCCCCCTTCTGAGGTGCCCGTCCGCATTACAGTCCCTCTCTTCTATACTAACTCAACTGCCTCAATGGATTGTAATGGTATCCTCGCCTGCTCCCAACCCCTTGGGCCCCGAACGCTCGCACCTTTTAAAACACAGCCGACTGAGCCCGCTCGATTGAAAGGACCGCGGCGGCGGTGGGCTTTCGTGAGATGTTATCCGCGTCCGCGCCGCGCCTCCTCGGGGTACCTGATACGACAAAATGGAAATGGGACTGCTGCCCTCTGAAGAGTAACCCCAAAACACACCTCTGCACTGGGCTGCCCTGCCTCCACTCAAACTTGATTCGACTCCAGACGCTCCTGGGGATACCTGCAAAATGAAAAGGTAAGTGAATGAGCCTGCTGCTGTTACCACTTACCGAGCAGTTCACCCGACCCCAAATGCTGAACTCACCCGCTTGCTTCTATTCCTCGCAGGCCTAGACCGGCAGCCGCGCATGTTAAGGACACAGAAAAAAGGAAGGCTTAGAAACTGGAACTGTACATCCCCCATCTCACAGAAGTCTAAACCACATTGATACCTTAGCTTGCACCCACCTGCCTCGACCATCTAGGGCGGGACCCTCGTGCGCATGGCCCTGCAACAATAAATTGAGAACGTGATGCTCAGAGTATCAAGAGAAATTGAGAAAAGGACACAACAGTTCTTCTTCCACTGACCAGTGGCTCACCTTAGTCCTGCCTCAACTGACTGCAGTATCCAGATTTATTCCCTAAAACAAAAAGAGAAGAACGCGTGTCATGTAACACAAGTGACCACGACACTCCCCTTGCAAAAGCAAAGAGCAACAGAACCTTTTCAGGGAAACCCATCCCCCTGGACGAGTTGCTCCCGCCGGGGATTCGATCCTGCCGCATCTGAAAGAAAGTTAAAGAGAAAAAGGTCAAAGTGCTTGCACGTACCTTAACATCCCCAGACACCTTGCGTCAAGCCCACCAGATACCATCTATACCCAACTACAACCCAATGTTACACATTGCAAGCCAACTGGGACTGGACCTAATAGTACGATTCTGTGCTATTGCTTAAGGGCAGAGCAGCCTCCGGACAATCCTGCAAGCACACCGATTGACGTGGGACTGAACGAAGGAGAGGATGCAATGAGGAGAGAAAAATCCGGACCGGATGAATGGCTGCGAGAACACGAGATGTGATGACCGAGATGACACTGCTTGGGCGAGCCGATGAGGCTAAGGGAAGCCTGGAACAAAGAGGTGCCAGCAGAATGATGTAGTCAGAGACTAGCAAAATAATGATGCCTGAGAAGACTGTAGGCAGAATCCTCTATCCATCTCCATGTTCATACAAGTCCTAAACCGACAAATGGAGCCTTGAGGCACCCGGCTGTACGCAACAGCTCAAAAGAAGAACTAATAAGACAGCTGACCGGATGCTTCTACACAATGAGGAGAGTCAGATGCCCATCTGAGATGCCAGATCTAATGTTCGGTAGCATCAGCACCAAGTCTAGAAATGCAGAGATGCCAAGAAGGATGACGGGAGTCGCTGATAAGGCCCTGGAAGGGCTAAAGCAAAAGACATGTGACGGGAGACGATCAAAAGACACAGAATGCAAGAGAGACAAGTGACACCACACCCACCGGGACTGCTCTGCTCTGCACAGCTCAGCATTGTGATCAAAAGTTAGATGTTCCCTTTAAATAGCCTAAGGGGATCTTCCTAGGACATCCCCGTCTCCAAATCTGACTCAAGAACTCCCTGCTGAAGAGCTCTGACCCAGCATCCCCTTTGCATCCCCTCTGTGGGCCCCGGCAATCTACTTATCTCTCAGATGTCCCGGGATGCCAATCAGATTCGGGGGCGAGAGGGTCGCCCCGCCTTCCAGGAAAATCCTGCTGTCACTGGGCCGCTTCAGTCTGCTGCAATCGAGAAAACCAAGCATCGGTGTGGGATCTTAGCTGTGCATGGACCAAAACCCAGCAATTCTAACACTCACCATCTCCAGACAACGCCCGTGTCCTTGGACCGAACGCTTCGGTCACGCTTGTCCTTTCGTGGTAGGCCTGGCTTAAGAAAAGAAAAGGTGATGTGCCATTGCTGAAACTTGAGTGGACCCAGCTCCTTCTCCCTACCTCCCCGACTCACCTCAGATCCTCGGCCGATCCCGAAAGCTACCCGGGTGGATCCCTCAAAAAGGAAAGGGAAAGGCTTCATCGCAGAGTCCCCTAACATTTCCGGAGGGCCCACGACAGAAGGGAACCGGGTCTGACGGCCGGAGAGGGGGTCTCAGCGAAGTAATGTGAGTGGAGCTCCTGAAACACACAAACAAACAACAATGGCTGCTCAGAGTTGCACCAGAACTTGAGACCTGAGAAACAACAACTCTTCCTCTCCACTGGTCACTTCTCACCTGGCTCGCTTCACCTTGACTGCGGATATCCAGCTTTATTCCCTAAAAACAAAGACAAAGAACAATGCTGTAACAGACTGATCATTGACACTCCCTGCTGCAAAAACAAACAAACAGCAACGGACCTTCTCGGGGGAACTCCCTCACTCGGCTGGGGGTGCTCTGCCAGGGATTCGATCCCTCTGCATCTGAAAGAAAGGTAGGAGAAAATGGTCAAAGTGCTGCAGGATGCCTTAACAACCCCAGACGCTTTATTGTCAATCCACACATACCATCTAGAGCCCAGCTACACCCTATGTTACACATTTCAAGCCACTGCGACTTCTCCTAACATGCCTATGCTGGGCTATGCGGCAGGGCAGAGCAGCTCCGGGACAAACACGTGCAGGCACCTGTGACACGGGACGGGACGAACGAGGGGATGCTACGAGGAGACAATAGTCCGGACCGGATGAATGACTGCGAGAACACGAGATGAGATGACCGAGATGAGACTGCTCGGGTGAGCCTATGAGGCTGGGAGAAGCCTGGAACAAAGAGCTGCTAGCAGAATGATTCACTTCAAGACTCACAAAATAAGGATGCCTGAGAAGACCGTAGGCAGAATCCTCTATCCATCTCCGCATGGCTACAAGTCCAAATCTGACAGAATGGAGCCTTGAGGTGGGCAGCTGTCCGGAACAACTCAGAACAAGACCTACTAAGACAGCTGACCGGATGCTTCTAAAAAGACCTGAGGCTCCCAGCTCCCAAGTCAAAGGCCCTGAGGCAGAGGCTCCGGCCTGAGGTCCGCAGAGATGCCAAGAAGGATGTCTGGAGCTGCTGATAAGGCCCTGGAAGGGCTAAAGCAAAAGACATGTGACAGGAGACGCTCAAAAGACACAGAATGCACGAGAGACAAGTGACACCACACCCACCGGGACTGCTCTGCCCTGCACAGCTCAGCATTGTGATCAAAAGTTAGATGTTCCCATTAAATAGCTGAAGGGGATCTTTCTAGGACATCCCCATCTCCAAATCTGACTCAAGATTTCCCTGCTGAGGAGCTCTGACCCAGCACCCCCTTTGCATCCCCCCTGTGGGCCCCGGCGATCTACTTATCTCTCAGATGTCCCGGGATGCCAATCAGACTCGGGTGGCGAGAGGGTCGCCCCGCCTTCCAGGAAAATCCTGCTGTCACTGGGTCTAGCAGAAATGGTTACTTCAAGACTCACAAATAGGTCCTGGAGAAGACGTAGGCAAATCCTCTATCCATCGCCGCTGGCTACAAGTTCCAAATCTGACAGAAATGGAGCCTATGAGTGGGCAAGCTTCCGAACACGAACAAACTACTAATACAGCTGACCGATGCTTCTACAGATAACACTGGTGCTCCCAGCTCCCAGTCAAAGACCGCTGAGCCGAGCCCCACATAGAGTCCAAAGAATGTCTGTAGCTGCTGATAAAGCCCATGAAGTTGCTAAAGCAACGACATCCGATGACAGGAGACGCTCAAAAGACCAGAATGCACTAGACAATGACACCACCCAGCCGGACGGTCTCTGCCCTGCATAGCTCACATTGTAATCCAAGTTAATGTCCCTTCTAAATACCCTATATGGATCTTCCGAGGACTCCCATCTCCAAATCGGACCCAAGATCTCCCTGGCGGAGGCTCGACCCAGCACCCCCTTTGCATACCCTCTGTGGGCCCCGCAATCTCCTTATCTCTCTAGATGTCCCGGTATGCCAATCGACTCGGGTTGCGAGATGGTCCCGCCTCGCCCCGCCCCGCCTTCCCAGGAAAATCCTGCTGTCCACTGGGCCGCTTCAGTCGCTGCAATCGGAACCAAGCAGCGTGTGTTGGATCTCACTTGCATGGACGCAAACCACAGCAATTCTAAAACACTCACCATGCTCCAGACAACGCCCAGTGTCCGTGGACTGAACGTTCTTTCACGCTTCTGCTTGTCATGAAACTGTCTTAAGAAAGAAAAGGTTGATGTCCATTGGCATGAAACTGAGTGACCCAGCTCCCTTCTCCCTACCTCCCCGACTATCACCTCAGATCCTCACCGATCTAAAAGTTACACCTGGTGGAACCCTCAAAAAGGAAAGGGAAAGGCTTCATTGCAGTCTCCTAAACATTTCCGGAGGGCCCCGACAGAAGGGAACCGGGTCTGATGGCCGGAGAGGGGTCTCAGCGAAATAATGTGAGTGGAGCTCCTGAAACACACAAACAAACAACAATGGCTGCTCAGAGTTGCACCAGAACTTGAGACCTGAGAAACAATACCCTCTTCCTCTCCACGGGTCACTTCTTACCTGGCTCACTTCACCTTGACTGCGGATATCCAGCTTTATTCCCTAAAAACAAAGAACAATGCTGTATCACACTGATCATTGACAGTCCCTGCTGCAAAAACAAACAAACAGCAACGGACCTTCTCGGGGGAGCTCCCTCACTCAGCTGGGGGGGGCTCTGCCAGGGATTCGATCCGTCTGCATCTGAAAGAAAGTTAGGAGAAAATGGTCAAAGTGCTGCAGGATACCTTAACAACCCCAGACGCTTTATGTCAATCCACACATCTAGAACCCAGCTACACCCTATGTTACACATTTCAAGCCACTGCGACTTCTCTTAACATGCCTATGCTGGGCTATGTGGCAGGCCAGAGCAGCTCCGGGACAAACACGTGCAGGCACCTGTGACATGGGACGGGACGAACGAGGGGATGCTACGAAGAGAGAATAGTCGGGACCGGATGAATGACTGCGAGAACACGAGATGAGATGACCGAGATGAGACTGCTCGAGTGAGCCGATGAGGCTGGGAGAAGCCTGGAACAAAGAGCTGCTAGCAGAATGCTTTACTTCAAGACTCACAAAATAAGGATGCCTGAGAAGACCGTAGGCAGAATCCTCTATCCATCTCTGCATGGCTACAAGTCCAAATCTGACAGAATGGAGCCCTGAGGTGGGCAGCAGTCCGGAACAACTCAGAACAAGACCTACTAAGACAGCTGACCGGATGCTTCTAAAGAGACCTGAGGCTCCCAGCTCCCAAGTCAAAGACCCTGAGACAGAGGCCCACAGAGATGCCAAGAAGGATGTCTGGAGCTGCTGATAAGGCCCTGGAAGGGCTAAAGCAAAAGACATGTGACAGGAGACGCTCAAAAGACACAGAATGCACGAGAGACAAGTGACACCACACCCACCGGGACTGCTCTGTCCTGCACAGCTCAGCATTGTGATCAAAAGTTAGATGTTCCCATTAAATAGCTTAAGGGGATCTTTCTAGGACATCCCCATCTCCAAATCTGACTCAAGAACTCCCTGCTGAGGAGCTCTGACCCAGCACCCCCTTTGCATCCCCTCTGTGGGCCCCGGCGATCTACTTATCTCTCAGATGTCCCGGGATGCCAATCAGACTCGGGTGGCGAGAGGGTCGCCCCGCCTTCCAGGAAAATCCTGCTGTCACTGGGCCGCTTCAGTCTGCTGCAATCACAAAAGTGAAACATAAGTGCAGGATTTTAGCAGCTCATAGGCCAAAAGCCAGCATTTCTAATACTCTCCGTCTCCCAAGAAAGCCCTGGACCTGTAGACGCACGCTTTGGCCGTGCTCGGGCTCTGACACCACGCTCGGAACATCTTCCTGGCTTAGGATGCGATGAGTTGATGTGGCTGAAATGACTCAGCCTCAGGATGCCTTACGATGGCCAGTTAGCCTATTTATTTGGTATGATAAAGAAAACCAAAATCGCTGTACAAGTTTAGTGCAAAGTGGGCCAAATCACCCTCTGCTAAGCGTTCTTGGGTCCTTGAGTCTTCAGTTTCATGCTGAGTCTAAGGATATGGCTATTATTACAATTAGCACCTGGGTGAGAGAGAGAAACTTACCAGGCTAACTCCTAATTGGGCACCCTGCTCACACTCCCTCACCTGATCACAACCCTCAACTTACTCATCTGAAGCCTCCGTTTCAGACATCATCTTGGTTGGAGAGCAGGTCCTTTTTGTGATGTATTGAAACAGCTGATCAAAATCTCAAGTATCGTACTTGAGACAATCCGGCATTTCAGGTAGTTGTGCTCCTCCTAAAAAGAAACAAACAAGAAC
>JAGMWU010000027.1:258991-280707 GCA_018697195.1 Certhia americana
ACCTACCCTGTGCCTCATGCTACTGCCCGGAACACCATCCTGGGCCTAGAAAAGCAGGTCCTGTGAAGGCATAGTACCCCTAAAAAGATTGAGTCAGACAATAAGACTCATTTCAAAAACAGCCTTATTAACACCTGGGCTAAAGAACATAGTATTGAGTGGGTGTACCATATTCCTTACCATGCACCAGCAGCTAGGAAAGTTGAACGGTGCAATAGCCTGCTAAAAACCACCTTAAAGGCACTTGGTGAGGAGACTTTCAAAAACTGGGAGATTAATTTAGCAAAGGCTACATGGTTAGTGAACACCCGAGGTTCCACTAACCGAGCAGGCCCTGCCCAGTCTAAAGCCTTGGGAACAACAAATATAAATAAAGTTCCAGTAGTACACATGAGAGGTATGCTAGGAAAAACGGTTTAGGTTAATTCTGCCTCCAGCAAAGACAAGCCCATCCGTAGAGTTGTCTTTGCTCATGGACCAGGCTGCACCTGGTGGGTCATGCTGAGAGATGGAGAGACTCGATGCATACCTCAAAGAGATCTTGTTTTAGGGTGAGCTACTCATGACACTGTGCCTGTATCTAGAGCTGCATGTATATATGTATATAATTAAAGTATTGCATGTATGTACATAATTTTGAAATTTAAATTTGATGTAACATATTAGAGTGGGAAAAAATTCGGGGTAGATAATGTTGGGGGTTGAGTTGATTTCTTATAGAATTTTTTCCCAGAAGTTGCTAAGAAACTAATAGCTAGGTGCTTTTCGGTACTTATAAGTGCTCGGAAACAAACAAAAGAAGCAGCTACACAGAGACATTAATTCCACTTCGCTGAGGGCAGTTTTTCTGCTCTGGGGAAGACGGCCAGGTCTGCTCGTCTCGGCGAGGCGGAGAGCTCTGACTTTTTCCTTCACCTCTGACTCCGTCGGACCACCGGTCTCTTCGTGTGTCCCCCCGAGATTTTGGGAACCCGTTTCCTCCCTGCCCTGCACCCACAGTTTCTTCAGTTCTGCTCGAGGTCTCCCCACGCTGTTTCTACAGCCCCTGCCAGCCGGGACACTCTTTTCCAACAGCTCCAGCCACTGTGAACCCTCGGAATTATCTCACCCTCCTAGAGCTGCCGCTAGCCTATTTGCTTGTGATGGTACTGAAGAGAGTGGGGGGGGGGTTACCAAAAAAAGAACTGTAACTAATTTGTTGTTTTGGTTTTTTTTTTTCTCCTCTAGTTCTGTTTGTTGTCAATATTGTAATTATTGTAAATTTACCTTGTTAGACTAACTAGTAAAGAACTGTTATTCCTACCCTCCTTATCGTTGCCTAAGGCCTCTCTTTAAATTTTAGAATTATAACAAAACCCGAAGGAAGTTTCCCTTTTTCTTTGGTCCCTGTCTTTCCAAAACCAAGACATAAACTTTCAACCTTTGATGGATATGTGATAAATGACTCCTTGGAATTTCTTGTTCCCAGGACTGTTTCTAGAGATAGAGGGTCTGCAATCATCTTGTGTTTTTACAAGCCCAGCTTACACAAACATAAACTTGACAGGCAATGAGTTGTTAGTTCTGGGATTAGCTTATCTAAATCTAGTCTCTCTCTTAACCATCCTCTGAATTTTAACTGATTTCAGCAAAGCTTCTCTTTCCCAGCAGCAATATCTTCAAAAGTAGTGTCTCAGCTTATTAACACCTTCATCAAGAGTTCATGTCTTTGGAGTTTTGTTCTTTACAGGGTCAGGAGAGGGGATTTTTTGCTACCCCCAGGAGTCTTTTCAACACCCTTGAGTGGGAAAAGCTGGGAATAACTCTCTGGGATGCAGTAAGCGATGGGTCAAAAGAAACCAAGGGACTTAGCACGGCGTGGAAGTTAATAATAACAATGTTGCTAAGGCAAGTCAAAGCAGAGAGAACAGCTGCGGCAGGGGCAGCCACCGCGTTAGAGCCAGATGACCCCGTGGCTGCCTTTCTGACATTTGCCTGAGAATTCATTGGGGAGGAAGGCCCAATTACACCATCCCTACCTTCGGCAACCTTGGAGCTGAGCTCGAAGGCTTCACAAGCGGTTTCGGACAGTAACAACACGGAGCCACAGCCCACACCGCCTCTGCCGCTCACGCCAAACCAGAGAAAATGGAAGTGGATGCATCATTTCCTCCGCCCGCAGTATCTCCTGAAGAGTTAACAATCGCAGCAGGAGGGCGCCTATATCCCCCATTTCCCCCTTCACCACCTGACTCACCTCAGCTTAGCCATCATGGGTGTTCAAATGCAAATCGCGGGTATTCACATGCAGAGCATTTGTGCAGCTTTGAAGAGGAAGAGCGTAGGAGGCAGGGGAGAGAAACAGCTGAACACAGAGCTTTAATAGATCAACAAACGAGGGAAAGAGAAAAAAACAGAATGCGCCAAGGTAGCCCTGATAGAGAGTTCACACGCCCTGCGATTCTTGATGATGAAACTGTTTGTCACGAGGAGGAGAGGAGAAAACAGCGGGAGCAAGAGGGAGAAGAGGTGAGAAGCCAGCAGGAGTGAGATTTCGATTGGTACTGTGGAATGCGAAGAATGTCCGATCCTTCAAAATGACTAGACGATCAGGAGCGTATACAACAGCGGAAGGAGGATAGGATTCCGGACCGTAGGAAAGAAAGTCCTGAACGCAAATTCTTTAGCTGCCCTATGTCTGATGACGACTATAATCCAACACGGCGCTGGCAAGGGATCATGCGGGAAGCTTTACTTGAGGGTGAGTTTATTCCCCAAGCGTTCCCGGTAATTTCTGCTCCCGGTAATCCAAACCAACACCAGTGGATGGGTGCTGGGGCAGCTCCCTGGGTGGCAGCGGCCTCTGTGGGAGAGAAGCCCAGGCAGTTTGTGCTCGCTTGAGTTTTTGTGTGTCTGTTTTTTGATGTTTCTGACCAATGCAGCATAGTTTAGTTTTTTTCTGAGTTTCATTTGCAGGAAGCCTCTGGTGCTTTTTCTGGTGTTTCCACACCTCCTTTCTCTGGCACATATGGTTTAATGTACAAACAATTTAAATAAAGTGTCGAATTCAGGTTCCCACCATAAATGATTCCACTCTTGTGTGAACCGGTGGGGTTTTAGCTATTTCAAGTCTAGCCCTGCCTGGCTAACCATTTGGTTAGGAATCAGGCGTTCGATAAGAGGATTCTTATAAAAATTTGCTATTTTATTTTAGCCTTGCAACAATTTCATGCAAATGAAATCTAGAAGAAATCCTTTTCACTGATGTTTCTTTTTCATACATCCTAATAGTGGCCAGCTTAGCTCTTTTTGATGCGGTGTGCGGCGGCACAGCTCCCCCCCCCCGCCGGCGCACCACACCTTCTCCCACCTCCGGGCAGCTCGGGTTCCTTCTTGAGATGGTTTCTTTTCTCCCCTCCTCCGACAGGCGATGGGGCCGACTTAGTTTGTTGGAGCCCTGACTCACTGTTTTTAGAATGCTTTAAAATAGTATTGGGATGCTTTTTTAGAGTTAACTTTGTCTTCTTAAATGAATTGTGCATTTTACTGTTTTATACTCTTTGCTGAAGGAATTCAAAGCTATGTGTACCATAATACCATTAATTCCTTCTGAAAAATCATTCTATTCTTATTGGGAATTCTTCCAGTTATCACTGCCTCTTTGTATTGGCAGTGTTACACCTTGTGGTATTTATAACTTTTTAAAATATTACTTTTAACTCTGTTTTATTTGATTTAATACAAATTAAGTGTTGCTAGGATGAAACAAAGCTACAGTCTAATATAGTCAGATTTAAGTAAGGTTAAGTTACATTCTTTAAATTTAGAATCTTGTTAAGCTTTATTTCTGTTAAAATTCATTTTCACCAAATTTAAGTTTGTTGAATATGAGTTATTTTGGGTTTTGTTGAAAGGTTCTTGTCTAAATTGCAAGATATAGTAATTTTTTTCTAGAGATAAGACAACTCGGACTGAACCACCTGTGATGGAACACTGACAGACACCTGTTTGTGGCTAAAAAAGATACACTGTGTTCTCTTTTGATTTGTCGAAGCTTCTCTTGTTTCTTGCGAACTGCTGTTTTATCTTCCATAAGATAACACAGAAGAGTCAGTGATGATTCTACTTATGGTTGTTATTGATTGTAAGTTGTTTTAGTGTTTTCCTTTGTTTTGTCTTGCTGTCATAGGTACATGATTGTTTAGAAAGGTGTTATCTTGATTTCCTAGAATGATTATCGCTGAAATTTTGATTACATGATGTGAATTAACTGATTCTATAATAGGTATTATGCATAAGATGTTATTACTATAATTAATAACGGTCTTCTTATATGCTTTGACATTTCTTTGTGTCATCTAAAAGATACATGTTGTTTCACGATCCTTCCTTTTTTTTCTCTAGCTGCATATGCATCTCCTTTATCCAGGCTACCTCTCTATTGTCTTGTGATTTTCAGTGTTTTCAGAGTTCCAGGGAAAGATATCTGAGCTTTGTTGAAAACCTCCTCTGAATTGATGGTCTCATGGTTCTTGTGAGAGAGGACAGAGCACAAATGCAATCTCAGTTATTTCTCATAGAAACGCTCTAGCAGTTTGCTGCCTTTGAGACACCTCTATCCTAAGGAAAACTTCAGAGGGAGCCAGTTTTTGGATGGGTTTGATTAGTCTTTCATCCGAAGACCTTTACTCATAACTTCTTAAGAGTCTTATTCTTAAAATATGTCAGGGAATTCTCTTCCAATTAGGGTCTGGGCACTGGCCATGCCCTGGCTCTACCTAGATGGGAAATTGCCAAAAGACCCAGGTGTTTTCAGCATCAAAACAATATTCAAGTCACTTTGACTTGGCAATTTGACCCTATCAATACTACAGCTGGACCTGCTTTTGAAGTGGACTTGAGAATAATTTTCTGGAGATGATTATCCAATTCTTCACTGATTTGAGATTTATCAGCTGTTGCAGACTCTGGGATGATAGTACAGTATTTCAGTAATTGCTAATTACCTAATTTCACAGGTGTTATTAACTGTGTCTAGTATCTGAATTATTCCTGATTGTTATAAGTTTTTGGGTTTCACTACATATCTGGTTTCATTTTGATATTCCCTTCATATTCATAGCAAGAGTCATGCATGCTGTTTTTAAAACAAAAAGAAGGGGGAATTAGCTCCTAAAGAAGTCTGAATAATGCAATATTCATGAAAAAAAAATTTTTTTCAATAATTTTGGCTGAGGTTCCTCAATTAAATGTGTACTGGCAAAGCCTAATTGATTTACTAACTTAAAGAGAATATACACATGTGTTTTTATCATCAGCAGGTTCAAAGTAGTCATCTATTCAATTGACCAATCATCAATTGCCTCTGAAAAAATGAGACCCAGTGAAAAGAGAAATACCCCAATCACCATGAAGCCTTTGTGGCCAGAACAAGAACAGAAGTAGGACTTCCAAGACAAAGCTGTGTCTGGAGATTTAGAGAGTCAGCCTTCCAACAAAGACCTCATGTCATCATCATGATATGGTGTTCCTGCCGGCCTTCTCCACCTGTTCCCTGTTTCAGGCCCCGGGGTGGACATTCAGTGATGTTGAAGATCAACATTTCCAGCTGGTGGACTTTTCCTACTTCTCAGCTGATTGGATTTTAAGACAAGGGTCATGGGTGTACCTATTGACAACTGTCCTTGTCCTTCACAAACCAAAGATAGGGTGCCTTAGAATGTAAATGCAACATTGAAGGTATCTCTTAATGTTCCTTTGCAACTGGGTTATTAGTGGATATAGATAGCATTTTGTAGAATAGAGCTGCTATAGAATTATATTATTGGTGCACGAGTTTGAAGGGATGTGGTATGCATCTCTCTGACCATTCTGGATCCATTCACAAGAAACAATTACAAGATAACATGGAGACTTGACTGTGAATGACTGGGGTTTGGATGAATGGTTTGAGGGGTGGGGAATAGCTGGATGGTTGAAAGATATTATGAAGGTAGCTTTGTTGTTACTATTAGTCATTATTATACTGCTTTGTATTATTCCATGCATTATAAAATTGGTGACCCACTTGGTGGAAAATACAGTGAAAAGAGTTTGGCTGGTTGTTGAGGTTTCAGTTTGAAACTGGACAGAAACATTAATTATGTCTAGTGGTTTAGGTTTGTCAATTTGAGATTTCCTGGCTGTAAAATATGTGTACGTGATTCGTGTTTGATAAATGTCAGCTCTGTTGAGGCGAGATTTACAAGGTAGCTAGAGTTACAATAGATAAGTCCAGCTGCAATGATAATAAATAAAGATAGAGACAGGATGGAACAGGATGTGATTATTTGTATAAGATCAGCTGCTTTTTCTTTTTTTTGCTTGCTTGATGCTTTAGTAATCTACGCTTGTGCTAAAGGAAAGTGGAATTCAAGGTCATTGAAGAAGATAAGTCCCTTCCCTCCAGCAACCCCCGAAAGGGGGAAGAAGACCCCTAGCAACAGCGGAGAGTCTGCGCAGTACAATCTTGAAGACGAAAAACTGAAGAAACAAAACTGGGAGGGAACTGAAGGGAAGCAAGACCTGCAACAGTATAAAACCAAGACAAACTACGAATGTAATTTGCGAGCCTTGTTAGAGCACAGATTCTAATGGCTGCCCAGCGCTGCTTGCTTTCCATTCTCAATAAAATTTATTAATTAATTGTAAATTTGCTTTGTTCATTTATAACACTGACCAACGCACCAATGAATGTGGTGGGTTTATTTTTTTGCTGTGAGATAGGATTAGGAGAAAAGCAAAGCATATTTAAATTGAAAGGATATAAAGAAAACTTTATTAACAGAATTAAAAGGAGCATCATAAGAAAATCAGAATAAAATCTACAGGACGCCTTTTTTCTCCCTCTCTACACTTCTTTCTTTTCTACTGACAGTGTAAATAGACAAAACATGTGACTTTTAGTCAGTTTACTATTTCTGAAATAGTTTTTTTCAGTTCAGTTAGGGAGAAGAGATTTTTTTTGCCATACTATGGAGACTTTTCCACAAGAAGACAGTTTTCTTGTGGCATTAATGTCACAGCGAAACAGCCACCCGGGACAAGGAAAACAAAAAAATCTGTTTGCAGTGTGAAAGTCCTTCCCATGTTTCACAGGTTTTTTTACAGCTTTCATGGGCCATTTCGATTTATTGGGGTGCTATTTTAGGGATGAGCTGTTTTAGCATAAAGCAAAAGTTCTTTGTCAATCTCTGGGACTAGAAGTTTTTTACTACTATCTCTAGGGCAATGTTCCTCATTTCTCTCTGTTCAAATTTCAGCTACTGTTTCCTCAGCTCACAGCAGTGCTAAAATGCTACATCCCCCCAATGCATTTCCATGAGTCACAAGGAAAAAAGTTTGTTATACTAAATATATCTTCACTATAGCTTTACAAACAAATTTTAACTAAGTTTCAAAGCATCTCTTCAATCCCTTCCATCTAGAATTAACTCTTTCTTTACTGACCTCAGAGTCCTATATTATTGTTTCTATGTGTTCACCTTTTTTCCTTTTCTTAATTCAGGAGAGAAATGGTGTTCGTAAAGTCATTTTTTCTCAAGCTTTACCATTAATTGAAACAGTTTTTATAAAGTCTTGTAACACTGAAAGGTTGATCTGGTCCAAACTCTGCATCAGGAACATGGCTCGCTGTGCCTCTCTGTTGTCCATGTGGTCTCTGCCGGCACCATGCAAGCCATGTCACCCCAATTCTGCTGGGGTGTTGAAAACAGGAAAAGTTGCCACTGACACTTTTATCTTTCTGTCTGTAGTAAAGCTGGCTTAAAGCTGCTGAGCATATAAAATTCATTGCCAGCCATGCCAAGGTGGCCATGCAAGATTGCCCCAGCCCCTCCGATCTCAGCCACATGCCCGTTCCTGGTCTGTAATGGCAGCAGTCACACGGCTGCCTCTGGCCTCCAAACCACTCTCTTTTAAGCTGCTCTTGGTGCTAATACAGTCTCTGTCTGGCACAGTCCAGCAGGCTCTGTTAGAAAAGGGCTTGTTCCTGCTGACAAAGAGCCACAGTCATCCGCTGGGACAGGGCCCGTCAGGTCCCCAGTGAGGGGCTCAGCAGCCCTCTCACGACCCCTCCAGGGGCAGAGATCTCGGCTGGGCCGCAGGGCTTGACCAGGCCCAGCCACACAGGCTGAGCCCGGGCCAACCCGGACCCAGACCACCACCTCCTCCAAGGCCAGAAGCTAAGAAACCAATTCCCAGGGATTTTTTGTCTTAAGATGTGTACTTACAAAAGGTGTATCCACTCTTTTCATTAGTCCAATCAGGCATCAATATAACAAAATTGTCCAATTAGAGCCAAACCAGGACACTGGTGGAAGAAGAAGAAGAAGGGGGAATTGTTGCAATGTATCTGAATAGCTTAGGCCCTAGTGTGCCCCAGCCAAAAAGTTTTTAGGTATGCTTATCAGAACCTCTGAAACTCGTAAAGGTTACTGAAGCATAAATTGTGCTAAACTGGGAAAGAAGAGCCTAGAAAACAGAATACCTAGACTGAAAGAATGAGAAAAAGGAGGGCTGTGAAGCACTGGACTGTAACCAATCATATTTCCTGAGAAGTGTGTGCAAGGCGCGTGGACAAGATGGAGGCACCAATCAAATAGTGCAAGATTGTGTGTACAGTAGCTTCAGAATTGTCTTGGTTTGGAAAGACAGGGACCAAAAAAAAAAAAGGGAAACTTCCCTTGGGGTTTGTTATAATTCCAAAATTGCAAGGAGAGGTCTCTAAGGCATACGATACGGAGCGTAGGAAAAAAGTTACTTTATGTGTCTAACAACGTAAATTAACAATAATTACATATTGACAACAAACAGAACTAGGAGGAGAAAAAAAAAACCAAACAACAAAAATTCAAGACAGGTCTTCCTCGGTAACCACACCCCCACCCCCCTCAGTACGTCACAGCTAAATAGGGCCAGCAGCAGTCTTGGAGGGTTGAGATGATTCCGAGGGTTTCGCAGTGGCTGGAGCTGTTGGAAAAGTTTCCCGGCGGGGCAGGGGCTGTAGAAAAACACCGCGTGGGGAGACCTCGTCAGAACTGAAGAAACCGTGGGTGCAGGGCAGGGAGGAAACGGGTTCCCAAAGTCCCGGGGGACACACGAAGAGACCGGTGGTCCCACGGAGTCCGAGGTGAAGGGGAAATGCTGAGAGCTCTCCGCCTCGCCGAGACGAGCAGCCCTGGCCGGCCCCCCAGAGCGGGAAAACTGCCCCCAGCGAAGTGGAATCAATGTCTCTGCCTTAGCTGCTTCCTTTGTTTGTTCCCGAGCACTCATAAGTACCGAAAAGCACCCAGCCATTAGCTTCTTAGCAACTTCTGGGAAAAAATTCTATAAGAAATCAACCCAACCCCCAACATTATCCACCCCGAATTTTTTCCCACCCCAATATGTTACATCAAATTTAAACTTTAAAATTTTGTACATACATGCAATACTTTAATTATATACATATATACATGCAGCTCTAGATACAGGCACAGTGTCATGAGTAGCTTACCCTAAAACAAGATCCCCTTGAGGTATGCATCGAGTTTCTCCATCTCTCAGCATGACCCACCAGGTGCAGCCTGGTCCATGAGCAAAGACAACTCCACGGATGGGCTTGTCTTTGCTGGAGGCAGAATTAACCCAAACCGTTTTTCCTAGCATACCTCTCATGTGTACCACTGGAACTTTATCTCCATCTGTTGTTCCCAAGGCTTCAGACTGGGCAGGGCCTGCTCGGTTAGTGGAACCTCGGGTGTTCACTAACCATGTAGCCTTTGCTAAATTAATCTCCCAGTTTTTGAAAGTCCCCCCACCAAGTGCCTTTAAGGTGGTTTTCAGCAGGCCATTGCACCGTTCAACTTTCCCAGCTGCTGGTGCATGGTAAGGAATATGGTACACCCACTCAATACCATGTTCTTTAGCCCAGGTGTTAATAAGGCTGTTTTTGAAATGAGTCCCATTGTCTGACTCAATCCTCTCAGGGGTACCATGCCTCCACAGGACTTGCTTTTCCAGGCCTAGGATGGTGTTCCGGGCAGTAGCATGAGGCACAGGGTAGGTCTCCAACCATCCAGTGGTGGCTTCCACCATGGTCAGCACGTAGCGCTTGCCTTGGCGGGTTTGGGGCAGTGTGATGTAATCAATCTGCCAGGCCTCCCCATACTTGTACTTGGACCACCGCCCACCGTACCAGAGGGGCTTCAGCCTCTTGGCCTGCTTGATGGCAGCACACGTCTCACAGTTGTGGATAACCTGTGAAATACTGTCCATGGTTAGATCCACCCCTCGGTCTCGTGCCCACTTATAGGTGGCATCCCTACCCTGATGGCCTGAGGCATCATGGGCCCATCGGGCTAGGAACAACTCTCCCTTGTGTTCCCAATCTAAGCCTATTTTTGCCACTTCTATCTTTGCAGCATGATCCACCTGCTCATTATGTCGGTGCTCCTCATTAGCCCGGCTCTTGGGGACATGGGCATCTACATGACGAACTCTTACAGGGAGCTTCTCTACTCGAGTGGCAATATCTTTCCACTCCTCAGCAGCCCAGATTGGTTTCCCTCTACGCTGCCAGCTGGCCTTTCTCCACCGTTCTAGCCACCCCCACAGAGCATTGGCTACCATCCATGAGTCAGTGTAGAGGTAGAGCTTGGGCCACCTCTCTCTCTCAGCAATGTCCAGAGCCAGTTGAACAGCTTTGAGCTCGGCAAATTGACTTGATCCCCCTTCTCCTTCAGTAGCCTCTGCTACCTGTCGTGTGGGGCTCCACACAGCTGCTTTCCACTTCCGGTTCATCCCTACAACGCGACAGGAACCATCAGTGAAAAGAGCGTAGCGTTTTTCTTCTGCTGGTAGCTGGTTGTACGGTGGAGCTTCTTCAGCACGTGGCACCTGTTCCTGCTCCTCTTCATCAGTGAGACCAAATTTTTCACCCTCAGGCCAGTTCGTAATTATTTCTAAAATCCCAGGGCGATTTGGGTTTCCAATACGGGCGCGCTGCGTGATGAGAGCGATCCATTTGCTCCATGTGGCATCAGTGGTGTGGTGGGTAGAGGGAACCTTTCCTTTGAACATCCACCCCAGCACTGGTAGTCGGGGTGCCAGGAGGAGTTGTGCTTCTGTCCCAATCACCTCTGAGGCAGCTTGGACTCCTTCATAGGCAGCCAAGATCTCCTTCTCTGTGGGAGTGTAGTTGGCTTCAGATCCTCTGTAGCTTCGGCTCCAGAATCCCAGCGGTCGGCCTCAAGTCTCTCCAGGCACTTTCTGCCAAAGGCTCCAGGACAGACCATGGCTCCCGGCTGCAGAGTAAAGCACATTCCTCACCTCTGGTCCCGTCCTGACTGGGCCAAGGGCTACTGCATGAGCGATCTCCTGCTTGATTTGGGAGAAGGCTTGCTGCTGTTCAGGGCCCCAGTGGAAATCATTCTTTTTACGGGTAACCAGGTAGAGAGGGCTCACGATCTGACTGTACTCTGGAATGTGCATTCTCCAAAAACCTATGGCGCCTAGGAAAGCTTGTGTCTCCTTCTTGTTGGTTGGTGGAGACATCGCAGTGATCTTATTGATGACCTCAGTGGGAATTTGACGCCGTCCATCTTGCCACTTCACCCCCAGGAACTGGATTTCTCGAGCGGGCCCTTTGACTTTGCTCTTCTTGATGGCAAAACCAGCTTCTAGCAGAATCTGGATGATCTTCTCACCTTTCTCAAATACCTCCATTGCCGTGTTCCCCCACACAATGATGTCATCAATGTATTGCAGGTGTTCTGGAGCTTCACCCTTTTCCAGTACAGCCTGGATCAGTCCATGGCAGATGGTGGGACTGTGTTTCCACCCCTGGGGCAGTCGGTTCCAGGTGTACTGCACTCCCCTCCACGTGAAGGCAAACTGAGGCTTGCATTCTGCTACCAAAGGAATGGAGAAAAACGCATTGGCAATGTCAATAGTGGCATACCATTTCGCTGCCTTGGACTCCAGCTCATACTGGAGTTCCAGCATGTCTGGCACAGCAGCACTCAGTGGTGGAGTCACTTCATTCAAGCCACGATAGTCCACAGTCAATCTCCATTCTCCTTCAGATTTGCGCACAGGCCAAATAGGGCTGTTGAAGGGTGAGTGTGCTTTGCTGACCACCCCTTGGCTCTCCAGCTCACGGATCATTTTGTGGATGGGGATCACGGCATCTCGATTCGTCCGGTACTGCCGGCGGTGCACTGTTGAGGTGGCAATTGGCACCTGTTGCTCTTCCACCTTCAGGAGTCCTACTGCAGATGGGTTCTCTGACAGACCAGGCAAGGTGTTCAACTGCTTAATGCTCTCTGTCTCTACAGCAGCTATTCCAAAAGCCCACCTGAGTCCTTTCGGGTCTTTGTAATAGCCATTCTGGAGGTAGTCCATGCCCAGGAGACTCGGGGCCTCTGGGCCAGTCACAATTGGGTGTTTTTGCCACTCTTTCCTGGTCAGGCTCACCTCAGCTTCCAACAAAGTAAATTCCTGTGATCCCCCTGTCACCCCGGCAATAGAAACAGGTTCTGTCCCTACATGCCTCGATGGCATCAGTGTACATTGTGCACCAGTGTCAACCAACTCTCTGTATTCTTGTGGCTCTGATGTGCCAGGCCATCTGACCCACACTGTCCAAAAGACCCAGTTCTCCCGTGCCTCTTCCTGGCTAGAGGCAGGGCCCCTCTAACCCTGGTTATTATTATCTTCTTGAGCATACATAGTAGAGGTTCCTTCAAGGGGGTCTGACAAATCATCTCTTCTGTAATACCCGGCAGATCGGTCCTGGGAGGTTGAGGCTACCTTCATTTTTGTGGAACCCCCTCGATTACTGTTTCCCTCCTTGAGTTGACGCACCCGTGCTGCCAGGACAGAAGTGGGTTTCCCATCCCACTTTCCCATGTCTTCCCCATGGTCACACAGAAAGAACCACAAGTCAGCTCGTGGGGTGTATCCTCTTTCTTCAGCTGGGGAATGTTGGACTCTGACTTTGGGGCCTGTGACTCGCACTGGTGCTGTGCTGATCTTCCTTATTTCCTCCCTCATCTCACTCATCTCCTCTCTAAGTTCTTTAGCCACAGCAGAGACATGAGCATGCATCGGGCCATTGACCATACTTTCATAATTCCTAAGCTTGTTGGCCACAGAACCCACTGTCTCTCGGTTGTTATCTGCATTGATTGTTGCAATGAAGGTGGTGTATTGAGCTGGCCCTAGATTTGCCAGACTCCACAACATTTGCCCTGTGCACCTGACTTTGTCGGGGTCATTATCGTGCTGTCCACCCCTCCCAAAGAGTACTTCTAGCACCGCCACTTCTCTCAGCTGTTGGATCCCTTCCTCGAGGGTTTTCCAGCGCAGCTTATGATGGTGCTCCTGCATTCTCTCTCTGTGGACAAACCGTTCTCTTACACTCATTAAAAGACGCTCCCAGAGGGAAAGGGGCCCAGGCTCCCTTACAAATACCTGATCCACACCTGAGTCTTGGGTCAAAGGTCCCAAATTCCTGGCCTCAGTACCATCCAGCTGCACACCTGTACCCATAATTTCCCAGACCCGGAGTAACCAGGTTGTATAAGCCTCACGTCCCCGTCGTACAATGTCCTTCCGCAGGTTACGGAGACTTTCATAGGACAGAGACTCAGTGACAATCTCTACCTCTGGCTCCCCTGCATGTTGTGAGGTCCCTCCTTTCTTATCTGATTTCATCTTAGACTTTCTAGTTTCCACAGGGGCGACTGCTGCTGGCTGTGATTTCCCTTGTGGTTCAGCTGGAGCCTGGACAGATGTAACATCTGTGGGTTCCACTGCTGCACCACAAGAGTCTTCCTTTTTGAGGCAGCAGGAGGGCTTCTCACTAGTGGGGGAGGTGTGCTCCTTCAGCATCTGGCCTATCTTTTTCAGCAGAACCCCCACCCAATCCGGCTGGTTTGTTTCTGAGGTGGTCTGTGGGGCAGGGTTAGGTTCTGTGGCACTGTCAGGCTGTCTGGCAGTATCCCTGTTCTCTGGGGTAGGTATCAGGGTGGTTATCCAAGTCAATTTTCCCTTATCTCTGAATGCTAAATAGAGCAGGCCTGTCAGCAGCCACTGCATGACATCATTAGCATACCGAGAAAATGTGAACCCTTCGAAAACTGGTGGGGTAGACCCAAAGAGCCAGGTGAAGGGTTGGGAGAAAATTTCCCCCCGGTGTCATTTCTTCACAGTAGGTGCCATTATTAAAGTAACCCCAAAAACATTCAGTTAGTATGCGATAGCTCTGGATCAATGAGCCTGCCTTCCAGAGGAAATTAAAAATCCAGGAATTCCTCACATTATCAACCCACAAAATAAACTCGATAACAGCCACGGTAGCTTTAGTTATGGGACCCATGTCTAGATAAGGGGCTACAAATGGAAGAAATACAGCTGTGGCCACGTGCCATCCAAACCTGGGTACACTAGACAACATTGTTCTACTTGATGAAGTTCTTAAATTCAGCACACAAAAAATTAGATTACTCGAACTGTTATTCCTTTTTACCCTTTTTCCTCTCGATGTCCTCAGACCCCACAGTTGGGCGCCAAAATCTGTCTTGGTTTGGAAAGACAGGGACCAAAGAAAAGGGAAACTTCCCTTGGGGTTTGTTATAATTCAAAAATTGAAGGAGAGGTCTTAGGCAACGATAAGGAGGGTAGGAATAACAGTTCTTTACTAGTTAGTCTAACAAGGTAAATTAACAATAATTACAATATTGACAACAAACAGAACTAGAGGAGAAAAAACAAAAAAAACCAAAACGACAAATCAGTCACAGTTCTTCCTCTGGTAACACCCCCCCACCCCCCTCAGTACCGTCACAAGCAAATAGGCTAGCGGCAGCTCTAGGAGGGTGACATGATTCCGAGGGTTCACAGTGGCTGGAGCTGTTGGCAAAGTGTCCCGGCTGGCAGGGGCTGTAGAACGCGTAGGGAGATCTCGAGCAGAACTGAAGAAACACTGGGTGCAGGCATGGAGGAGACGGGTTCCCAAAATCCCCGGGGGACACAACGAAGAGACCGGTGGCCGACGGAGTCTGAGGTTGAAGGGAAAAGTCAGAGCTCTCCCGCCCCGCCGGTAAAGCAGCGCTGCGTCTTCCCCAAGCAGAAAACTGCCGAGCGAAGGTGTAATCATGTCCTGGTTAGCTGCTTCCTTTGTTTGTGTCCCGAGCACGCCATAAGTACCGAAAGACCCAGCCATGTAGTTTCTTAGCAACAACTTCTGGGAAAAAATTCTATAAGAAATTAACCCAACCCCCAACAAGAATATAAAACTAGAGCATAATGTAAACAATAAAGTGGCCTCTGCGTAATCATATTGGTTCATTGTTCAGATGTCCTGAGCTCCCCCAAGAGTGAGTCCTTATACTGTTGCCAAAATCTGAGGCTAAGGTAGAATTTGTCTGAAGCTCTCACTCATCCTGTGACAGAATTGCTGCCTGGATAAGGGCTATTCCTGCACAAGCTGGGCATGAGTTGAGGTGTCCTTATGGCTGTGCTTTCTAATGGTCATGTGCAGCCAGACTCCTCTGGGCATCCACAAATGAAAGATAAAAAGACTGTGGGAAGAGCAGAGCTTGTTTTATCCCACCCCTGAGCCAGCACCTGAGTAGAGACTTGTGTGGTTCATTAGTGTGCTTAGCAATTTGAATTTTCTAGATCTGCTGCTAACTAATCCCATCACACCCTTTCAAAGGGTGTAGGTGGGTAAGAATGATTATCCTCATTTTCAGATAACAGGATCACAGAGATTAAGGCATCTTGGTGGATGAGCAGGGATTGCAGCTCACCTCCCAACTCCTGCTCTATGCTCCCTTCTCTGCACCACAAGCTGTATCCCTGTCATGGTTTGACACTGGCTAAATGCCAGGCACTTATGAAAGTCATTCGTTTATCCTCTTCTGTTACAGTTGGGCAGAGGAGAGGGAAAAAATTAACGAAGGGCTCATGAGCAAAGGACTGTGAGTAAAAAACACTTTAAGGGTAAAATAGGTTCAAATTCAAAGGTATAAAATAAATTTATTATTAACAGAGTCAGAGGAGAATAATGAGAAGCAAAATAAGCCTTTAAAACACCTTTTTTCCCCCAGGCCCTCCCTCCTTCCCACCAACAGCATAGGGAGACAGTGTGGGAGTTTTGGTCAGTTCATCACTTGAGATCTTTTTCTGTTTGATCAGGGAGAGGAGTTTTTTTTTCTGCTGTGCCATGGGGTCCCTCCCACAAGCAAACAGTTATCCCAAAACTGTTGTGGCATGGGTCACTCGTCCACGGGGTGCAGTTTTTGAAAGATAGGCTGCTCTAGTTTGGAAACAGGGCCCCTCTGTCTCTCTATTCAGGTCTCTCACAAGACCACAGCTTTCTCTAATATCCACACGCTCCAGCGTGAGCACTTTTTCCACAGGCTGCAAGTAGATTTTTGTATCCCCCGTGGACTTCATGCATTACAGGGGGACAGTTTGTTTTACTATAGTCTTCACTAAGGCTTGCAGAGGAATCTTGGCTCTGACGTTTGGGGCACCTCTTCCCCCTCTTTCTTTTCCACTGACCTTGGTGCTGCCACGTTTTCCTTCACATGTCCTCACTTTCTCTTCTTCTCTGACTAGAAAAAAACTGCTGCTTGTAGGTATCATTGTCAAGGAGTTCCACTAATTCAAAGATTCTTGCAGGATCCTGCAGCGCCAAGAAGTTGATTTCGTCTAGGTTCCGCTTCAGGGAATCGCTCATCATGCTTTCGCTGCGGGCCAGACGACCCTGCTGCCATCATGCGGGCAGTGGTGACCGCTGCAACACTAGTGCTATTTAACGCCTCTTTTCATGCGGTGTGCTGGGAAGGCAAAGCTGCTGCCGCCACCACCATCCCTGCCCTTCTGCTTGCAGCAACTAGCTAGGGGTGGCCAGGCAGCCAAGGCTCACCACGGGTCATGCCGAGATGGCCACGGCCATGGCTGTGTATCCCTGCGGGCTGTGCCGGCTGCGGTGCCTCCCCACCCCTGGGGGAAAAACTGTGCATGCACAGTTTTGATTTTCTTCTTAAATATGTCATCACAGAGACATTATCATTCTCTAATTGGGAAAGCAGCATGTTCATCTTCAGAGCCAACAGAGATTGTCTCTGTTGGAACTGGTGGAAGCTTTTATCAGCTTCTCACAGAAGCTACCCCTGTGACCGTCCCCCGCTACCAAAAAAATCACACCATGCCAAATCAACACAATCCCATCACATCTCTCTATTTCCTGTTTTAACTATCTGTATTTACACCTGTAGGTATTTTTTTCTCCCCCATTTTTCAGTGTTCAGGTTGATGGTGAGATGTATTTTTCTTTCTAATGAGGTAATTTCTGCTCTAGTATTATTGCAGCATCACTAACCTAGTTATTGACAACATGCAGGCCTGACTGAGTTTTGGACCCCTGTGTTTTTAATGGCTCCAAAAATAATTTACCTACCATGGCAGAGTGTTGGGGGTTGGGTTGCTTTCTTATAGAATTTTTTCCCAGAAGTTGCTAAGAAGCTGATTGCTGGGTGCTTTTGGGTGCTCATGGGTGCTTAGGAACAAACAAAGGAAAGCAGCTAAGCGAGAGATGGGTGGCACCGACTTCACTTCGCTCTGGGCAGTTTTTTTCTGCTCTCGGGGAAAACTGCCAGGACTGCTCATCTCGGCGCGGCAGAGAGCTCTCACCATCCCTCACCTGGAGCTCAGCTCGGAGTGACCCACCACCGTCTCTTCGTGTGTCCCCCGGGATTTTGGGAACCTGTTCTCTCCCTGCCCTGCCGGGATCTCCTTCCCACTGCCCTGCACCCACGGCTTCTTCAGTTCTGTTCGAGGTTTCCCCATGCTGTGTTTTGCACCCCGTGCCTAGCCAGGACATTCCAACAGCTCCAGCTACCGCCGCCAAGCCTCAGATACATCTCGTCCCCCAGGACTGCTGCTCACTCTGTTAGCTTGTGACGGTACTGAGGGGGGGGAGGGTGCCAGAGGAAAACTGTAACTAGGTTGTTGGCGGTTTTTTTCTTTCTTCTCTAGTTCTGTTTGTTGTCAACATTATAGTTATTGTTGTTAATTTGCCTTGTTACACTCACTAGTAAAGAACTGTTATTCCTACCCTCACATCATTGCCTGAGACCCCTTCAATTTTAAGATTATAACAAGTCCAAGGGAAGCTTCCATTTTTTCTTTCCCTAGCAGACACCTGTTGCGGCCAGTATTCATTTCTATTTGTTATTTCATATTTAATGTTCATATTGTCAAATGGTTCATTCTATCTTCCCCTGTTTTTCCCCCCACTTGGTTTGTTCTTACATTGTATCCCCCCAGTTTGTACCCTATATGGGTTCCAGTCCTACCCTTGTTCCAGTACCTTCTCTGTCAATTCTTCCCTCATCCAATCTCGGTGTGTTCCCCCCTCTGGGCGTTTTGGGGTGCCACCCTTTACTTGATGCTCTATTGGGGCTTGTGAACCCTTCTTCCCTCCCCCCTTTACCCCATTAGTCCAGAAATCCCCGGGAAATCGCGCCTTTTTCCCTCCTGTGCTCCGATCATTGGTCGGGAGAAATGCACACACCCCCCCCCTCCGTGTAACCCCGTATAAAACCCGTGGCCCGCGGGGCTCGGGGCGGTTCTTTCAGGTGTCCCCTTCAGCGGCGTCTCTTTGAATAAAGAAGCTGTTGGAACCTGACCAGAGATTGCCTCTCCTGGCTCCTTTATCCTGTCTCTCTCGCGGGGGCCGGCCCCAAGCGCCGAGAACGCGCGGTTCTTTAAAACCGCCGCTGCCGCCTGTATCCGCGGCAACCGCGATTGCGCAATCCTTTCGCGGCTCCGGGGCAATTCGACCGTTCTGAGCTAGCCGAGCCCCTAGTGAACCGCAAAAGCTGGCGCCCAAGCGTGGAGGCTTCTCTAGACCCCACGAAAGACTGAACTAGCCACCTCGTGGGTTAGGAAAGAGTCACTGGATGTCAGTTAGCCCGGCCGTGCCGAGCCGAGTTTTATTCGGAAGTGCTGCCGGGCGTGAAGACGGCAGCCCCTGTGGACACCAGGGGTCGTCTCCGGGACAGGGACCTCGGCTGCAGCAGCCCGTCCGGAGGGTAAGTGCTTTTTTGTGTGACTGGGGTGTGTTTCGTGTGCTTCTTCTGTGCTTCCCAGGTCGCCCCCGGACCGTTATTTTAATTTGTATAATTTATCTTTTTTGCTGCAGTCGTGGGTGGGGTAGCTGAGTACACTTTTTGTTGTGGAAGCATGGGTGTCCGACTGTCTGCTCAGCAGAAGGAGATATATATCCAAGTTGCGGGATTCCTACAGGGGGGTGGGAAAAAATTTTCTAAGGGGTCATTAAAAAAATTTATTAGATGGCTATTTCTCTATTTTCCTCGAGTGTCTCCTCAAGAAGTGGTGTCCCTGTCATTCTGGGATTCTGTTGGATTAAAATTAACAAATTTAGCAGATCAGGGAGACACTCAGGTGCAGAAATTCATTTTACTGTACATCCTAATTCGAAATTCAATAAGTCAAATCTCGAGAATAGAGAAACAGCCATTACCCAGTTCTACCCCAGTTTCTCCTCCCTCGTGTTCCTACCCCATTCACCCTATGCCGGGGGAGCCACACAGAGCAGATGGCTCTACACAGGGTTGCCAGGCTTGCCTCAGTCTCCCTAGCTCTCCGTGTCTCTCCCAGCACCCCTGCTCTGGCAGTACTGGCCATACTGCCAGAGACCTCTCCCTTCATTCCTCTACCCCAGTTTCAACACCCAAAGTTGTGAAGTTTGAAGTTTCTCCCCAATCTACTCCCCAGTTTTGCTCCCCTACCCCTGCTCCTCGTCAGAAAAGCCATTCTTATCCTTTTTCCCCATCCCCTGCACCTCAAAATGGCCCCCGGGGGGCACAAAATGGAGGGGACCTCGTGGTAGGACCCCGACCATGTGCTCCTTCTCCCCATAATCCCTTTCTTCCTCGGTTGCCCAACCCCTTTCATCCCCAGAGCCCTCCCCTTCCACCTCCCTCTAACCCCTCCCTCTCCTCCTCTGCTCCACCCCTGGACCTCCCTGGGAAGGTCACCACCCCTTCCCTTAGCCACGCCTCCAACTCCTCCCACTTCTCTGCCAGCTCCTGCCCCCTTCCGAGTTCCGGTTCCCACGCCCCTTCCGAGTTCCGGTTTCCACGCCCCTCCTTCCGGTTCCCACACTCCTCCATTCGGTTCCCATGCCACCCCGGACGCCGGATATAGGGAAACTGAGGACTGGAACCCGGAATGGGAAGCCATTCCCACTGCTGCTCCAGTCACATTCCTTGGTAGAGGAGGTGTGCTCTCAGAATGGGAGCCCTTCTCCTATCAAAACAAAAAGGAGCTTTGCAAAGCCCAAAAGGAATTCGGAAGGGAAAGTGAATACTTCAAAGGCTTGCTAAGAGCCACTTTCTCCTCGAATATCCTAGTCCCCTTTGATATAAGGGACCTTTTTTCATGTCTCCTAACCCCTGCAGAATATCTGCTGTGGTTTGGGATATGGAAGAAGGGCCTGAAGACCATCCGGGTAGAACTCTTGCAAAGCTCAGAAAGCGCCCTTGACGCTATTGGAAATGTAATAACTGCTGACCATTTGAGCGGGGAGGGGGAATGGAGCCAGGCCAAAGATCAGGCCAAGGCTTTGAACAAAGATGTCCTTAATAAAATTAAAAGAGCAGCAGAGAAAGCCTTCCAGCAGCTACCCACTGGGAAACGACAGGTTGGGTTCTCCAATATAAAACAATTGGATGATGAAACATTCCTAAATTTTATCAATCGGCTTAAAATCCAAATTGAGAAACAAATAGAAGACCCCAACCTGCAAGAGCCAATGCTGCTTGAAATTGCGAAAAGTAATGCAAACCCGGTGTGTAAAAACATCATTATTGGCATGCCCCTCTACCCTCCTCCAACATTGTCCACCATTTTGGAGGAGTGTACAAGAAAGGAAGCACTACACCCGGTTCCAGCACGGTCGCCACAATATCCCCAGACACCGCTCCACTGCCACCACCCGCAGCCAAAGAACCACCTGTATGCTACCGCTGTGGGAAGCGGGGACATGTGTGCGATACTGCAGGGCACCAACCCCCTGTACACCAAACCAACAACAGGGGAAGGGGGGAGACCATAACCACCAACCACAAAAAAACTAAGGAGGCAGCGCGGACCTGCTCCGCATGCAAATATAAATGGAGCAGGTGTCGCGGGGGAGAACACCACCGGACTGGACCAAATTACCAAAAATGACAACCTCACTAGCTATGACCCAATACATCAGGCTGACGCATCGTGTTGCGGGTTGGGTTGATTTCTTATAGAATTTTTTCCCAGAAGTTTCTAAGAAGCTAATGGCTGGGTGCTATTTGGTACTTATGGGTGCTCGGGAACAAACAAAGGAAGCAGCTACCCAGAGACATGGATTCCACTTCGCTGGGGGCAGTTTTCTGCTCTGGGGGGACGGCCAGGGCTGCTCGTCTCGGCGAGGCGGAGAGCTCTCACCATCCCCTTCACCTCGGACTCTATCGGGACCACCGTCTCTTCGTGTGTCCCCCAAGATTTTGGGAACCCGTTTCCTCCCTGCCCTGCACCCACGGTTTCTTCAGTTCTGCTCGAGGTCTCCCCACGCTGTTTCTACAGCCCCTGCCAGCCGGGACACTTTTCCAACAGCTCCAGCCACTGCGAACCCTTGG
>JAGMWU010000027.1:286786-405299 GCA_018697195.1 Certhia americana
CAATTTTGGAATTATAACAAACCCCAAGGGAAGTTTCCCTTTTTTTTCTTTCGTCCCTATCTTTCCAAACCAAGACACATCGCCTCGGTATCAGTAGTCCAATAATGATTGGTCCCCTCAATCACCTGTCCTATTAACATGCAGGGAATCTGTCTTTTTCAGAGCTCGGACATGGACTGTGATTACCGTGGAACTACAGGGTGGAAGATTGATGTGCCCAGGACGAAACTGTAAGTTCTTTGTCATCGGAGATACTAAACACACACCCTCAGAGACTGAGGTCTCCCCAATCACCCTCCCGGGCGATCTGGAAGAACTCATTCTCTTGGCACGGTGCAGCCACCCACCCTTCTATTTGGCCAAGGGCCAAGTCATCGCCCAAGCCATAATTGTGCCATCGAGTGTGCCAGTAGATGTCCATGCACCTGATGTCTACTGGTCAAAAGTGGTGGGTGAGAACAAGCCAATCATCCCATGTTATTTAAAGAAGGGAGATGAAGTCCTTGGGATGGACGGCTTGTTTGACACTGGGGCGGATGTGACAATCATCCCCAAGAGGAGATGGCCATCACATTGGGAGTTGCAACCCATGGCAGGCAAGATTCAGGGCATAGGGGGTGCCCAATTGGCCAGAATTTCAAAGAGCATTGTACAAATTCAGGGGCCGGACGGACAATTAGCTTCTCTCCGTCCGTATGTTTCACACTTCAAGGTTCCTTTGTTGGGATTGGACGCCATGTCACAATGGGGGGTTCATATTGAGATCCCAAAAACCCCTCAGGATTTTTAATAGCGGCCGCTTTGGAGCACCCTACCCAGAAACTTGATTGGACCACTGATACACCTGTCTGGGTAGATCAGTGGCCGCTTAGCAAGATAAGACTGAAGGCACTCAATGAGCTCGTGGAGGAGCAGTTGGCTCTTGGTAACATCGAGCCAACTTTCAGCCCTTGGAATTCCCCAGTATTTGTCATCAAGAAGCCGGGGAAGGACAAGTGGAGACTCCTCCATGACCTCAGAGAAATAAACAAAGTCATTGCTGACATGGGGACCCTCCAACCAGGGATGCCTTCCCCATCTATGCTCCCCCAAAATTGGAAATTAGCCATAATTGATATCAAAGACTGCTTTTTCAAAATTCCCCTAGACCCTGAAGATGCCCCACGGTTTGCCTTCTCGGTGCCGACCACCAACCGAGAAGCCCCAATGAGGAGATTTCACTGGCAGGTTTTGCCTCAGGGCATGAAGAACTCACCTACCATCTGCCAGTGGTACATCGCCTCATTGCTGTCCCCAGTCCATGCCACAATGGGGGAAGCCATCATCCTACATTACATGGATGATGTGCTGGTGTGTACTCCTGATGATGAAGGACTGCTGTGTGTGCTTGACCAAGTGGTCAACGCTTTGACATCCGCAGGTCTTTCACTACAGGAAGAAAAGGTTCAGAAGATGCCACTGTGGAAATATCTGGGCCTGGAGATTGCTGAGAGGACCATTGTTCCTCAAAAATTGGCTTTTAACAGCAATCCCAGAACTCTAGTGGACCTTCACTCCCTGTGTGGGACAATTAATTGGGTCAGGCCTTGGCTAGGTATCACCACCGAAGACCTAGCCCCTCTCTTCAATTTATTGAAGGGGGGAGAGGAGCTGAGTTCTCCAAGGTCCCTGACCCCAGAGGCCAAAATTGCCCTGAAAAAGGTGGAGACTGCACTGGCAGAGAGACAATCTCACAGGTACAAACCTGATCTGCCATTCAAATTTATTGTACTGGGGAAGTTGCCACACTTCCATGGGCTCATTTTCCAGTGGGACCAGGACGAGAGGGACTCGCTCTTGATAATAGAATGGGTTTTCCTCAGTCACCAGCAGTCCAAAAACATCACGAAGCCACAGGAGCTGATGGCACAGCTGGTCAGGAAAGCCAGGGCAAGGCTTCGGGAACTGGCCGGTTGTGATTTCACGTGCATCCATCTGCCTCTCGACCTCTCCAGAGACAAAGCGTCTCTGGAGAAGTTGACAAAGGAAATGTTTGAACATCTCATGAGGAACCAGGTGACATTACAGATTGCCCTTGAGAGCTACAGTGGACAGATTTCGGTCCACGCCCCCGCTCACAAATTATTCAATTCAAAATTCCAATTGGTGCCCAGAGAGAACAGGAGCCGAACACCGCTCAAGGCTTTGACAGTTTTCACTGATGCATCCGGAGCATCCAAAAGGTCAGTGATGACCTGGAAGGATTCTCAAACTCAGCAGTGGGAGACAGATGTGAAATATGTAGAAGGCTCCCCCCAGATAGCTGAGCTGGCTGCTGCTGTCAGAGCATTTGAAAAGTTCTCAGAACCATTTCATTTGGTCACTGATTCGGCATATGTTGCGGGGGTTGTCGCAAGGGCTGAACACGCGGTCCTCAGGTAGATTTCAAACAAGACATTATTTGATCTGCTCTCGAGATTGATCCATGCTATCTCCCACCGAGAGCACCCGTATTTTGTGACACACTTGGGATCACACACTCAATTGCCTGGCCCGATAGCTGAGGGGAATAGGAAAGCAGATTCCCTCGCAGCAGCTGCTGTTGACCTGGTAAGGCTTCCTGACATTTTCCAGCAGGCGAAGCTGAGCCATCAGATGTTCCACCAGAATGTGCCTGGCCTGGTGAAGCAATTTCACCTAAAGCGAGATCAGGCCAGAGCCATTGTGGCTACATGCCCTCACTGTCAGCGCTCAGCCATGCCATCGCTGGGCGCGGGAGTGAATCCTAGAGGGCTTGAGAGCTGTGAAGTGTGACAAACGGATGTCACACATATCCCCAAATTCGGTCGGATGAAATACGTGCACGTCTCCATTGACACCTTTTCTGGAGCAGTTTTCGCTTCTGCCCATGCAGGCGAGAAAGCAAAACATGCCATGAAACACCTGCTGCAGGCATTTTCTGTTTTGGGGGTCCCTAAAGAAATTAAAACAGATAACGGCCCTGCTTATATTTCCTCGGCTTTTAACACCTTCCTGCAGGAATGGGGAGTTGAGCACAAGTACGGCATCCCTCACTCCCCCACTGGTCAAGCCGTGGTTGAGCGAGCCCACCAATCGCTCAAAAATGTCCTGGAACACCAATGGGAGAGCAGCAAAGGGCTGACACCACAGGGGAGATTGCACAAAACCCTTTTCACCATCAACTTTTTAAACTGCTCATTTGAGAACATGAACCCCCCTGTGAGACACTAATTTTGAAGATATTGCTGACTTAGCTGGGAAAAATAAGCTTTGCTGAAATCAGTTAAAATTCAGAGGATGGTTAAGAGAGAGACCGGATTTGAGATAAGCTATCCCGGATCTAATAACTCATTGTCTGTCAAGTTTATGTTTGTGTAAGCTGGGCTTGTAACGAAAAACAAGGGAATTGATCAATAGACCCCAAAAACACAAGATGATTGCAGACCCTCTATCTCTAGAAACAGTCTTGGGAACAGGAAACTCCAAGGAGTCATTTATCACGTATCCATCAAAGGTTGAAAGTTTAGAACAAGGAAGACTAGTTTTACTTCCTCCCTTTGGTGACCACTCCCCACATAAGACCCCTGACTCATTACAGAAAACAAACTACGCATGCCTAATAGCCTTTTTGTTAATTAGCATACGAAGCGGAGAAGAGGAGGTGACAAGGGTATGAATATGCATTTGTATTCAACATTCTTGTGGATAAAAGGCTCTGTAATTACCTGTGATCTTTGCAGTGCGTATTAGGGAGCTATCCCACGCAGCTGCCCGGCCGTCAATAAACATACACTTTCTAACTTAACTGTTAGAGAGTCTTTTGTCCGTCTCAGTTGGGTATCGATATTAGATCGATATCCATATTTTAATAAATCACCTGTGGTTAGACATTTCTCCCCCCACGGCAGTCACAGGCTCCAAGAACATCCCCTTGTGATGGTCTGGGACCCTGAAAACAACAAGATTGAGGGGCCATACAAGCTAGTCACCTGGGGCCGTGGATACACCTGCATATCCACACCGCTGGGACTGCGGTGGATCCCACAAAGGTGGGTGAAACCGTATGTTCCCAAACACCCGAACAGGCCCCCTGATGCCGAGGCTGGTGCGTCAACATCAGAAGTCTGCTAGTGTAGCAGCCAGCTGTGTGTGTAAGCTGCCGTCTGGTGGAGCAGGAGACCCTCACCCCCCCTTTTCTACCATGTTGTTTTTCAGTGTGAGATGTTTCGTTATTGGTTTTGATGACTTATGTTAATTTAGTTACGTTAGAAGGAAAGCCTCTCTGTTATGTTCCCAATACCTTGTCTTCCTGCCTGAACCCCCATCACCCAAGCGCGGATTGTCCTCCACCCAAAGAAGAATGTCTGGGTGACCCTCGTGCAAGCCTTCAGCCAGAACATGCACGCTGCAATCAAGAAAGACGAAACCCAGGACTGGTTGGTTGGACTGTTCAATAAGTGGGGTCTCTCCGGATGGCTTTCCTCCGTTGTTAAGGACATTTTTTGGTTCTTTTTGGTTATTGTTCTTGTTTTTGTTATGTTTTTCATCCTGAAAAGACTGTGTTTGTCAACCCTTACTGCCGCACCTCTCACCTCTTTCTCTTCCGAAATCTATGCTGTTGAACCCTCTGCCCCCCATATGCCTCCTACCTGGTTCCATGACCCATACCATGACTCTGAGTACTATTCAGAGTCCAAATTTTAAATGTCTCTGCCTCCTTCTTTTTTGAAAAAGAAAGGGGGAGATGTTGCGGCCAGTATTCATTTCTATTTGTTATTTCATATTTAATGTTCATATTGTCAAATGGTTCATTCTATATTCCCCCGTTTTTCCCCCCAGTTGGTTTGTTCTTACATTGTATCCCCCCAGTTTGTACCCTATATGAGTTTCAGCCCTACCCTTGTTCCAGTACCTTCTCTGTCAATTCTTCCCTCATCCAATCTCGGGTGTGTTCCCCCCTCTGGGCGTTTTGGGGTGCCACCCTTTACTTGATGCTCTATTGGGGCTTGTGAACCCTTCTTCCCTCCCCCCTTTACCCCATTAGTCCAGAAATCCCCGGGAAATCGCGCCTTTTTCCCTCCTGTGCTCCGATCATTGGTCGGGAGAAATGCACACCACCCCACCCCCCCACCCCCTCCGTGTAACCCCGTATAAAACCCGTGCCCCGCGGGGCTCGGGGCGGTTCTCTCAGGTGTCCCCTTCAGCGGCGTCTCTTTGAATAAAGAAGCTGTTGGAACCTGACCAGAGATTGCCTCTCCTGGCTCCTTTATCCTGTCTCTCTCGCGGGGGCCGGCCCCTAGCTCCGAGAACGCGCGGTTCTTTAAAACCGCCGCTGCCGCCTGTATCCGCGGCAACCGCGATTGCGCAATCCTTTCGCGGCTCCGGGGCAATTCGACCGTTCTGAGCTAGCCGAGCCCTTAGTGAACCGTGAAAGACACCCCCTGTCTTTCCAAACCAAGACACAGAGCTATTTTTTGGGTGAGATGTATGACTTTGAAATGTGCTGGTCTGGCAAACTGACACAATGACAGGTCTGTGACCAGTGAGGAAGTTGTTACCCCTCAGCACTGAGAGATTTCAATTGCTAAAATAGATAATTACTGCCAAGGATGATGGTCCAGGCAGATGACTCAGGACTGGGATCTCTGCAATGGTCCCTGAAGATGAGCATCCTGTCACTGCCTGGGGCTGTGGGGTCTGTCTTAGCCCACACTCCCTCCCGGCATCCCCTCCAATGTCCCCTGGAAGGGAAAACCCTAAATCAACCTCTTGACTCAATGTTGGCCTCTTTTTGGACTGCTGGACCCCATGGAGACCACACAATTGCTGTAAAATAAGTGAAACTGCATCCCTGAAAATGTTTTTCATGCAATGGCTTCTCTTTTATAAATATAGAAGGCCTGACTTAAAAGTTGTTTTCCAAGTATGGAGGGGTTGTGTTGCGTACAGAAAAACTTGCTTTCTGATTGTTGCAGGTGGAGTGGAGGGCTTCAGACAAAGTTTATTAAAGAAACCCTGCCCTTGAGTCATAAGGTGCTGAAAGGACCCCCTTGCTTTCTAAACTCCTTCTCAGAGAGAGGAGCCAACATGCAGCTGGATCCAGTCCTAGCCCCGGACTTTGTCAATGGTTTAAGTTTTACGATTTTGTCCTGGAGGTTTTAATGATGGCAAATCAGATACATTTATATTAAAATGAATTATTTATTAAGATAAATGAATAGACAAAAAGAACTCAATCAGAATTATTTACTACACAGTATTAATGCTAAAACTACTATTACAATATAAGGTAGTATAGTGCACTATATGAAAGCAATATTAAAGCAATTATATTAAAGCTAGCAAAAAGAAACTATTATTAGAGATTGTCGAGTTGTTTTATGTGTTTTCAGATAGACGAGAGTCTTAGTTGGTGCTGTAAAGTTGTTTATTATATGAACGCATCAGTCTGAAGGCAAAAGTTCGGAATGCTAAAAGTCCATGATAAAGTTTTCCAGCCATGCCTCAAGCAGCAATTCTTGCAGCCTCTTCTGGGACTAAGTCCCAGGCAGCAGCAGGAGTTCTTGCAGCTTTCTTTTCTTCTTTTCTTCTTTTTCTTCTGTGTGGACGTGTGTGTGTGTGTGAGTATGTGCCAGTGAAAGCAAAAGCGAGCAAAAGCAAGAACGCAAGCAAGCCTCAAATGGGGGATTTTATCCTTAAATCATCCAATCAGCTAAAAACACAATTTTAAAACATTCTCTTTACACCTATTAGAATTTAACTTTAAAGTACGAAAAGCAGTGTCAGTTCTTACGCATTTTTAAGTATATTTGCATATTTTGTTCTATCTATTCATGTACATGTTTCTATCTAGGAATGCAAACAATATTCTGCTATGTTCTGGTTATGTCTAGAGCTAAGGCACTGAACTTTTAACTAGGACTTAGGGTATTCCACCCTGCTAAGACACTTAAAATGTATAAAATGTATTTCTACTTACTTAATTTTAACTTAAAACTAAAACTTCTACTTCTTATTTATGTGGTTTAATATACTTTAATTTCTCTAAAGGCTTTAATTTAACTTCTACATTCTTTTCTCCTTCTCAGGGCTTCAGAGGGGGTCTAATTTCTTGCATTCCAACAAGAGATTGATGTAACGCGCCCATATCAACACTTATGGGCAAGTCTCTTTCTCTTAACCTCGAGAAGCATCCTTGGTAGGTGTCTCCAGGCCACAAGGGAGGAATCTCCACACACTCCAAGGAGGAATATGATAGAAGAACCTACCCTATGGAAAGTGGACTAGTAATTGACTGTCAGTCATATGTCTCAAGGTCAGCTGTGTCAACTTAACATTTTTAGATAAAGATACTTTACCATATCTGCCACATCTTTACCTCACTATCAAGATGAGTCAAACTGGTCTTAGCAAAATTCAACACCAAAAGCAGCTGACGGGCCCCCTCTCAGTCCACTACCAACAGCATTTTAAATGGGGCATTGTTTGAGTTGCTTGACCATGTTCCAGGGCAGAGCACCCTGCTACACTGATGTTGATCAATTCCCTTTTAAGGACCTGTCACTTCATTCAAATAGTCTGGTGTAATGAAGGAATTTCTCTCTTTCTTTCTTGTGCACCTTGTAGTTTTCCTTCTCCTTCCAGTTCTGTTTTTCTGTTGCTTTGAAAAGCATGACCCAGGCTATTTGTTTCTTTGCTTTTCTTCCCTTTTGACCTGCTGAAGTGAGTGGTTTTCACATCCTCATATGCACTGTGTAGTAGCTGGGTTTCTCAGTGGGTAGATTTGATAAGATGCTGATGGCAGAAAGCAGGTAGAGTGTCTCCCACTGCCTTTTTATATATGTATTTTGCACTTGCTTTTATCGTGAGTCTTTTGACTCAGCAGCTTAGTCAAAAATAATTTTTAAAATTCTCTTTTGGTTAATCGAAGCATTTCTTTCAACCCTAAGTGTGCTACTGAACAGGTTATATCTCTATATTCATGGTTAATGCTTAGTTTTGTACCATACAGTGCTTAATACAAATACCAGAGCTTAATGTGGCCTTATGTTAATTCCCTACATCTGTGACTAATAAGTCTTGTGCCAGCTAATGCTTCCTTGTTTACTTCTATCAGTGATTAATATGTACTAGCCAATATCTTAGTTTTGAGAACAAGGATGGTGTGTCAGAGCAAAAAATGAGAAGACAAGTACATTATGACCTGATGACATATTTGAGATACTCTCAAGGAGAAAAGATTCATCAGAAGATTCAGAATCATACATAAATAAGTCCATGGAAATAATTAGCCAGTCAGAACAGGGCAAGATGTGAAAAATGTGCTCTATACTGTAGCCAGGGAGAATGATCCTTCCTGGAGCCTCTGGCAAAAAGTAGCTGGGGAGACTTGAGGATGACCCTTGGGGTTCTGGAGTTCGGGATACAGAGGATCCAAACTACACCCCAACTGAAAATAAGATACTGGCAGCTTATGAAGAGGTTTGAGCTGCTTCAGAAGTGATTGGCACCAAAGCGCAGCTCCTCCTGGCACCCTGACTGCCAGTGCAGTGTTGAAAGGGAAAGTCCCTTCCACACATCATGCCATTGATGCTACATGGAGTAAGTGGGTCACACTGATCACAGAGAGCTTGAATAAGAAACCCCAATCGCCCAGAGACCTTGGAAGTCATCACAAATTGGCCCAAAGGTGAAAATCACTTCTCCACCCAACCTGTAGGTGTGTCTGGGATTGCCGCGACCCAGGTGCAGGACCTTGCACTTTGTTTTGTTGAACTTCATGAGGTTTGCATCAGCCCACCTCTCAAGCCTGTCACAGTCCCTCTGAATGGCATCCCCTCCCTCCAGCATGTCAACTGCACCACATAGCTATCCATTAACTCCTAAGAAGCTACTGTTCATCTCCAAAATAAATGTTCTCCTTCCTTCTCCTGTGGTTGTAGGTTCACCATGCTGTTCAGGAAAGCCCTGGAAAACCCTGATGGATTGCCTTGAACTAGAACAGCTTTCCAAGGTGTATGACAATAACTTCAGGAATCAAAGAAAGGTCACAATGTACACATTCAGCATTCCAAATCAGCATCAAAAGTCATGAGCCATATGCCAGAAGAACTTGATATTTCTCATTAAGTGGTTTTGTGTTGTATGTTGTTTGGGAGTTTCTGGGTGACGTTTTCTGGTTTTCCCTTCAAGTCACAAAAGTGTAAAAGCATACTTCTAGAATTCCTTATTCTTAAAGGTTTTGCTATGAATCTTCTGTGATCAGGCTGTTTTCTGTAGCTTCACCTCCTGGAGTTTGGGGATAATGGACAAGATTGGAAAAATCACCGAGTTGACTGTGGCTCAATGAGATTGATGGCCATGATATCCTGGGTACTGTATCCATGTGCTTTGAGTCCCCAGGGAAGTGGGACAGCTGAGGATGGCTGGGGATGGCATGGGGACAAGCCTGGCATGCAGCAGGGCTTCAGCTGTAGTTTCTGATATTTGGGGTTCTGCTGAACCACAGCTTTTGCTCTCACCCCAGACCTGTTGTTGGGGTTTTAGGAGTTCTCCTTTTGGTCAGTGTTTTTTGTTTGTTTGTTTGTTTGTTTTTTCTCTTAAGGAATTTTCCCCCATACGTGTTGCTAGGAGGCAATAGCGACTGGATACTTAAGAGAGACAAAATAAAAGAAGTTGTCAGCTCAGGGGAGGGGTGCAGCTGGCTACTCTCTCCTTACCTGAGGTTTCCCGTGGAGGGCAGAGATACCGCGAGATTTTTGGACTGGGAAAATGGGGTTGAGTGCAGCCCCTATCTCTCTTGTGCTCTCGGCTTTCGGGGGGGGGGGGGGGAGGCTGCGGTCGCTGTGGGGAGAATTCGTTACCACTGCGGGGTTCTGCCTTCTGCTGCCTTTCTTCTACCGTGAGTGGAGCTCTGCTCGTGGGAGCAGCCGCTGCACTGGGACCTTGTTAACACCCTACCTCACTAAAAGAGGAACTTTTCACCATCTGCTCGGGTGTCTCGGGGGAAAACATCAGGATCCCGAGCGCGCCTTTCCCCTGCCCTGCTCGGAGACGGGCTGCCGCTGCCCTGCTCCTGCCACTTGTTTGCCACTGCTCGGAGTCTTTGCTACACTGTAGCCCCGCACCCCCGGCCTGCCGAGACGTCCCGTGGTTCCCGCTACAGTTGTGGAGTTTGATACATCTCGTCCATCACCTGGGATTTTTGCTCACTCCTGCCGTTCCAGCGTGCTGCTTCCGAGAGTCCTGCTGGGGCACCGGGATCGGCTGTCCCTGGGGGGTTTGTAAAGCAAGCCTTTCTTCCATCCCTTCTCGTCTCGGTCAAGTCCGCCATTACCACGTGGTCCCCTAGCTCGCACCACAGCGCCCCCTGCAGCCGCGGGGAACCATCGCACCTGCCCTGCCCACGGAGAGCCCGCCAGCGCCCCTGCCGGCTGTGACCATCACTACACCAAAGGGGAAAGTGGCTGAGAAGGCTTTTACTGGGTTTCTGGTTCTGTTTGTTGTTGCTACCATAGTTATTGTTGTTTGTTTGCCTTGTTATATATACTAGTAAAAAACTGTTATTCCTATTCTCATATATATGCCTGAAAGCCCCTTAATTTCAAAATTGAAATAATTTTGAGGGAGGGGGGTCATATTCTCCATTCCAAGGGAGGGTCCAGCCTTCCTTAGCTGACACATGTCTTTCAAACCAAGACACCTGTCCACATGCTCATGTTGTCCCTTCTCAAGTCCCTTGATTGCCTAGTGCTCATTTTATTTAAATTCTGAAAGTCGGTTGTGGCAATCCCAGATATGCATATAGATTGGGAGAAGTCATTGAGAGCAGCTTCATGGAAAAAAAAACTTGGGGGTTTTAGTCGATGAAAGACTGGACATGAGTGTTGGGGGTTGGGTTGCTTTCTTATAGAATTTTTTCCCAGAAGTTGCTAAGAAGCTGATTGCTGGGTGCTTGAAGGGTACTCATGGGTGCTCAGGGGAAAAAAAACAAAGGAAAGCAGCTAAGTCAGAGACAGGGTGGCACCAACTTCACTTTGCTCTGGGCAGTTCTTTGCTCTCGGAGGAAACTGCCAGGACTGCTCATCTTTGGGATGGCAGAGAGCTCTCACCATCCCTCACCTGGAGCGCAGCTCTGAGTGACCCACCACCATCTCTTCGTGTGTCCCCTGGGATTTCGGAGCCTGTTCTCTCCCTGCCCTGACGGGAGCTCCTGCCCCATTGCCCTGCACCCGCTGCTGCTTCAGTTTTGTTCGAGGTTTCCCCACACTGTGTTCTAAACCCTGTGCCTAGCTGAGACATTTCTACAGCTCCAGCTACCGCCGCTGAACCTCGGATACATCTTGTCCCCCGGGACTGCTGCTTGCTCTAGTAGCTTGTGACAGTACTGAGGGGGGAAGGTGCCAGGGGAAAACTGTAACTGGGTTATTGGTTTGGGTTGTTTTCCCTCTCTCTAAGTTCTGTTTGTTGTTAACACTATAGTTATTGTTGTTAACTTACCTTGTTAGATGCACTAGTAAAGAACTGTTATTCCTACCCTCACATCTTTGCCTGAGACCCCTTCAATTTTAGAATTATAACAAGTCAAAGGGAGGCTTCCATTTTTGGTTCCCTAGCAGACACCCCTGTCTTTCCAAACCAAGACAATGAGCCAACAGTATGTGCTCGCAGCCCAGAAGACCAACCACATCCTGGGCCGCAGCAAAAGGTGTATGCCCAGCAGGTCAAGGGAGGTGATTCTCCCCCTCTACTCTGCCCTTCTGAGACCCCACCCGGAGCACTGTGTCCAGGTCTGGGGTCCTCAGCACAAGAAAGACATAGACCTGTTAGAGTGGGTCCAGAGGTGGCCACAAAGATGATCAGAGGATTGGCGCACCTCTCTCCTATGAAGACACCCTGAGAGAGTTGGGGTTGTTCAGCATGGAGAAGGCTCATAGCAGCCTTCCAGTATCTAAAGGGGCTTATAGAAAGGAGGGAGAGGGACTTTTTATATGGGCAGATAGTGACAGGACAAGGGGCAATGATTTTAAACTGAAAGAGGGCAGGTTTAGAGATGTTAGGAAGAAAATCTTTACTCAAATGGTGATGAAGCACTGGAACAAGTTGCCCAGAGAAGTTGTGGATGCCCCATCCCTGGAAGTGTTCAGGGCCAGGTTGGTTGGGGCCCTGAGCAACCTGATCTAGTAAATGGCATACCTGGCCATGGTGGGGGGGGGGGGGGGTTGGAACTAGATGACCTTTAAGGTCCCTTCCAACCCAAACCATTCTATGATTTTATGAAGTAGTGTTTTATGAAGGAAGATGTGACAAGCCTGAACCATCATTTGTGGGTTAATAGAAATGTAGTTCAGCTTTTAATTATGTTCTTTATTAAATTCCTTCAGCCACGATGGGGGTGAGTGAAGCAATAGGGGAAGACAGGTTTAAAATTACTTCCCTGGTGTGAAGTGAGCTGTGAGGAACAGGTCCCAACAGGCCGCCAGGTAAGTAATTCTTTTTTCAGGCTTAATCTTCCATCTCAGTTTACAGTTAAGCACATGATTCTTCTTGCTTTGATATTTATACCTCACTCTGAATCTTCTCTTTGTTCCACCAAAAACAGAAAAAAAAAGAGTAAGACTGGGCTGAGAGATTCAGATGTGTGTGGACCTTGTAGGTTCCTCTTCTCTTCTGGGAGAAAGTCAACTTCTGGTGTCATGGCAGGGCTTGGGATGGTGTTAAATAGATCCAGTTACAGGACTTACTTCCCTGACCCTGTATGACAGTCTAGCTGAATAAATGAATCCAAACAATTTTTGGTGAGACACCATTTTGGAGAATGCTAAGGAAACTGGGATTTCACTTTACCTGCAGATGTTAGAAATATGGCCCTCCTGGGGGTTATAAATGCCTTGTAAATGACTGGAATTTAGCAAGATAGTGCTGGAAATCAGACACTTCTAATCTGTGTTTCAAAAATGAGCTGGTCATTTATGGGTGAGCAGCAGAATGTGTCCCCCAGAGAGTCCTCAGAACCATAGAATCCTAGAATCATGGAATGGTTTGGGTTGGAAGGAATTGTAAAGATCCCTGCCAGGGGCAGGGACATCTTCCACTAGACCAGGTTGCTCAAAGCCTCATCCAACCAGGCCTTGGTAGGAGTCACCATGTAGGATTTAAAGGGAGCATTTGTTGTGTGTGAAGTCATGTTGCTGCCACAGCAGGGATGGCCCTGAAGCTGTGAGCTCATTTTGCCATTCAAAAGAGCAAATTGAAGTGAACCAAGAGGCAGAACTTCAGCTACATCAACTGGCTTCCACCTGCATCTACATTTGATATACCCCATAATCCTTCTGTACCACCTACTCCATCAGACAATAGATTCATGTAACTATTTTACAACCAATATGGACAGAAGTTTGGAGAATTACACATTTTTTAATTGACTGCAAAGTCATTACACAAGTCTATCACCTCAAATATGAGCACAGTAGAAAGAACTTGATATTCCTAAAGCAGACTTTATAAAAGCTTTATTGGATTCTAATTTGTAGTATGAGTTATAAATTGGTAAAGCCGCAGTGCTCATACCATGTCCCTGACACATTGGGCTGCCCTTGAAGATGCTCTGTTTAATAAAGCAACTAACTCCGTGAGAGATCACTTTCAAGCACTTTATTCTGGTTGTATTAAGATGTCGACAGCCAATTGCTTTTGCTTTTAGCACAGAAAAGGGAGATGAGCTCTGTTAGGGATGGTAACTGGCAAATCACGGAGCTTTTACCTCAGCGGAGAAACACACAGAGTATGAGGAGGAGGGCACCACGTCCATCAGAGACTTTTGGGGTTTATTTTTGTCTCTTTTGGGGTTCACCCCGTCTCACCGGACCTTAAGTCACAGCACCCCACCGTCCCAAGTCCCACCGAAGCGCTGAGGCAGCGGGGCCGAGGGCGGGGCCTCCCCACAACCTGCAGGCCCCATCTACCCCTGGCACCGCCCAGGAACCGGCTCCGCCGCCCAATGGCGATTCGGCGAGCGCAGGGCGGGATCACCTTCTCCCCGCTGATCTCCCTATTCCAGCGCTGTTTGTGGGCCTCCCGCGAGGAGAGTTATGGGGCAAAAGGTGTGCTGAGAACGCGGCTCTGGGTCGTGCTCCTCACGGCATGGCGGCTCCGCGCCGCTAGGCCCTGCCCGGCCTGCGGTGCCTCCCCGGCCATGCCGAGCAGCAACGCCGCCGCGACCTCCCGTGCCGCCGAGCTGCCGCGCCTTCCCCCCCCCCCGCTGCCGCTGCTCCAGCAGCACATCTCCGGCCTCGGCTTCCGAGACCGCGGCCTGCCCGCCGGAGGCAGCGGAATGATGGGGGTGGCCCGGCAGCGGGTGGGCTTGGCGCCGCTGCCCGACTCCCTCAGGGAACCGAGGCTTGGAGCGGGGGAGGTGGCGGTGAGAGGCGAGGGAGATCTGGAGCTGGAGGAAGAAGAGGACGAAGAGGACCACCTGGCCGCGCTGCTGCTGCTCTCCGCGTCTTCCTCGCCCTCCCAGCCACTCCCGCTGCTCCCGGCGTTGGGATCCGTTCTGCTCTCGCCCCCTCTCGATGAGCAGGAGGCAGCGGCGGGGGCGCACGATCCTGAGGGCATGATGGCGGCAATGCTATCCCACGCTTACGGCGGCGGCCTGAGTAGCGGCGGTGCGGTGGGCTTCAGCGGCGAGCAGACGGCGCTGCTCCGCGGAAAGAGCGTCAACACCACCGAGTGCGTGCCCGTGCCCAGCTCTGAGCATGTGGCTGAGATCGTGGGCCGCCAGGGTGAGTGGAGGACTGGATGGAGTGTGCAGCGGCCTGAGCCTACTGTCCTTCCTCGGGGTTCGTGGCAGGCCTCTCCCCGCACGCCCCTGGGGCGTGCCCTTTCGGGGCCGGCTGCAGGAGCCCCTTGCCTCGGTAGTAGCTTTATGCTCCCTGGGGACAACCTCTCCCTCCCAGACCCCGGCTTCCCCATGGGGGATAGGATGCTGGCACCAGGCCAGCCCTGCTTGAGAAGGCGATAGCAAGGACTGGATTAGCTCAGACCTTCCATTTTTGTTCATCTGAGCTGTAAAATGCAGTAAATAATCTGGCAACGTACAGGTAGGTGTTGGCATAGGCTTTGCTCTTCAGTGACACTTGGATCGTGGTCTTTAGTGAGAAGCTGCCTTTCACTGCAGGAACTTATAGTACTATGTTTTACAAAGATTTTTTAGTGAAGTGCTTTAATTTGCCTTGGAGAGCAAGGTATGGGCTGACACTGTTCCTACAGCTTTTCATGGTGCTCACCGATTACAAAGACCTGAGGAGTCAACGAGATTGAGAAAGGAGCCATGTTTAGCCCTCCTGTGTGTGAAAGCCCTTGCATTTCTGTTCGAGTTATGGCTTCCTGTTGATTGCTGTTGCTACACTCGGTGGGTCTCTTATGTCATTAGGATAAGGTCGTATCAGTGATGTCACTTTCTTTTTGTGCTTTTCATGTGGTCTTGTGGGAGGAGTGCTTGGAGTAGTTAGAAAGATGTTTTGCACCAGCTTTCTGGTGGTGAACCTAATTTTAAAAGCCCTTTTTATATATTGAGAGAAGCACTGAGCAGTGTCAAGTGTAGGTGTGGAAATGGAGACAATGAAGTTGCCGCTCTCTCTTCCCTTTCTATGTTATTTTTTGTTGTTTTGGGGGTAGTGCGTCTCATTTGCTGATGAGCTCTGATAATGAGCAGTTATGCTGCCTGGCCTCTACACCAGTGTGGCTTTGGATTGTTTTTTTCCCTTGAGTTTGGAGGAAATGGTAAGTTTGGTCTAAACCAATGTGTTACTAAAGAAAGGCCCACCAAGCACTAATGCTTAGGTGGACTTGTTTTCTCTTTCTACATTTCTTTCAGGTTTTTAGCAGTTAAGGGTGGAGGTTTTGCTGTATGTGTCAAAGGAGAATAGAAGGCTGTGCAGCAGAAATTTGCAGGTAGCTTCTTCTGATGCAGACAAGTCTGTTCTGTTCAAGCTGATTTCTTTTCCAAGAAATGGTGTTTCAATGTCTTAAGACTATTCATGTGTCACTGGGGATGGTGGGCAGAGGAGAGGGGGATGGGTGGAAAACGGAACTGAAAACTGTGATTGCTACAGTCCTCTAAAGGAGAAATAGAAACTATTTGGCTTCAAAGACTGATTAGGCTGCCAGGCTGCCATGTTTATTCTCCACCAGATTAGGGTTGTTCTCTGTAGTATATTTTTCTGTACTTTGAATCACTTAAAGACAAGATAATGGGGTTTGCATAAAAATAGGATCACTGTTCCTGAGGATTCATTTGCTGCTTCTGCTTTTATTTTTCGTCTGGTGTCACACTGTTTGGCTTGTGATTAAATATTTAGCCTTGATGGGAAGGGATTTTATAATACAAAGAATTAGAAAGAGGAAGGAGCAGGAGTGGAGGGAGAGCTAAAAAAATGTACTTGCATGAAAGCTTTGTGCAAAGGGGCCATTCAGAATTCACATTGATAGGAGACTTATGCTTAAAGACTGTCTTATGTAAGTTGTATTAGTTCCACTAAATATTTGTCAAATGTTTTAAGACATACTAGTCCTTGCATCCCCTTTTATGGTCCAGAACTGTGCTGGCTCATTGCATGGGTTAGAGGCTCTTGCTTTCTCATCCACTTGCTTTGCATGTGTCTGTGACCTAGCCCACAGTGTTGTCAGCTGTAGTGCAGCTCGGTCTGCCTTGAGCAAGGCTGGTCAGAGCTGCAGACATCCTAACCAGCTGGTTATATTATCATACTTTCCACTAGACTAGGTTGTGCAAAGCCCCATCCAACCTGGCCTTGAACACTTCCAGGGATGGGGCATCCACAGCTGCTCTGGGCAACCTGTTCCAGTACCTCACCACCTTCACAGGAAAGAATTTCTTCCTAATATCTAATCTAAACCTACTCTCAGTTTGGATCAATTCCGCCTTGTTCTGCCGCTACATGCTCTTGTAAATAGTCTCTTTCCATCATTCTTGTAGGCTCCCTTCAGGTACTGGAAGGCCACAATTAGGTCACCCCAAAGCCTTCTCTTTTCCAGGCTCAACAATTCCAATTCTCTTAGCCTTTCCTCATAGGAGAGGTGCTTCATCCCTATAATCTTGGTGGTCTCCTCTGGACTCCAACAGGTCAATGTCCTTCCTGTGCTGGGGATCCCAGAGCTGTATGTAGCACTGCAGGTGGGGTTTCATGGGAGAGGGACAGAATCACCTCTCTTGCCTTGCTGCCCATGCTGCTTTTGGTGCAGCCCAGGATACAATTGGCTTTCTGGGCTGTAAGTGCACATTGCTGGCTCATGTCCAGCCTCTCATCCACCAGCACCACCAAGTCCTTCTCAGCAGGGCTGCTCTTGATCTCTTCATCCCCCAGCCTGGATTGCCCTGACCCAGTTGTAGGACCTTGCACTTGGTCCTGTTAAACCTCATGAGATTCCCATGGGCCCACTTCTTGAGCTTGTCCAGTTCCCTCTGTATGACATCCCATCCTTCAGGAGTGTCAACAGCACCACTCAGCTTGGTGTCATTTGCAAATGTGCTGAGGGTTCACTCAATCCCTTTGTCTGTGTCATTAATGAAGATATTAAATAACACTGGTCCCAATACAGACCCCTGAGGGACACCACTTTTCACTGATGTCCATTGGGACTCTGAGCTGTTGATGGCTACCTTCTGGATGCAACTGTCCAATCAATTTCTTATCCATCTAACAGTCCACTCATCGAATCCATCTCTTTCCAATTTAGAGAGAAGGATGTTGTACGGGACCATGTCAAAGGCTTTACAGAAATTCAGATAAATGACATCTGTAGCCCTTCCCTTGTTCACTGATGTAGTCACTCCATCATAGAAGGCCACTAGGTTGGTCAGGCAGGACTTGCCCTTGGTAAAGCCATGCTGGCTGTCTTGAATCACCTCCTTGTCCTCCATGTGCCTTAGCATAGCTTCTAGGAGGATCTGTTCCATGATCTTCCCAGGATTATCTTGAATTAATTCAGATAAGTTTTATGCCAGACTCCTCTGTACTGCAGTACTTTAATATCTAATTATGTAAAGGTGATGAGATTGAAATGCTACTTCTGATAGATTTCCACAAAGATTAAGTTTATATTCTTTCTGTTGCTGTCTGAGGTATAAAAAGAACTTGAAAAGTCTTCAGCCTAAAAACATCAGCTCTGAAATACCAGGAATGCTGAGTTTGATCTAGGCTTTGCTTGAGGCCTCACTACTGTGTCTGAGAGCATATTTTTTGTAAGTCCTAACTGAAAAAGTAATGATAACCAGAATTCCACAGTATTCTTTATCCAAATTTATTTTTTTGCACAGTGGAAGAGAATCTCTAGACACTTTATCAGACCAAAGGAGCTTCTGAGTCCTAAGCAAGCTGTAAGCAAGCAAAGACCTTATGGTTCACACATTTAACATTTTTTCAATTGTGTGTGAGTTTCAGAAATATAGCACTTAAGGCAGTGAAGTGGTGTTCCCACAGCCCTGCTCTAGGTTGCTGGATTCCAGATTAGAATCATAGAATGGTTTGGGTTGGAAGGGACCTTAAAGATCATCTTGTTCCAACCCTCCCCTGCCATGGGCAGGGGTGCCTTTCACTAGATCAGGTTGCTCAGGGTCCCATCTAGCCTGTCCCTGAACGCTTCCAGGGACTGGGTTTTAATGTGTGCCGGGCAGAGCCATTCTACTGGAGACTATATTTGATACTAAAAATTATTTATTGGACAAAAACATCAGTCCATTAAAGCAACGATCTGAAGGTGCAATTCGAGTTTGCCAAAGGGAGCTCTCAGGGTGAGGCCTCCGGGAATTGCAGGAATTCCCCAAGGCCTCCTGTGTGGCAAAGCTCTGCCAGCAGGCAAAGGTGTTTCAGTGAGAGGCCCTGGGGAACTGCTTGAGTCCCTCAGGGCCCCACAGGCCAGTCGTTCCGAGCAGCAGGCAGGAACGGTGTGGTTGACTCAGGCCAGGTGCTCCAGGCAGCTGGATGCTCTGGGCAGCTGCAAGCTCTGGGTGGCCGAAGCCCCCAAGCCTTTCTCTGGTGTAGAGTCTTGAGCAGGGCAGCAGCAGCAGCTTCTACATCTTTTTCTTCTTTCTTCTTCTGTGTGGATGCGTGCAGCAAAAGCAGCAGCTGCAGCAGCAGGGGTAGTTAGGTAGGTATGGATTGCTCAAGCCTCTAATGCCAGTTTTTATTACATGTGAAAAACATTACAGCTTCATTGTGATTTTACATAAATTGTTTTTTGCCATGCACGTGAATGTGTACGTGCATGTTCTATCTTGGGTTTTTTTCCTAATTCTATCTTTTTTTTTTTTTCTTTTTTTTTTTTTTTTTTTTTGAATTATTCTATCTTGCTTTTTGTCCTTGATGCTATCTTATTTTTAGTGAATTGTTCTACCTAAAAAAATACAAAACAATATTGTACTGTGTTTTTAATTATGTTTATGAAGTACCATGGTAGTTTGACCAGCCCCACAGAAGTGAGCTAGCTGGCTTTGAGACTGACATCTTGTTAGACCAATCAGAAGACATTTCATCTCTGTGAATATCGCATTTCAAGGCAAAAGAAACCCCGGGAAGGCTCTTTCTGTTCTGGCCTTTGGAGAGAGAAGACCTTCCCCCCCTCTTGGCCTTGGGCGGAGGGGGGGGGGGGGGAAGAGAGGGGAGGTCACACGGGCCAAGGTAGGGCTGGGCTGCATTTGATAACATCTTCAGAAACAGAGCCCTGCTTTGCTAGCCCCGGGCTGGACCCTGCCACTGCTTTAGCCCTGGCAGACTTAGCCAAATGGCTTTCCAGGCAGTGGGGGGAGGAGATGCTAAGCTGGCCCAGACTTTGCTGGGGCCACAGGCCCACCCTGATAAGACCTAGGGGGGAGGAAAAAAAGAGAACAATATCTAACTTCCCCTGCCCAGCTACAAAAGACCTACAGGGCTGTCCTGCACAGGTTTGAAATCTGACACCCTAGACTGCTTGGCAAAGATCCTGGCACAGCTTCAGCACAGCTGCAAATGCAGCACCTGACTGTCCTGGCCAGCCGCTGTCTTTGTTAACTCTTTTATTGCACAGAAGAGACCTCCAGAACTCATTCTCCCCTGAATGAGAGACAAGTACAAAAGGGAAGACATGTGGAGAGACCATCATGAATATCTTAAAGTCAGGAAAGGAAGAGTGATTGTCTTAGATGGAAGGAGTATGGGAAGTTGCTTTTTAAGCTGAAAGTCTCTTGTAAGCTATGGTGATTGACTATAAGATAATGAAATATTTCCTTTAAACCATAGAGAAGTATGGGGAGATGGGAAGTTCAAATTGTAGACTTCAGCAAAGGAATGCAGTGTGGAAGTGAGCCAAGGTTAAAGTGGCTGTGCTTCCATGAGAAGTTTGAACAGAGAGATGATGTGATAGAGACCTTTTTTTGCCCCCGAGAGAGGAAGAAGAGAATCTCTGTTCCCTGAGATGATCATAAAGATAGATAAAGAGAACCTTTGCTTTGAACAGAGGATCTTTAAAAGAAATTAAAAACCCCATGCGTCAATATGGCCCAGAGGCACATCTGTAAAGAACTGTGCACATGGGAGGAGCTTCACGAGGTAGATCTTCCAGGCAGCTGCTTTGTGAAGAATGAGACCACGAGAGAACTGTTTTCTTGTGGAAAATATTTCCATAGTGAATGAGAGGTGCTTCCCTCCCAAAGTAAACTGCAGAAAGACTGTTTTAGAGGTGGAAAACTGATTGAGATTTCTGAGTGTTGTTTTCTGTACATTGTCAGTGGGAAAGGAAAGAAAATGTGGGGAGGGAGGAGGAATATTCTGAAAGTTTAATTCTGATTCTTGTTTTTTCTTTCTCCTTTTAGTGTTAGTTAATAAAGTTTTATTTCTTTTAAGCTTAAGCCTGCTTTGCTCTGATTGAGAAATTTCAAATTGGCAAACCAAAACTACGACACAAAATTAGCGTTTCCACCTGGTTTTGAATTGAAACCACATCAAATACTAAGTTTTATCAGGATTTTTAAGGCACTAGCCTCCTATAGCTACTCAGAGAGCTAACATGCTGCTTCTTATTAGAGACACTTAGAAAGCATAAAGACTTATTTCTAACTTACTGTGGTTTAATATGTCTTAGTTTTTCTAAAGGTTTTAATTCAAATCCTACATTCTTTTCTCCCTCTGACGAAAACAGAGGGGGTCTAAATTCTTGATTTTCAACATCTCCCCCTCCTCTCTGAATCATGTAGACTCCCTTAATTGCTTTATCAATCATCTATTGATTTCAATGAATTGATTGAATGCAATGAAGGAAACAAGGCAGCATGATTAGCACTACTGTTATGATAACTAAAATGTATAAACCTGTCTTTAAATACCTTTTCACCCATGATGTTAAATTCCATCCATTAAACAAGCTATCAACCCAAATATCATCATTAATCTTTGATATACCTTTTTTAAGTTGTATGTCTTTGTGAATAAATTTTGAACAATCAGATAAATTCAAACAATGCATTCTTTCAAATTCATCATATCTTATGTCTGTGTGCTAATAAAATCAATTGCAGCTCTGTTTTGCAAGATTGCATGTCTATTACTGTTAACATCTGTTAGCATATCACTCAATGCAAGGGAAGTAGAATTTAATTCCTTACTCAGCCAACACCCTAATCAATCCAATTGTTTCAATGCCACTGCTGAACTAAGTTGTGGCAAGAAAAGAGATGCTGAGAACCTTTTTCCAAAACCCCAAAGTTCAGTTATCTTTGCAGTCTGGCTTATATTGATGGACAGATGTTTTATGGACATTTTTACACTGGGTGTCAGCAAAGTAAGTTTTCCAGTGCTACATGGTCCACCTTTGATGTGTGCAGGGATAGCAGGCCAAACCCTATCTCCACAAATGAAAAACATTCCCTGTGGTAATTGATAAGAAACATTATTAAATGCAAATTGCATTGAAGCAGTATGATTGCACTAAAAAGTCTGGGTTTTATATATATTATGATAGGGAGAAATATCCTTAGTTAAAGCTTGATTTTTCCCTGTGTAATTAAATTTGACACAAAAGGCCATTTTTAGAGTCGAGAATTTCTAATTATTGAGGTTCAAAAGATGCCCTGGGAAGGTGAGGAACCCACCAATCCCACTCATCCACTGGGTTCCACAGATCCCATGTGGATGTTCCTGCATGTGTACCTTGTATGGCTTCATCAATTTCTTTCGGGGGTTGGCCAAACATCCACTGGCACACCAACTAGACAAATGGAAAATAGTTTTTCTGGAGTTATGTTGGACATCATATAGTATCTAAAGCTGTTACATTAGCTAAAATCACTTACACATTATTTCTAGGTTGGCTAATCGGTAAATCAGTGTAACTAAAAGCAAACAAAGCAAAAAGGCAAAAGCACAACATATAACTGAGTCCCATATTTTCCTTAAACTATTATCTAACAAAAAATTCTACTGATTCCCACACTTAAAAAACCCCTAAGGTTTACAATCTTCTGAAAATGAAACACAAGATGTCAGGTACAAGTTGGAATCTCTGTGTGATTCACATCTGTGAGCTTGTTGAAATCTTCTCATCCAAGTAGAGCCAGGGTGTGGCCAGTGCACAGACCCTAATTGAAATATAATTCTTCATTTCCAACAATGGGGCATCCACAACTTCTCTGGACAATTTGTTCCAGTCCTTCATCACTGTTTGAGTAAAGAATTTCTTCCTAACGTCTCTAAACCTGCCCTCTTTTGTTGCAGCCGGGGGGGGGGAGTTTCCCCTGCTAAATCTGACCCGATTCAGCCAGGAAGTGTGGCTGTAAAAATGAGACAGGTACGAGGGATGGCCCAGAGATATCCTTTATTCCATTGGAGTGACCATGTGCTTTCCAGGCAGCACCAGAGGCAGCGTGGACTGGAGCTGTTCTTAGAGAGCACATGGTCCTGAGGCCTGCATCCAAAGACGAGGGGGCATGGCTAACTTGGCTAGATATAGGGTTTACTAGGAGTAGGTGTCCAATTGTGATTATAGGGCAGGGGCTTGACCTTATAAGTCTAAGGTTCCAGCCCCCTACTTCCCAGGGTCCTAGGCCCACTCCTTGGTGCAGAGAATTTGGGCCAGTTTTGATTTATCCCAGCTAATTGGGCTGCCACACTTTCAGTTTAAAATCATTGCCCCTTGTCCTGTCACTATCTGCTTGTATAAAGAGCTCCACTCCCTCCTTTTTATAAACCCCCTTTAGGTACTGGAAGGCTACAATGAGGTCTCTCTGAAGCCTCCTCTCCATGCTGAACAACCCCAACTCTCTCAGGGTGTCTTCATAGGAGAGAGGTGCACCAATCCTCTGATCATTTTTGTGGCCACCTCTGGACCCACTCTAGCAGGTCTATGTCTTTCTTGTGCTGAGGACCGCAGACCTGGACACAGTGCTTCAGGTGGGGTCTCAGAAGGGCAGAGGGGGAGAATCACCTCCCTCAACCTGCTGGGCATGTCTTTTGCTGCGGCCCAGGGTCTTATGTAGGCATTTTTGCTGGTAGTTGTGCACAGATGTGGGATGTCACAGCTGTAGAAGGTGTGGAGTGCTTGAAATGTACCTTGTGGTTGTGTCATGGTTTAAATGACTGGTGTCTGCTAAGGAAGGCAGGAGCCTCTCTTGGAATGGAGAATTTAAACCCTTTCCCTCTGAATTATTATAACTTTGAAATTAAGGGGCTCTCAGGCAAAGATATGGGAATAGGAATAACACTTCTTTATTAGGAGAACTGAAATAAACACATGCAGTATTACAAAAGAGAAAAAAACAACAAACAAATAAACAAACAAACCCACTGACAGAGTCAGGATACAACCTGACACCCTGTGGGTCAGGGTGTTGGTGGCAGTCCCATTAAATGGTGGCTGCAGTCCTAGTAGCAGATGTGGCTCTGTTGAAGTAATGCTCCTGTAGAAAGAGTGGAGTTCTTTCACTGAAGGTCCAGAAGTGATAGATGGGCCTGGTCTTCCTCTGAGAATCCAGTGGAAAGGCTGCTTGGTGTTCCAACTCCCAGATTTTTATCCAGGTAGGAATACTTGGCTCCTCCCCCTGGTTGCAGCATTTCCCAATGGGATGATGTAATTCTATCAGTGGAACTCAATGGCCCATTAGCAGAAGATATCTCCCTGGAGGGAGGCTGGGTTGTGGAAGAGATAAAATTGCCCCAGCAGGTTTTTTGGCAGTTGGCCCATTGACAGAAGATTTACACCACCCCCCCCCCCCCCCCCCCCCCCCCCCCCAGTTTCAACAGATGGTGATAGAATACACAGTTTTGCTTACATTTTGCACTGCAACCCATGACAGGTTGATAGTTGAAACTGTTGGAGGTTGCTGGGTTACTGTGACAGTAGTTTGTTGCAGTAATAAAGCAGACGTGACTCAGTTTGTTCATACAGGAAAGCAAATTCTTTATTCACATAACTCATTTGTATACAGTTTTCACAGACCTTGTGTTCAACTCCAATTGGCTAGTAGTTTTCTTGCCATTCAGTGCATTGGTTGGTAAATGGACAGGGTGCATGTCTGTCAAATCTCTCTATTTTTTGTTAGTTTACATATTTTGTTCACTGATTCTCATGGGACAGATTTCTTGTTTATTGTCGTGACAGGTAGGAAAATTATAAAAGAAAGGCCTCATAAAATCAGGCCTTGCTCTGCTAAATTAATAGCTAGCTTGTCACTTCTAAGTGCAGTTAAGTGGTTTGCAAGTTCCCATGTGAAAACAATCTTGGGAATGAGAGTTCGTTAACACAACATACTATTTCAGGATGAAAAATGACTGCACCTACAATAAACAAGAAATCTGTCTCATAGGAATCAGTGAACAAAACATATAAACTAACCAAGAATAGAGAAATTTGATAAACAAGTAAAATACCTTTTACTAACCAATAGAGTAATTGGCAAGAAAACTATTAACCAATTGGAGTTCAACACAGGGTTGTTGAAAACTGTATAAAAATAAGTTATGTGAATATAGAATTAGCTTTTCTGCATGAAAAAAATAGTCACAATTAATTTATTACAACAGTTTATGCAGGTACAAGCTTATTTTTCTTACCAGAATAGGTTGTTGTGTTATCTTTTTATTCTTCTGATTCTTTCTTATGGGAACTTATAGGCTTAGCTGGTAATTTAGCAGAGCAAGGTCTGATTTTATAAGGCCTTTCTTTTATAATTTCTTTACTTGTATGCAACAGTAGTTCAATGTGTTGCTGCTGGAAGCATTTACATCACTGGAAAAAGCTTAAGACAATGAATAGTTAAGTGCTCCTTAAAAGTCTTGTATTATTCCTGAAACTTGGCAGGTTTTAGTGCCTTTTTTTTTTATGTTATTTTTATTAATCTTAAATGTTCTCAGGCTTTTCTTATTTCCCTTGTTCCCCCAAAAATGAAGTTGACAGACACTTGTTGGGGTAGTGCAATATATTTCTTTGTAGCCTTTGAGGCAGAAAAATCTCAAAGGTGAACAACAAAGGAAAAGATTTTTGTATACGTTTATTCTTGTAAAGGCGTGGGACTGGGAGCCAGGAAAACTAGATTCCATTCCTGGCAGCGTACAGGCTTCCTGTATGAATTTGAACTAGCTGTTGAATCCACCCTTTGCTAACTTGGCCAGTCATCATCCTTAGCAGAAAAGCTACTTCCTTTGCTGTCAGCAGCTAAAAATCCTGCATGCACAAAGTTGCATTGGTTTATAATAATAAAATCAAGTTAGAGAAAGTGCTCTTGAGAAGGGGTAGCAAGAAAGCTGTATTGCTGAGGTCGTCACCTTGTTTGCATGAGAAAAGCTGGAATTAAATAAGCATGTATCCAGACTTAAAAAGCTTCTGGAGGTCTAGCTTAGAAGGTTTTGTTTTAATCTCTAGATCATGTGAAGGACTTGTGAAAGTCTGCTGTGGATCACCTGAAAACTGTTTCCCCTATGTAAAGTTAGTGATGCTAAGTCTTCAGTGCCTCCTGCATTTTGCACTTGAAGTAAACACTAAAATTTCTTTTGAATAATGCAAAAAGAGGGGTGGTGTCTAAAGACAAACAGAAAACCTGAAAGATGCTGGGACAAAGTCTGTCCTGTAGAGATGCTGCATCCCTGAGTATATTGACTGTCTTCAGATAGTGATTGCTGGAATATATTTAATACATTCCAGTGTTTTGACTATCCAAGTAATGTGATTTTTCTGAGTGTTTATATCCTCAATAAAACTGACAATAGTGGGTTTTCTCCCTAAAACATTACTAGAGTTGGGAGCTGCTTAACTCTAAAGCAACACTTTTATGCAGATTTAATGATCCTGGACTCTTTTTTGTTCTTTGTTTTTGAATGTGAGCTCTTGAGCAAAATATTACTTTGCTTAAAATAATCCTGGAAATTGAAACAGAAACATAATTGTGATAAGTTGGTAGCTGATAACTCTCTGACATAGCTGAACAGCCAAATAAAAGCAATCACTATCACTCTTAGGTAGTGGAAAAGTGCTAAAACAATCCTAGAGCTAAATATAATAAATATAATAATAGTAATATAATCCTAGACCTTATGTTAGGATATCTATGTACTGTATTTAGCTATGGAAGGATTAATTATAGTCCTTTCAAAAATACTGAATATCTGGTTTTATCTCTCAATGTGTTGTGACAATAGTATTACTGAATTACTGACAGTACTTGCATAGCCTTGACTGGTTATTAATTACTCGTAAGGAGTACTCAGCATAAGCATAGCTAACTAACCTGAATTGCATGTTTGTTGCTTTTTGTTTTGTTTTTTAACTGGATTCTTAAGATTTCTACTTTCATGGATAAATTTAATTTGCATGACAGAAGTTGTCATGTATCTCGGTGCCAACTGACTGCCACAGACAACAAAGACCACAGGTTCAACTAACTTAAGTGAAAAAGGCAATTACACTTCAGATTATTTTTTTGCACCTTCTATAACAAGCTGATTATTAAATGTCATATTATATGTCTTGTTCTAAAGACTGAAATAAAACTTGAGCTATTTGTTGAAAAGCTATTTTTCTAGGTAGTTGAAGTCTTGTCATTTTTAGAGCATGGAACTCCAGGATCTGAAACACATGAGCATACTGTGGCCTGGCACAGTGTCTTGGTTTGGAAAGACAGGGGTGTCTGCTAGGAACCAAAAAAAAAAAAAAAAGGAAACTTCCCTTGGGGTTTGTTATAATTCCAAAATTGAAGGGGAGGTCTCAGGCAACGATAATGAGGGTAGGAATAACAGTTCTTTACTAGTTAGTCTAACAAGGTAAATTAACAATAATAACTACAATATTGACAACAAACAGAACTAGAGAAGAAAAAAGGGAAAAACAACAACCCAGTTACAGTTTTTCCTCTGGTAACCCCCCACCCCCCTCAGTACCGTCACAAGCTAATAGAGCTAGCAGCAGCCCTGGGAGGATGAGATGTATCCGAGGGTTTACAGTGGCCTGGAGCTGTTGGAAAAGTGTCCCGGCTGGCAGGGGCTGCAGAAACACAGCGTGGGGAGACTTCGAGCAAAACTGAAGAAGCCGTGGGTGCAGGGCAGGGAGGAAACGGGTTCCCAAAATCCCGGGGGACACACGAAGAGACGGGGGTCCGACGGAGTTCCGGGTGAAGGAATGGTGAGAGCTCTCTGCCGCGCTGAGACGAGCAGACCCCTGGCAGCTTTCCCGCTTTCCTGAGAGCAGAAAACTGCCCAGGGCGAAGTGAAGTCAATGTCTCTGGGTAGCTGCTTCTTTTGTTTGGCCCTAAGCACCCATGAGTACCGAAAAGCACCCAGCCATTAGCTTCTTAGCAACTTCTGGGAAAAAATTCTATAAGAAATCAACCCAACCCCCAACACACAGTCTGAAATTACTGCTGAATTTTCAGTGGCCTATTGTTCTGATATTGTGTAACAAATGGGATTTCAGTTATGTTGTCATTTATGCTATGCAAAGATCCAACTCAAGTTGCGAAGTGTGTTAGAAAGGTGCAGGTTTTCCAGCTGGGATTGTAAATTCTTGCTCATAAACTCTTCTCGTCTGGCTTCTTGGGTGGGAAGGACACCAAACACAGTGCACACTCAGGAGACTTTGTGTAGTCTGCCAGAAATTCTGTAGATTTTAATGTGTGACTGCATCATAAGATTATTTTTTTAAATTAAGATGAAATTAAAAATCTTGGAAGGAAAAATACCAATTTCTAATTGTCTGGTCCTTTTGACTTCCTTGTAAAATTGCTGTGTTATAAAAGAGCATGGTTTTCTTTTTTATGTTTATAACATACACATAGAAAAGAAATCCTGAATAATGTGCTTCTGAACTGCACTGGATTAACCTGTCTGGCATGAGAAAACTGATTAATTCTTTTAAGCTGTTAGTACTAAGTCAGCAGATGTTGTATGTTTCCCTGTCTCAGCCCTTGTTACCCTCTCTTCTAGTACACTGTGGTCTGAATTTCTGGAAAAGAAACTTTGTTCTAAACAAAGTGTTAGATATCTCAAAGATATTAAATTTTGTTTTGATGCAATGCTTCCATCCCACAGGGCCAATTTCTCATTGCAGGCAAAAAATTTAGCAGGGATAGAGTTGCAAACTTTCTGTAATAAAAAATGTTGCTGAGCATTAGTACACTTTTATTTAATCAAAAGAAAAGGCCAAAGAGCCCTAAATCAAGCATTTGTTTCCAATTTCAGTTACTCCTTAATGTCTTTATTTTCTCTTTCATGTATTCCTTTAAGAGCATGAGATTTTGTCAGTGTCTGGTATCTGTTTCCTTCACTGGTGTGAGTCAGTAGTTCTGAGGTCTGCAATCAGGTTTTCTGTTTCTGTTTTGAACAAAGACACAGTATCTGTTACTTTTTACCTTTTAGATCATTTTGCCTTTGACAGTATACTGTGGGGTTTTATCTATAAAAACACAGGTCTAGCAGCATTTTTGAATCAAGGTTTTGGTGTAGGTGAAGATTTGCATAGTCTTTTGCAACCTTCCTTTATTGACCATCTACCACATGGCATAAATAGTGTTTGTTTTTAATATCATCATGTAGGTCAGCTTTCCCAATGCTGTTGCTCACACAAATCTGTTTAATTCACTAGATCAATGTTCCTAATCAAAACAACTTTTTTCCTGTAGTTATTTGTTAGATGTACTCCCTCTCTTATAACTATTGCTTTTCTGCTGTTGTACCTTCCTAATTTGGCTCAACAGCTGCTACCTTAGTCCTGGTGCTACAGCAGTGCAAGTAATTAACAATACAAGTTGCTGCTGTTTGGCTTTTGCTCCTGTTAAAAATGAGGAGCTTGACTCAGCCAATATATCAAAGCAGTAGTTCAATTTATTAATTAATATGGTAAATATGAGCAAAGCAGCGCTGAGTGCAGTAGTGGGAGCTTTCCTCCAACTGCACACCGATTGCTGAGGCCTGCTGGTATTTATATGTATATCCATAGGCTTTCTCAGCAGTTTCTAATTCTAGTTTTTACGTCACAATTCTATACCTCAGGATGTTAATCAATGATAGTGATAGCTGGTTTCTTTACAATTTCTATAGTCCATTGTGATCCATTCCTCCCAAGATGTACATCCAGGACCTGTATCCCAGATGGTGATAGCTGGTTTCCTTTTCGAAGCTATTAGTTAGGAGTTCTTTGTCCATCTTCTTTTCTCAGGCTGTTTTTTTCACCGTTTTGTTAGGAATTTAAGATAGACCTACTTCCTTCTTTTGTTATACATTCTAAAGCTACAGTTTCAAAATCCTTAATACAAAGCAATATTCAAAAATTATAATTCAAAATTTCTTATTACAAAACAGCTTAAGGCTTAATTACAAGCAGAAAGTTCTTGTCAAAAAGCAACATCTAAAGTTATAATTCACATATTCTTACTACAAAACAACTTAAGATCTATAATAGTTAATTGCGAACAAAGGATTAGTTCAAAGACCTTCTTCCATGCTTTGCTTTCCATGTTTATTATAACTCATCTTTTTAACTGTCCCATGGCTGTATTTCACAATCACAGTTACACAAATTATTTTTATTTACCCAACACGAACCATAACTTTGTATTTCACACTCCATGGAACTTGTTTACAGAGTTACCATCTGTTCTGGGAATTGGAGTATTCTTCTGCCTGTGAGATTGCCGATTTGATAGTGTCCTGGACTGACATATAGACGGAAACAGTGTGTAGGCTGACTACTTCATTCTGTACTAGATTGATTAATATCTATTGTGGCAGTTTGGCCAGCCCCATGGAAGTGAGCTGGCTGGCTTTGAGACTGACATCTTGTTGGACCAATTAGAAGGCTTTTCGTCTCTGGGAAGAGTATATTTCAAGACAAAACAAAACCCAGGAAGCTCTCTTTTTGTTCCAGCGTTTGGAGAGAGAAGACCTCCTCTCCCTCGGCCTTGGGCCGAGCGGGGGGAGGGAGGGGAGGCCACGCTACCAGGGTAGGGCCCGGCTGCATTTGATAACATCTGCTGACACAGGCTGTGCTCTGCTGCTGGCCCCGGGCTGGGCTGGGCTGCTGCTATAGCCTGGCAGAGTCAGCTGATAGCTCCCTGGGCAGTTCTGGGGGAAGAAGCCAAGCCGGCCCGGATGGGGGTTTGCCACGGGGCCGGGCCCACCCTAATAAGACCGAAGGGTAGAGAGAAGACAGTATCCAACTTCCCCCCAGCTGCAAATTGACCTGCAGAGGCTGCCTTTCAACTCAAGTCTCTGAGATCTTGCTCCTGGCAAGGCTTTGAAATCTGACACCATAGACTGCTATGAGCCTGGCAAAGATCCTGGCACAACTCCAGCACAGCTGCAATTCATCACCAGACTGTCTTGGCCACCTGCTGTCTTTGTTAACCCTCTCAATGCAGAAGAGACCTCCAGAACTCATTCTCCCCTGAATGAGAAACAAGGGCAAAAGGGAAGACATGTAGAGAGACCAACATGAAGATATTAAAGTCAACAAAGAGTGAGTGATTGTCCTAGATGGAAGGAGTACAGGGAGTTTCAAGCTTTTCAAGCTGAAAATCTCTTGTAAGCTATAGTGATTGACTATAATATATTGAGATATTTCCTTTAAATGATAAAGAAGTATGGGGAGATGGGAAGTTCAAATTGTGGACCTAAGCAAAGGAATGCAGTGTTAAAGTGAGCCAAGGTTAAAGTGGCTGTGATTCCATGAGAAGTTTGAACAGAGAGATGATGTGATAAAGACCTTTTTTGCCCCTTGAGAGAAGAAGAAGAAGAAAATCTCAGTTCCCTGAGATGATCTTAAAAATAAATAAAGAGAACCTTTGCTTTGAACAGTTTATCTTTAAAAAAAATTTAAAATTCCCATACGTCGATATGGCCCAGAGGCACAGCTGTAAAGAATTGTGCACATGGGAGGGGCTTCATGATGTGGATCTTTCCAGGCGGCTGCTTCGTGAAGATTGAAACAACGAGAGAACTGTTTTCTTGTGGGGGAATTTTCCATAGCAGATGAGAGGTGCTTCCCTCCCTAAGTGAACTGCAGATAGACTATTTTGAGGTGGAAACTAACTGAGATTTCTGGGTGTTGTTTTCTATACATTGTCAGTTAGAAAGAAAAGAAGTGTGGGGAGGGAGGAGGAGTGTTCTGAAGGTTTCATGCTGATTCTTGGATTTTTTCCTTTCTCCTTTTAGTGTTAGCTAATAAAATTTTATTACTTTTAAGCTTGAGCCTGCTTTGCTCTTGATTGGGAAATTTCAAATTGGCAAACCAAAACCAGGACAAAATTGGTGCATTGGCTGGGAAAAGTCGAACTGAACCCTTGACATCTCTATATATGCATATAAATTGATAAATTAATACATGCCTAAGAAATCTTTATTAAAGAGTTTCTACATGGTTCTTGAACCAGGGCTCTTTTTTTTTTTTAGAAGAGGGAAAATGTCCCTGAGAGCTTTTGAGTAGCCTTCTCCTGGAAAGCTTTCTCAACATCATCAGAGACTCTTAAAGCTGCCTTCTTTTCCCATCTCTTAGCTTAGCACCAGTAGGGTCAAACAAAATCCTGCTTCCTTTGATCTGGCACAGCCAAGTGGTCAACCTCAATTCCTTGGCTCTTGGTTAAAGTATTTGAGATGTCCAGACTCCTCTGTCCTGGTATCAAGGCAAAGCCTGTGTGGCTGCAGCACCTGATGCACTTGAGCTTGAAGCACTGGTCTGCAAAGTATCTCATCTAAAAACACTTCTACAGCTCCGGCTGGATAATAACAAGTAGGAAAGTTATGTATCATCTTCACTTTGTATTTTTTTATGTGTACTAATGCTAAGTAAGTGATTAGTTGCTCCTCAGAAATGGGTGTGATGGAATTATAATGGGAGCAGTCTTGGTTGCTATATATAGCATAGAATCGTAGAATATCCTGAGTTGAAAGTGACCCACAAGGGTCATCAAAGTCCAGCTCCTGGCCCTGCATGGGATGACCCCAAAAATCATACCATGTGCCTGAGAATATTGTCAAAACACTTTCTGAATTGTGTCAGGCTTGGTGCTGTGACCACTTCCCTGGGGAGCCCATTCCAGTGCCCAGCCACCCTCTGGGTGAAGAACCTTAGCTTAATATCCAACCTAAACCTCCCCTGACACAATGTCAGGCCATTCCCTTGGGTCCTGCCACTGGTCACCAGAGTGAAGAGATTTGTGCCTGCCCCTCCACTTCCCTGGAATTTGTAGACTGTGATAAGGTCTCCCCTCAGTCTCTTCTAGGCTGAACAAGTCAAGTGACCTCAACTGCTCCTTGTATAGCTTCCCCTCCAGATTCTTCACCATCTTTGTTGCCCTCCTTTGGATACTCTCTAATAGCTTTATAGCTTTCTTATTTACTAAGGCAAAAGTGAAAGCTTGTGCGTGCACAAGCAAAGAGGAAAAAGTTTTTTTTTCTACTTCCCGTCAGCAAGTGATGTCTAGCCACTTATTGGGAAGTGGGGCTTCAGCATGTGTAGCAGTTGCTCCAGAAGGCATTGTAAGTAAGGAATACCCCCCTTCTTCCTCCTTTTCTTAGCTTTTATATTCCCTGATGGAATATCCCATTGGTCAATTTGGGTCAGCTGGCCTAGTTATGTCCCCTCCCAGGATCTTGCCCACTCCCAGCCCCTAATGGGGGGGAATGTTGAGAGACAGCACTGATGCTGTGCCAGAACTGCTCAGCAGTAGCCAAAACACTGGGGTGTTATCAACACCTTTCTGTCAGAGTCCAGAACACTCCTCTGACTGTCCTGAGTGATTCCAAACCCGAGCAGGGGGCTGGGAAGCCTTGGCAAGGAGTCAAAGACTCCTGCGCCTTTGATTTCAGTCCCTGGGAGAAATTACCACCACTGTGTGAAGAATTACAGACCATGAGAGTTTAAGTAGGGTGATAATTAGCTATGCACAGGGTGAAAAGTAGATTTATGTGGTATTTAGACTGATAAGCAAAAAACACAAAATGGAGTCTCCACATGGCATTGGGGTTTCTTCCTTCTTCTTCTCCTTCACCATTTTCCCCTGTGTCGTGGGCATCTTTGGTTGGCACAGAGTAGAGTCTGACCTTCTAACACGGGAGACAGGTATTGGGGATCTTTTGTAAATATAGCACACGTAATTTTTAGTATAAAGATGTTTGTCACCTTCAGGGCTGGGTCATTCCCCGTGAGCTGACTTGCTGAACAGATCTCTGTGGGTCAGAGAAGAAATTGTACAGATAAGGAAAAAATAAACAGCCTTGAGAAAGCAGAGGAGACGGCTCTTGGTCTTTTCCTTCGATCTCGGTGCTGGGCAAAAGACTTTTACACTCTCGGGAAGAACAACACCCCATAAAAACCCGAGACCTTTCTAGCTACCAATGTGAAGCACAGCGCTGTGAGGGCTACTTTGGGGAAATGAACTATGGCTCAGCCAGACCGAATACAGAGCCATCTTGATATGTTCCACAGGCAAGCACAGGGGTTTGGTAACTGCATGTCCTGGTTTGGGACAGATTTAGGAGGGAACTTCCCAAAGGGGTCTCCTCTAGAAAGCAAATTCAAGCAGCCCCTCCTCCAACCAGTTCAGGAGGTAAACTTCCTTTGAGAAAAGTGGAAAAACCTGTTTATTTAACAAACAAAGTATTCACAAACGTGAAAAAAATGAATAATATTAAACAGTGGAACCTCTCATCATTCTGAAGAGATGGCAAATTCAGAGTCCTTCTTGTGGGGTGTAGGTCAGATCACTCAGTCTCTTATCAGTCCCTCCTGTGCTGGAAAATGCTGCGTCCCAGGCCCCTGTGTGCCACAGGTGTGAGCTCCTGGTGTTTGTCTGGGTTTTCAGTCCAGAGTAGGGCTGATCAGTTCCAAAAAAAAGAAAACCCACAGTCTGGGGAACTTCTCTGCCTCAGGTAGCTAAAAACAGTGAACTAAAAGCAAAGGAGAGCTCTCTTCCACTGTCTGGGCTACAGACAACACAGTCCGTGAGAAAAAATGAAGGGGAGCAAGTGCAGATTCTTCAGATAAACTGCGTGCTTCTTCTCCCCCCCCCTTCACTCTCGGATCTAGTTTTAAAGGTACAGAACTCAATATCCAGCATAAACAGAACAGATGACTGGGGATACAAGCATCATAAAGTCACCCTAGGACACTGCAGTGTAACTAAAAGCTTGTGATTGCAGGGGTGAGTTGTTGATGGGTCAGGAGGCAAGGAAAAATATCTTTAGCATAAAATGCTCTAATTTCTTTATCATTATATAGTGAAAGGTTCAAGAGTTAAGGGCAGGGAAAGATCATTCACAGATAGCCATCACTGGCGAAAGAGGCTCAAATTTGGGATATTAATTGAATTTATTATTAACAAAATCAGAGCAGGATAATGAGAAGGAAAATAAGACCTTAAAAACACATTTCCCCCCCCCCCCCCCCCTTCCTGGGCTCTTACCTCCTCCCTCAGCATTGCAGGGAGACAGGGAATGGGGGTTACGATCGGTTCATCATGTCACCAAAAATGTCAGATGTGACAGTTTTGGTTGAACCGGGCAGAAACACCAATTAAGTGTAGTGGTTTTGGTTGGTCAATCTGAGTTTCCTGGCCAATGCACCAATTAATGTACTGGGTCTAGCGCTGGCCCAATGCCAGTGCACCCACTAGAATTATTTACTCATTTTCTGCTGCGAGATAAGGATTAGGAGAAGAGCAAAGCAGGCTCAAAACATTAAAGGATATAAAGAAAACTTTATTAACAGAACTAAAAGAAAAAAATAGTAAGAAATCAGAATAAACTTCAGAACACTTCTCCTCCCCCCAATAATTCTAGTGCACTGGCATTGGGCCAGCACTAGACCCAGTACATTAATTGGTGCATTGGCCAGGAAACTCAGATTGGCCAGCCAAAACCACTACAACAGGCTAAATGAAACTCTCTAACACTATTTCTTTTAGTATTAGGGAGTAGGCATTACTTTATTCTGGCCAGGGTGCATAGTGGATAACTTAAGCCACATACACCACTTTCAGAACTTTTCACTTATTTATACATTTTTTAGCAAACAAAGAAATTAATGTTTATTTGCTCTAAATTGAGTAATTATCTTCATTAATTAGTATTCTGTCTTCTATTGGTTATTGATTTCTTGCTTCTCATGCTAATTAGCCCACATTTGTCACTCTTTTTATTATCTTTTTCTCAGACAGGGAGTCTCCAGCAATCAGGCTAAAATGTCTCTTCTTTATCTTCTGGTAACTCTAACATGTCCTTGAAGGACTATAAATTCTGGATTCCAGGTGTCCAGCCTTTAACTCTTCCAGGCTTTGTGCACTGAAACTTAACAGGATTAGTTTAGCAAAACTTAAAAGTTTCAGTGATCTAATAATCACACTTTAAAAGTCTGTGAAAAGAAAGTTAGCTATGTGCTGGCCAGAGTGGAAAACTACACTGCTTAACTTCCTATGATTAGTGCACTGCTTATGATTAATTAAAACAATTTAAAAGTTAATTAAATCCATTAAGTAAAAAAAAAAATAATTAAGAAAGTTGTATAATTTCCAACAATCACATGTTGTTTCTGCTGCTGCTCAGAGAGAAGAGTCCTTCCCCTTTTCCAGCATGGGGTCCCTTCCTTAGGAGACCATCCTTCATGAATTTCTCTAATGTAAGTCCATCCCACAAGCAACAGTTCTCAATGAACTGTTCCAATGTGGCCCCCTTTTCATGGGGTGCAGTCCTTCAGGTACAATCTGCTCCAGCATTGGTCCCCCATAGGGTCACAAGTCCTACCAGGAAACCTGCTCTAGTGTGAGCTCCTCTCTCCACAGGTTCCAGTGTGGGCTTCCTACAGGGTCACAGCCCTTTTTTGAGCATCCACCTGCTCCCATGTGGGTCCATCTTGGAGCTGGCTGGCATTGGTTCTGTCTGACATAGGGGAATTTTCTGGCAGCTTTTTACAGAAAGCCACCCCTGCAGCCCCCTGGCTACCAAAACCTGGCCATGCTAACTCAATACAATGTAGATCAGCATCTTATGCAAGTATAGAGAAATTGCTATCTTCATCTTCCATAAATCTAATTATATTCAACAGCCAGTTAAAAAAAATAAAATTGTCAAGAGTTAAAATTTTCTGGTCCATTAATTAAAACAAGGTGTGAGATGAAATTAATTGATCTTAGTTGAAAGGTGATAGTAACTAGTCAGTCTATCAACTGACTAGACAACAGGTAGTATTTAAAATGGCTTTAATAACCCAGTGAAATGCCACAAATGTTCTGGTTTTAATTTTCTTGTGTAGCCAGCCTGCTTAAGGAGGTTTAGCCATTAAACAGTTTAGAATAGGTTTTCATTTTCTCTCCCAATGCAGCTTCATCTCTGCTTAATAAATGGGGTATTTATCTTTTTTGTACTGTATAATCACAAACTGTAGAAATACTTTTAGTCATTTCACAACTGAGACGAAGTGTTCTGTTTAAACAAAACAATGCAGCTTGGGAATGAACAGCTCTTCTGAAATATATGTCAAGCAGTCATTCTTAATGAAGTAGATTAATTTTTCTTTCTTTGTTAATCAGGTGTGCAGTGTTATGCTCTGCAGATCAGCAGCTGTTGGCCTACCATCCAGTGTTTCAGTCAGGTAACAAAGGATTTGCACATAGTCGCAGGGGTTCTTGCTTTCTGATTAAAAATTTCTGGCAACCTAGTAATGAGATAAGGGCTGTTCCATCTTAACAGACTCTCCCTTTAAAGCTGTGTCCATATTTAGCTGTTGCAGTCTCATAGAAAACAAATCCCTGCATGTTCCCCTTGGCACACTTGGCAATGCTATGCCATCCCTTACTGGTCTGGCGGGACTTCCCAGACAGTGCCCTTGCTTTCTAGGCAAGAAATTAGCTATGGCTTTGCTAGCAGCTCATTGTTTGGGGTTGATGTTAGTAATTATTCTGTTGCTGTCTTGTTACTTGGTGTCAGCTTATTATGGTATTCAGAATGGAGACTGTAATGCAATATTGTCTTTCATCAGATAACTGCAAAGCTACTGAAAAATATATTCCTGTGAACTATGGCTTTCTCTTTAGTGCTGATGAGCTGTGAGATCTGTGGTTGCTCTGGGGACAAGTTGAAGCATGCCAGACTTGATCAGGGCTGCTCATCAGCCCTCCCTCCTGTTTAAGAGATGAGTTGGTGCTAATACAACTTCACCCTGCTTGCTGCTCTTCTAGCCTAGGCCATACTGGTGGCTTCACACAGGATTGTATGTTTGAAGAGCTGCAGGAAGTTCTCAGTTTTGATCCCCTTAGCTAGTTACTTGTCAGGAACAGGGGAGGAAAACAAAATGGTGTTGTCATTTGATTGTGGTTCACAGGGGCTGCTCACTGAATTTTTACCCACCATGACTTCCAGGCTTCTATTTGGATAAATTTCTTTGAGCTTTTTTTCCCTAAAGCCCTCTGTAATTGGGGAGGCAAAATTAAACAGACATGATGGCAAGAAGGTTTAAGTTCCTGTGTGTGCCTGAACCCCATTTTTGTAGCACTTGGCAAGAGGAATGTGGGTATAAGGTGTGTGTCCCTGTTGTGACAGGTTGCATTTTGCTACTGTTGATAATTGCAAGGATTAAGGACTTCTGTCCTGTGGTGAGAGAGGGGATGCCACACAACAAAGGGAACCTCATCTATAAATTGATTCTTGTCCCATTTCCACTGTGTGACATGGAGGTGAATTCAGCAGAAGAAAGAAATGGGGGAAAGGTTACATTTCTCCATGGCTGTGCAGAACAGGAGTCTGGAATGGTTTTTTGGGGTGGTTCTTGGCTCATGGCAGCAGCTTAGCTGGTGTGGCGTGAAGCAGGTGTGCACAGGGTTCCCACTGTGGTCACTTGGCTCTGCTGGCTCCATTGGGGAGTTTCCTTCATGGATTGAATGGCCTGAGACTGGGTTTGATGTATCTCATCCTGTTAGTGATGAAAGGTGAAAGGGGGAGTGAGGGCTGAGCCGGTTGTTGCTGTGTGATGGGTGAGGACTGCAGGTGCTATGGCTGCTAAACTTAACTGTCATTTCAAGGGGAAAAAATTAATCTGTCTTCCTATAATCTCTTTTTAATTAGGAGGTATTTGATAATTTTAAATTGGCAGTGTATGAAGTAAACTATTCCTTTAGAGTTACCCTTAAGTTTCTTGAGGAGTATAATGTTCACTGTGTGGTTAAAATATACAGTCAAATAATCCTGTTAAGGGGAAAAAAATGGTGAGAAGGCTTGAGAAGAATGATACAAATCAGCCAGCACAGGGTGAACACTGCCTACAGAACTTGTCTCGATCTTGGCTCCTCATCAGGTGCCTGGGCAGGCAAGCACTAAATCTTTACCTAAATGAAAGCAAACCAAAAGGTTTTTGTTTTAACTGTCTGTATGTACTTATGGCTGAATGTGCTGCTTAGGAATGCTTATACTGCTGAACCAAGGATGGTAACTAGTATTGAATAGACTTCTGTTATCACACCAAACTAAAATCACTTGAAAAGGTTTGATTAAATGAAATTTCTGGTCTAGAAGTCCCCTTTTCAGGCTTTTTTTCTATGTAATTCAAAATCTTGGTTACAAAAATCTTATTTATTGCAAAAGTGTGAGTGATATATTTTTTCTTCCCCTTTGTTTGTCCCAGTCTCATGAGCTTAGATACAGAAACTTCTTGATTTATCATTTGGCCATGTGATTTCATAGCTGGCAGAACTTGTCATTGTGGCTGCAGAATTGTTGGAGAGGGGATGGGATCAGCTGTGTTTGCAGCATTGCCTCAGTAGTGACTAATGGAGGAGGGTGGGTGTCCTTGTTTGGCCCGATTGGCCAATTTTGTAATATTGACACATGATTAAACCAATGAGAAGGGCTGATACGCCTTCATGAATACACATTTTTTGGGGAGATTCTGGAAATTCGCTCATTCTGATTTCCAGTGGTGGGAGAGGTAGGAGGCCTGGCCCAGCTTCTTCCCATGGCCATGCAGGGCCTAGTTCCCCCCCTACCCTCCCCCGGCACCCCTGGCCAGGCAATGGGGGAAGGAGAGGCAGGGGGGAGAAGGCCAGCCGGTCCAGTCCCTGGCTGCTGAGATCTACTGAGCCAGGATGGCCCACGCAGCAAAGGGGGGGCTGAGCCAGGCCCCTGGCAGCTGCCAGGCAGGGAAAGGGGAGGCAATCAGGCCCCTGGTGTGTTGCAGCTGAGGCCTGACCAGGCTGAAAAAAAGATCCTAGCCTCCCTCTCTCAGCACAGCTGGAATTGAATGCAGCAGTTTCTTGAGATCCTGGCCCAGCTCCAGCACAGCTTGAATGCATCATGTGACTACTTTGGCCCAGCTGCTGCCTGTGTTAACTCTTTCATTGCTCAGATGAAATCTGAAAGCCTCCATCCTCTCTCGAGTAAGAGTAAAAATAGAGTGAAGACATGTAGAGAGACCACATGAAGGTATTAAGGTCAGTAAAGGAGGAATGATGTCTCAGATGGAAGGAAGATGAGGAGTTGCATCATGTTTAGATTAAAAATCTCTTGTAAGCTGTGGTGATGAACCATAATATACTGAGATATTTCCTTTAAACCATAGAGAAGTATGGGGAGATGGAAAGTTCAAATTGTAGACCTGAGCAAAGGAATGCAGTGTTAAGTGAGCCAGTGTTGAAGTGACTGTGATTGTTGAGAATTTTGAACAGAGAGATGAAGTGATAAAGACTCTTTGCCCCCAAGAGAAGAAGAAGAGAATCTCTGTTCCCTGAGATGAAGATGATTGTAGAGATAGATGAAGAGAACCTTTGCCTTTGAACAGTTTATCTTTAAAAATAAACCCCATATATCGACCTGGCCCAGACACACAGCTGTGAAAGGGGCTGTGCACATGGGAGGAGATTCACGATGTGGATTTTATGGGCAGCTGTTGTTCATGAAGATTGAAACCATGAGATAATTGTTTTCTTGTGGGGGGAAATTTTTCCATAGCAAACGAGAGATGCCTCTCTCTCTCTCAACAAACTGAAGAAAGATTATTCTAGGAATAGGAAACTGACTGAGAATTCTAGGTGTGGTTTCTGTACATTGTCAGTGAGAAAGAAAGAGGGTATGGGGAGGGAGGAGGAGTGTTTTGAAGGTTTCATTCTGATTCTTGTTCTTTTTTTTTCCCTTTTAGTGTTAGTTAATAAAGTTTTATTAATTTCAAGTCTAAGCCTGCTTTGCTCTTGATTGGGAAATTTCAAATTGGCAAACCAATACCACTACAGTGGGAAACCAGAGCAGCTGAGTAAAAACAAATAGAGAGGTCATTCAGCTGGATTGGTATAATGGGATACTGATCTTGTATTTTGACATGAGTGTCTTTTGTGGGGGTTTCCAGCACTCCTTGTAGACTGTCATGAGTTGCAGTGCAAAAATGTAACCAAAACTCTGTATTCTATCACCATCTGACGAAACTGGTGTGTGTGTGTGGGGGGGTGCAATTGTCTATCAATGGGCCAACTGTCAGGAAACCTGCTGGGGCAGTTTTCTTCTCTTCCACAACCCAGCCTCCCTCCAGGGAGAGATCTTCTGCTAATGGGCCATTGAGTCTCACTGATAGAATTATATCATCCTACTGGGAAATGCTCCCATCCAGGGGGAGGAGCCAAGTATTCCTACCTGGATAAAAATCTGGGAGTTGGAACACCTAGGCAGCCTTTTTCCACTGGATTCCCAGAGGAAGACCAGGCCCATCTATCACTTCTGGACCTTCAGTGAAAGAACTCCACTCTTTCTACAGGAGCATTACTTCAACAGAGCCACATCTGCTACTAGGACTGCAGCCACCATTTAATGGGACTGCCACCAACACCCTGACCCACAGGGTGTCAGGTTGTATCCTGACTCTGTCAGTGGGTTTTGTTTGTTTATTTGTTTCTCTTACTGCATGTGTTTTTTGGGGGTTTTTTGGGTTTATTGTTTATTTTAGTTCCCCTAATAAAGAACTCTAATTCTTATTCCCATACCTTTGCCTGAAAACCCCTTAAATTCAAAGTTATAATAATTCGGAGGGAGGGGTTTAAATTCTCCTTTCCAAGAGAGGTTCCTGCCTTCCTTAGCAGACACCAGTCGTTCAAACCACGACAGACAAAATCAAGTGGGTATTGACTGACTTATTCAGAAATATTTGGTTTTGTATGTGGTGACTTTCTTCACTTCTTTCTAACTTTTAAGATAAAGATTGAGAGTTGATCTTGATGGTCTGGGGAGTCAGCTTTCCAATGAAGCTAACTTTTTGATGTTTAAAAGTCTTGTTCTGTTGCTACAGGGATTTGAGGCAGTGTTTGGCCTCTGCTTTCTAGGTATGTGACTCATACCTTAAAAGCAAAGCTCTACCCGTCTTGGTCTGTTTTGTTCTGCAGCCTGAGGAAGAAAGGCAAGAAGGCTTTTCTTTATACTGGAGTGGTTTGGAAATGTGACACTGGCTAAGCAATCTCTGGGAATTTGCAGGGAATGAAGGTGCATAATTCTAACTTAGTTTGAATTTCTAAAATATCAGGAAAATCTTGTCTAAAATGTAAGCTGTAAAACTTAATAAGGCTGTTTGGAATCTGGAATTAAGTGGGCTCTGAACTGTGATATATAATATAGAATTATATTGCTATTTAGATGTCTGTCTAAAGGCCCCTAGTATTCTTTAAATGTTGCCTCTAATTTTTTAGGAAACAAGGATATATACTTGGGTGGAATGGAGTAAATGAAAGTAATCTGTGTATATTGGAGAATAATTGATACACTTCAGGAGACTGACTTTGGGTTTAGGTGTTACAGTAAAAAGAGTGTGAAAACTTCAGTGGCACCATTTTACAGATCCTTTGGGTTTAATGTTTGAGCCCACTGTATTTTCTGAGTAACTGGGAAAGAATGTGAATGGAGTGGGCAGTAGATTTACTACAGGGAGAAATGCAAACAAAGATGTAAGGAGTAGAGGTAAATTGCCAAAGTGAGGTGCTGCTCTCTGGTACATGTAGGGACATGGTATGGCTTCAAAGGATGTGTGCTTTGCCACCTCTGTAAGGCATCTCATGTCTGTTTCTCCTTTTTTTTTTTTTTTATCTAGTAGAGCACTAGTGCCTTCTCAGTGGGCTGTAGTGAGAGGTTGAGGCTTATGGGTTTGTTCTCACCTGCTGACACTTTCTGCTCTTGCTCATTGACATGTTTGGCTCTCTGGTCTGCATCCCCTCCTTTGCAAAGATCTGTGTGCCTCACACCCTCTCTCACAGGAGCCCTCCCATGCTCCTCCATGTGCTTTCTGGGGGAGGTAGGGCCTCTCAGAGCCCTCACTAGCTGTTGAAGATTAATGAACTTTCTTTCCAACTGTGTCATGAAAACAAAGGGCTGTTGTGTTCAGCCTTTGTCCTTGCTTCATGCAGGAGCCCTCCAAGAAACAGCTCTTCCTCCCCTCTATTCCAACCAGCATCTGCATGTTTTCTATTTTCTTTTTATTAGCAGATAGTACTGAATAAAGTGCATCTTTGTGTGGTTTTCTAACTGTACAATTTATTGCTTGTGATACCTTGGGTGCAAAGGACTAACAAAACACTATTTTGAGAGACTATTTTGAATACCCAAATGGTTGAGATGCTTAAAGTAAATAAGGAAAAGGTGAATAAATTGTTACAAGTGCAATAATGCTTAAAACACTTGAAAATGTTACTTATAATTTTTTCAAGATGAGGTTCTGTCATGGTTTCAACACTATAAAATAACATTTACTGTGACATGCTTTTGAATTTGTTTTGAAATATGATAAATTCAATTAAGACTGAATCCAGTAGTCTGTCTTGTATTTCATGGACCTACTTGTGTCTCTTCATTTTGCAATGCCTGCTTTTCTGGTCCTGTCATGAGTAAAAGGGGCTTCTGTGTGTACCATGCCTTTCAAAATGCCTTGAGCATCTTGGGAAAGAGCCTGTTGTCACTGTGTCATAGCAAACTTTATAATTCAGTCCCCAAAAATCAAAGACAATTATTTCATTAACTTTTTGCTTTTATTTCAGACTGTATTTGCTCAGTTAAGGAATGAGAGAAATTCCACATAGGCACATACTATTACATAGTAAGCCTTATTTGCATGCAACAAACTGCTTGAACTCCTACTTGACAGTTCAAGGAGTGGCTCCTTCATCCCCCAGGGAAGAGTAAAGTTTTAAATAACACTTACTGATAAAAGGAAGCAAATGAAGAGTTCTCAGTTAATCAGTTTTATCTATACCCTACACAGGTTGCAATACAGACACTTCTCTCACTTGTAAATGTTTAATTTGCTTTTAGGTCATGCTTGTTGGTGGAAGGCTAATATATCAGCAAACCTGCGTGTGAACCTTTCTTCCTTTTGCAGGATCTTAGAAATAACTGAAGAATACCCAATCAATGGAAAAAAAAAAAAAAACTACCAGTATGTATGGGATAATCACAAAAGTGGCTGACAGAGGAAAAAGTCATTCATGTTTATTCATCATCTAATAGCAATTAAGGAGTTGCTGGGCTAAACCAGCCCAAGAAACATTGCTAAAATAGTTTGTGGCTATAAGTATCAGAGGCCTGTTTGGAAATCATAGGTATAAGTTGTTGCTGCTTTTGCTGATGTGGCTTGCGGAGATGAAAGCAACTGCTTCTGATTTCACCCTATGGTTTCTTGAAACTCTCAAACAGCTTAAAATAGATGGCTTTCTTGTGGCTTTCTAAACTTGGATGTCTTGCTAAACTTGTATATGTTTCCTTTAAACAGGTTGCAAAATAAAAGCACTAAGGGCCAAGACAAATACTTACATTAAGACCCCTGTTCGTGGAGAAGAACCTGTCTTTGTTGTCACTGGGCGGAAGGAGGATGTAGCCATGGCTAAAAGGGAAATTCTCTCAGCTGCTGAACACTTCTCCATGATCAGAGCATCACGCAACAAGAACGGTCCTGCCCTGGGAGGCCTGCCATGTACCCCTAACCTGCCAGGTCAGATGACAGTCCAAGTCAGGGTGCCTTACCGTGTAGTTGGGCTGGTGGTTGGACCAAAAGGAGCTACAATCAAAAGAATTCAGCATCAGACCCATACCTATATAGTCACCCCCAGCAGGGACAAGGAGCCGGTCTTCGAAGTCACAGGAATGCCTGAAAATGTCAACTGTGCACGTGAGGAGATAGAGATGCATATAGCCATGCGTACTGGGAACTACATCAAGCTGAATAAAGAGAATGATTTCTACTACAATAGTACAGATGTGAGCTTTGAAGGAGGCACTCTTAGGCCTGCATGGCTTGCTTCTAATCCTGTCCCTCTTAACCGCACCAGAATGATTTCTAATTATAGAAATGACAGCTCCAGCTCCTTGGGAAGTAGTTCCACAGATTCCTGTTTTGGAAGCAATAGATTGGCTGACTTCAGCCCAACAAGTCCGTTCAGTACAGGCAACTTTTGGTTTGGAGAAACATTGCCTTCAGCGGGCATGGAAGACCTCACGGTTGACTCTCCTGTGTATGACTCCTTATCAATGCCTTCCCAAACCATTTGGACTCCTTTTGAACCTGTAAACCCTCTCCCTGGCTTTGGTAGTGACCCTGCTAGTAATACCATGCCTCAATGCCGAGGGAGACAGCCATCTACTCCTTGCCTGTCACCCACATTTCCAGAAAGCCTGGATCACCCACTGGCTGGGAGAGTGAGTAGTGACCCACCTAGCACTGGCCACCAAGTAGGCCTTCCCATCTACATCCCTGCATTTTCCAATGGCACCAACAGCTATTCATCTTCCAATGGTGGCTCCACAGCCAGCTCGCCCCCTGAGTCAAGACAGAAGCACGACTGCGTGATGTGCTTCGAGAACCAAGTTGTTGCAGCCTTGGTCCCCTGTGGTCACAATCTTTTCTGCCTGGAGTGTGCCAACAAAATCTGTGAAAAGGAAGTCCCATCGTGTCCTGTTTGCCAGACAGCTGTTACTCAGGCAATTCAAATTCACTCTTAAATAGAGATATTATAGAGATATTATTATACGTGGACTTTTAAGGACTCTTAAAGGCATGGATGTAATGGTACCCTCTAGTAAACTTTCTAATGAATTCTGACTGCTGGACTTCCTTGGGATTAGGCTGAAGTTATTAATAAATTTTTAATTTCTCAAAAGGCTGCTATGGTAACACTCAAGTTGAGTGGTCTCTGTCTGGTTCAGTGTAAGCAGATGGCATGTTTAGCAGAGATACATCTGGTGTAATGTTATGGCACAGTGAGGGCAAGTTTTCATGAATTACACAACTGAAAAAACAGTCAAATTTTCCAGGCTTTTCTAAAGGATCTCTGCTAATTGTTTGGCTTCTGTGAGCTGGCAGCAATGAACCTTGTTGCCTAAAGGTAAAAGTACTTGTCTGCTATGGAGGATGTGTGGTATTATCAATATATCAAATAACACTTCCAATTCTGTCTTCTACCAGTTTTGAGGAAATATTTTTTGCTCTATGTGACAACTTATGCCTAATTCTTAAGCATTGCAAATATCTTTTAAAGCATAGTTTGATTTATTGAAATTGATTGTGTTATTGGCAGGTTCAGATAATAAATGACAGTGAGGTGGGAAGAGAGAAGCTGCCAGATATACCTCTATTTTGTCCTTGATAAGGGCAGTATGTCCAGATGATCAGGAATGTCTCAATTTGTGAATTCCTACTCACTGCTTTTGTTAGTGTAATGTGGAAAAAGTCTGGCTGGCTTCATCCAGTTACAGTAAGGGCTTTGGGATGCACGTACTTTGACTTAGAGTGATGATGCTGACATTCTGTTCATTGGTCTGATCAAGTTGTTCTTTACTTTTTTAGAGAGTATATAGTTCAAAATGTGAAACATTTTTATGTTCAATTCATGTCCTACACATAAATATATATTTTTAATAAGAAAAAGGAAAAAGGAGGAGTTGTGTAAATGCCCTTGTATTATTCATGACAGCAGCTGTGATAGTGGCCCTGTAATCAGTTTACTTAATTTCAAAACTGTCTTTCAAAAAAAATTAAGTATTTTGAATGAGCTTCTTACATTTCAACCTGTGGATGTTTCTAGCTTTTTTATCCTCAGTACATTCCCAAATCTGTGCTGACATATATTAAAACAAGAAAAACAAACAAAAAAAGGACACAAAATTGTAGTTCTGATGTAATTTTTTTAAAGCATTATTTTCCCAAGACAATCTTTTTCTCAATGTAAAAAAAAAAAAAAAGAAATTGTGTATTAAACTAGTAAAGATGCAGAAAATTTTATTTTTATTTCCACTTGAAGAGTTACATTTCATATAAAAGTTTAAAACTAGGAGTTGCCTTGAAGACATATTATGGACTGCATAACTTTAATACTATAATTGCTTGTAGGATAGTTACATGTGAGTATTAAAATCTGATCTCTAGCTGCAGACTTGTAGATGCGAACAAATGTTCACTGAGCGTGTATTTTGTTTTATTACATTGTACACTGCAACTAATAAGCCAAGGAATCAACAGACATTAAGTGCGTGTACCACTTCTATAAACCACAAACTAAGAATACACTGATAAACTATTGATCTAGATTAGTATTTGCTAATTTTACTACACTCTTTGTTATGTATATGTAGGGAGGTCATAGGGATTACAAATTCAACTTTGGTAAAGATTAAAAACTATATATTTTATGATAAAGGGCCTTTAACTTATGATGGCCAAAGCACTGATATTATATATTTGCTGTAAAGAGAATTATAAGAGTTTTATTTTTTTTTATATTAAAAGTTACTTAATAAAGACTTGTTTCCATTAACTTGAATGTTTTGCTCTTTTCATGGCTGTCACTTGGAGCAGCTTAGGCAGTCTGGGACTGGCTGATATCCCCCACCTAACCAGGGGTATTCCTGGTGCTTAGTATTTCATGTGCAGGGCTCAGGCTGCTGAGATCCTATTCCAGTGCTGCAGGGCTCCACTCCTGAAAGAAGTTTAACTGGTATAAACAAAAACTGAGGGGTTTTGTGGGGGTTTTTCTTGGTGGATTTTTTCTCCCAAAATACCTTTGGCCCAATTTTTCCCAAAGTTGCAGGGAAAAGTTTCCAGGAGCTGCTAGGTTAAAGTTTAATGCATGCAAAATGAGCTGAAGCAGCTGAGGGGAGGGTGCAGGTTGTTGCTAAGAAAACAAATGGGTTTTGGGCAAATGAGCTGCACCAGGAGCTGTAGGAAATCCCAAATATTGAGGCTGGCAGGTGCCTGCCCCAGGGTGTGACATTGTTTAGTGGTGGACTTGGCAGGGCTGGGTCAATGGTTTGACTCAATGGTCTTAAAGGTCTTTTCCAATCTAAACCATTCTCTGTCCATAAGGGGGAAAAGAAATATGGACCATATAGTCAGTTTGGAAAATACCTCTAAAATCAGAGTCTAATTGTTAACTCAGCACTGCCAAGTCTACCCCTAAACCATGTCTCCAAGTGTCACATCTACATGTTTCTTAAATCCTTCCAGGGATGGTGATTCCATTACTACTCTGGGGAGCCTGTTCCACTGCCTGACCACCCTTTCAGGAAAGAATTTTTTTCTGATATCCAATTTAAACTGCCCCTGGCAAAACATGAGACTCATCCTACTGCTTGTTACTTGGGATGCTCTATGCCTGCTCCCCACTTGGGGTCTGCTCCCTCAACCTGTGCTAACCTGAGTGGCATGTCAGTGGTGCATCCTTTCTGCCTGCTGCAGACACCAGCTGCCCAGATGTCCCCATGGATCCCTACACACAGCAGCCATTCCAACCTCTGCTACCACTATACTATATGTTCTTGGTCATGTCACTATACCCAGAGGCAGCCTCACCACAGCACCCAAACCTGCCATCCTTGTGCTGGCCATGCAGCTTCCCTGCTCTGAGCATGGCCATGCTGCTTTGCACTGCTTTGGCTGCATTTACTTCAAGACAATGCTTCACCCTGACTCAACAAATCAACAAAATCAACATGAACTGCCAGTCTGCCCCAGGGTGTCCCCATCTTCTGCTGCCATCTTATATCTTATATCTATGAAGAACATGACCAAAAGGAGACATGACACATATCATCTGTGGGATGCTTCCAAAACTGCCCTCCCCCCACCATGTTTCCAGCCATGGAAGATGGAGCACTAGTTGACACCTAGTGGCACCTGCCCCAGATGCCCTGAGGCAGCTACAGAACCATCTGGTGCATAGCTATCACGCTGTGGCAGAACCCAGCCTTGTGTCCCTTGGGTCACTCCAGTACCCCCATGGACATGCAAGTAGCAACAGCATGGGCAGGGGTCTGACATGGGGCCATCCTTTAGCCCTTGGGGCAGCACAAAGGTGCTCAGACAGACATTTTGGGCCAGCTTTAGTTTTGTGATATGGATTTATTCCATGCCTACAGCCACATGGTTGTATCAGAGGGTTTAAACATGCATCATGCATGTTTCTCAGTGCTCTAAAGGCAAATACCAGTGTGCTATCCAATGCTTTTACATTGGCTACAATGACCAGCCACCAGTTACAAAATAATTGCTAAAGTACCAGGAGGGAGCATCTGAAAGGCTCTCTGGAGAGGTATGGAGCTAAAACTGCTTTAAGGTGGCTTATGGAGGGACTGCAACTGAGCAGGAACATCTTGGCCACAGAGAATTTGCAGATTAGATATTTCTGTATATACAGGAAACTGTTCCAGGGTGGAGGGGAAGTATCATCTTTCACATTACAGTTATGTCTTGGGTTGCAGTGCAAGATGGAACCAGAAGTATGTACTCTATCATCATCTGTTGAAACTGGGGCAGAGGGTGGGGTAATCGTCTGTTAATGAGCCAGCTGTTAAAAAAAACAGGTGGGGCAGTTTTTTATATCTCTTCCCTGACACATCCTTGTCCAGGGAGATCTCTTCCGCTAACGGGCCACTGAGTCTCACTGCATGACTGATAAAAATTACATCATCCATTGTGATATGCTCCACCCAGGGTGTCTTGGTTTTGGAAAGACAGGGACCAAAGAAAAAGGGAAACTTCCCTCGGGTTTTGTTATAATTCCAAAATTTAAAGAGAGGCCTTAGGCAACGATAAGGAGGGTAGGAATAACAGTTCTTTACTAGTTAGTCTAACAAGGTAAATTCACAATAATTACAATATTGACAACAAACAGAACTAGAGGAGAAAAAAAACCCAAAACAACAAATTAGTCACAGTTCTTCCTCTGGTAACCCTCCCCCCACTCTCCTCAGTACTGTCACAAGCAAATAGGCTAGCGGCAGCTCTAGGAGGGTGAGATAATTCTGAGGGTTCACAGTGGCTGGAGCTGTTGGAAAAGAGTGTCCTGGCTGGCAGGGGCTGTAGAAACAGCGTGGGGAGACCTCGAGCAGAACTGAAGAAACTGTGGGTGCAGGGCAGGGAGGAAACGGGTTCCCAAAATCCCGGGGGACACACGAAGAGACCGGTGGTCCGACGGAGTCCAAGGTGAAGGGATAGTGAGAGCTCTCCGCCTCGCCGAGACGAGCAGCCCTGGCCATCCCCCCAGAGCAGAAAAACTGCCCCCAGCGAAGTGGAATCAATGTCTCTGTGTAGCTGCTTCCTTTGTTTGTTCCCGAGCACCCATAAGTACTGAAAAGCACCCAGCTATTAGTTTCTTAGCAACTTCTGGGAAAAAATTCTATAAGAAATCAACCCAACCCCTAACACAGGGGGAGGAGTCAAACATTCCTACCTGGATAAAAATCTGGGAGTTGCAACTGCCAAGGCAGTCTTTTCTCTGCTGGATTCCCAGAGGAAAACCAGGCCCATCTACATAATCATTGGACCTTCAGAGGAAAATTACTCCTTTCTACAGGATCATTGCTTCAACAGAACCACATCTGCCACTCCAGAAGGATTGCAGCCACCATTTAATTTGAGTGTTACCAACACCCTGACCCACAGGGTATCAGGTTGTATTCTCACTCTGTCAGTAGGTTTGGTTTGTTGTTTTTTTTTGTTTTTTTTTTTAATTACTGCATATTTATTTTAGTTCCCCTAATAAAGAACAATTATTCCTATTCCCATATCTTTGCCTGAGAGCCCCTTAATTTAAAAATTATAATAATTCAGAGGGAGAGGGTTTGCATTTTCCATTCCAAGGGAGGCTCCTGCTTTCCTTAGCAGACACCTGTCATTCAAACCACAAGTTATTAGTCTAGTACCTTAGGATACACAACTTATGCATTGGTGCCCTCCAGCCTGCCACAGCTACCAGTGAAGCCCCAGACCCAGAGTGAGTGGGCACTGAGGCATTGTTGTACTCACTCCTGCTTAAACAGGGCACCAGATCTGCAATGGAGAAGGAATTTTCACCCTGCCTCATGCTCATAAATCACTGGAGTTCAGAAGGTTGGTGTCTTAGGGATGTTTTTTTTCTCCCATATCCATTTTGGGGCTTGTTTTTGTTTTTTGTTTTGTGTCCGGGGTGGTCGCTGCCACCCTCCCCCACCCAGCTTCCTGAGTATCGTGATGGGTGAGAGCCCGGGATTCCTGTGAGAGTTGGGAGCGAAGGGGGTTGCTTCCTTCCAGTGGGGCGATTTGTCTCAGTGGCCACACATCGCGATCCTTCTGATGAGAGATACTGTTGTCGTGTGGGTTTTGCCCGGTTTTGTTTCTTTCCTTTTGGCACTGTGACCTGGAGCTTACTGGCTTGTTTCTCTGCTTCTCTGCTGCTTGGGAGCCCAGAGCCAGTGCGTGCCAGGCCGGGATCCGTGAACATCCCGCCCCCTGCCAGGGCCGCCCCCTCTGCGCAGCCTGACCTCGGTATGAGCCATCGCTGGTGAGCTACCCAGGGGAGTGATTCCCCGCCCAGCCCCGCCGTTTTCTGCCACTGCTTCAGGGCTTCTTGCTACATTTTAACCTGACATCCGGACACCCTGCAGCTTCTGGCACAGCCCCAGAGACTTTGCTGCACTGTGTTTGTCACCGCAAGTCTACCTGACTCTGCCATTCCAGCTTGCTGCTCTCGAGGTTCCTGTTACAGCTCATTTTGCCATCTGGAGGGGCACTGAGATTGTCCCTGGAGGTTTGTAAAGGAAGCCCCTTCTCCATCCCTCTCCACCGGCTGTGTCCGCCATTGTCCACATAAGAGAGAGACAGCCGTAGTGACGCCACAGCGCCCCCTGGAGCCTCGGGGGAATCATCGCACCTGTCCTGCTTCACCGGGAGCCAACAGTGCCCTGGCTGTGACCATAACTACACCAAAGGGGAAAGTGCCTGCAGCTGAGAGAAGACTTACTTGGTTTCTGGTTTTGTCTGTTGTAGTTGACATTGTTGTTGCTTGTTTGCCTAGTTATACACACACACACACACATATATATATATATATATATATAAGAACTCATATTCCTTTTCCCATATCTTTGCCTGAAAGCCCCTTCATTTCAAAATTATAATAATTTGAAGGGAAGGTGGTCATATTTTCCATTTCCAAGGGAAGTTCCTGCCTTCTTTGGCAGACACCTGTCTTTCAAACTAAGACAGTCGGTATATGTTTTTTCCCTTTCTCTCCCCATGGGATGCAGCTGCTTATGGAGACGTGGAGACAGCATTATAGACACATCACCTGCCTCCTGCTTTATTCCTACATTGCATGACTTGTGGTGGTTGGTATTTGAATCATTTATTGGGAAGAGTTCTGCAGCCTGACTGCAGGAGCAGGTGGAGTAGAGCTCCTGTGCAACTTTCAACATGGGATGGCAATCACTTACCCACAACTGGCACTCATTCTCATCTCTGGTCCTTCCTCTGAGACCCTACCATGCACACAGAGCTTGGCTGGTGGCTTAAATGAAGTAATTTCCATTAGCATGAAACCCACAGAACTGTTGTGCCCCACCAGCTTAAGGCAGACTAGTATCTGCACACCTGCAGGGGCCCAGAGACATTTCTACACTGGAAACTGACCTTGGCTTTGATACTAGTTGTACCCAAGTATCTCATATGGGACTCCAAGGAGGGACCCTCTGGAATCACAGCCCTGCTCCAGCAAGCTCCCCTAGCCCTGACACAGTTCAAGACCACAGCTAGCAGCTCTGACAGCTGACCACAAACAGGATAAAAGCTCTCCACTGAATGAAATAAAGAAGCCAAAGACTTGAATCTTTACCTTTTTTAATCAAAAACATACTCCGTAACAGAATTTCAGGAAAGTTAACTGCAGTATATTACCCACAAACTAGGTTGAATGAAAAACACAGTAAGCTACAAAGGAACTACTGGGAATTCTGTTGATCGCTTATCAAAAGGCAATGGCTGAAAGAAGAAATGCTTAACTAGGCTTTCATGCTCAAAAAACCCCCTCTCACAGCAGGTTTTGGGTTGTGGGATACTTCGCAGCTCTCAATCCAGCTGAATCACTTAATCCTTCTACCAAACTTCACCAGAAAGAGAGAAAAAGGTACACGAGCAAGAAAGCGCTATGTTGTTTTGGTGAACTTATACAAGTCCTGCAAATTTAGGAGCGATGTCACCCAAAAGGCACAACAGCAGCCAACAGTGCCAAAACCTCTTGAGATATTGTTGACAGTAGTTCTGCTTTCACGAGGTCTCACTAAGTGAAACTTGCACGTTGCTGAAAAGTCAAGTCAATTCTTGAGGACCTCAGCAGCATCATGTGCAGCAGCTTTGGGTCAGCATGGTCACACACCTTAGATAATTTTCAGAAACACATAATCAAGAAGAGTGTTTTGAAAGTGAATGACAATAAAAGGAGATGTTTGGCATCCAGCTCCTACGGCTGGCGGAGAAGCACTTACCATTTTTGTTTCCCTGTCCAGGACCAAAGTACCAATGAGCTGCATCAGAGGTTAGAAGCATGAGCACAAAGCTGGTTTACACACATGCCTATGACAGGCAACTTGCAAATCTCAGTCCCAAGAACAATGCCATGGTCCTCAAAAATTTCATACCAGTCATGGAAATACTCCTGTTATCAGCAGGACCAGGCAAGACCATGGCTCTTAAAGTCTTTCAAAAACCAAAAGAAGGTAACCTCTCCAAAACTGTATCCTTAAAAATACCTAACAACTAAGCATCTTAGAATTTTATAGAGGAGATGTTAATTAGCATGGGGCCTGAGAGGAGGGGGGGAGGAAAAAGGATTTCTTAAATGAAGTCTGAATCCCACTTAGATGAAGATCCACATGGCTGTCTTTAACTGGTTGCATTAAAGTGACCAGCAAACCCACTCTTTGTGTCACTGAGTAAAAATGCAAATTGAGGGGACAGTCCTTTCTAAAGTGCTTACTCTTCAAAGAAGAGATTAAGATGCCTCAATAAAGACCACTATCAAGACATAGCATTTGAAGGATTTAGAGGCAGAAGCCCCTCCTATATACACTAGTATATGAATTTTGTAATGGTTCCTAGTAAAAGAACAGAGGCAGTTGTTTCTGAGCCACAGAGAGAATGCTGTCATCAGAAGTGTTATGAGAAGATGGTCTCAAAGGTAAGGCACAGGAGTTAGACAGGTTCAATGACTACTGCTGCTACAGACCTATTTGGTGACTGGGAGAGACCATTGTCTTGTTTGCAGTGTAGGTCCCTCTCTAGAAAGCAGAAGGGTACTTCCCAGGTCTTCAGTAGGACAGAGCTGTAAATGAAGTAGTTTATATCACAGCCAAGGGCTCCAGATCTCTGAGCACATCATTGTCATCAAGCCCAGAAAAGTGATGAAAGGAACAACTACATTCAACCACCACTGTTTAGTGGTTATGGCTCCTTCCAAGGGATTCCTGTAGAATTAAGTATTTTTAAACCATTCCAGAGAAAAGCTTTTTTCTCCTACATCTGTACCATGTTAACCTTAAATGCTCTCGCTTTCAAAACTAACAGTAGTACAGATAAAGCAACCTAAACCTTCTGGTGTTAATCCCAGCTCACCAGTACATGAAGTGAAATTACATAGTATTCCAGCACAATGTGCTTTTTGAGGACTGCATAATCAAGGGTGAGAAATGCAGAGGTAATTACTTCATTGAAAGAACTAAGCAGAGCAGACATGGGAACAGGACTGCAAGCAGGAGATTGCTAGCTGAAAAAATACTTGTGGAATTTGAAACATTCAGAGCAGAAGGAGATGCAATTTTGGCATCCTTGACATTCCTGCCTGCTGCATGTATAGGGGTTATCATGGCTATCAGGTAGCTGTAGCTCTTCAACTCTCAGAAAAAGACATAAATGCAAGACTCAAAGATTCAGTATGCTGCCACTGAAGGGTTTCTATTCCATTATGCATTGCCTTTTATGCCTTGTCATAAAATTACAAAAGTTTAAGTTAAATGCATATTAAGAAATGAGATTCTCTCATTTTGACCTTTAACAGTTACAACAGCATCTTATCAGAAACTGCCTGGTGGAGAAGATTAATGCCTTTTCAGTATTTGTACTGCCTCACACAATGCTCAGATTTCTCCTGATGTGGAGTCTACAATTTCTTGTTTCTGATAAACTCATCTGACATTATTTTGTTGTTCTATTCCAAATATTTTGGGCCATCTAAATACTACACTGTAGGTGCAGACTTCAGGAGACTTGCAAACATATGCAGAGAAAACTAATCTTAAAAGTTGAATTCTTTCAGACCATAGTACAGGCAAATACACCAACAGGTGGAAGCAATCTTTCACTATTTTACCAAAGTTTGGCACAATCAAAGCAGAAGCAACTGGTACAGAAAGTTGTCTGCGAAGTAGTCATACAGATCAGTCATCCACCAAGAAAAACACCTTGCAAAACCACAAAGTTAAATAGGGAGTAAGATCATGGACTCCTAATCAAACGAGCAGTCTGTTATAAGCAATTCATCAGTCAGGTTACATACTTTCCAAACACCGAGGCACCTTAAACCTAGCAGTAAGTGCAGGGCAGACAATCTAATAGGGAGGCTGGCAAGAAAAACATGTAGTCAGGCTTTTAATTTCTTCCCCCAAATCAAGGTTTCTGTTGTGGATGAAGCATAACCAAGCTGCCAGTTAATAAGTTTCTTTGAGGATGTGGTCTGAATCCTCTACTGAGAGTGTTCCTCAAGACTGAAGCAGCTTGCTTTGCAGCAGAAAAAATAGATCACTTGGGAGAGAAAGCAAAATGAAAAAGGTTTTAAACTAAAAGGCCTTGAGAAAAGCAAACACTATTTTTCCATACATCAAAAAGTTGCCACATAAGTGAAAAGAAAAAATGATCTCGTTAGAAGTTAGTCTGAAGACAGCACTGTTAGTGAAAATACAGAGAAAATGGATCCATTTCTGACCATCACTCCCAGGTCATCTGTCTTTTGTACTTCCACACCTAAGAGAAAAAATGACTGCTGACTTCATAAGAATTACAGCATATGGGAGAAGCAATACCTAAACACTGTGTGTTACAGCCCTCTACAGATTCCTGAAGCTATGCAAGAAACTTGTCCAAAAGCTTTTGAATAATCTCTTCCAAGACTTCTACATCTGTTAACCACTCCAGCTGTGCTGCCAGGTCAGCTCAGCACAGCACAGCAGGCAGACTGAACCTGCAGCACTTGAAGGACTTCAGTGTACGTCCTTCTAAGCCTGTTTAATTAAGCTACAACTCCCTACACACATGGTGAAAAAGAAGGAATTCCTGCTCTCTGTCCATACCCCATCAAACAGTCAAAAATTTATCCTCAGGATATGCTTTTATTGAGAAGCAGTGGAAGTAAGAAAAATTGGACTACTTCCTGGCAAATTTAAGCCAACAAAAATTACTACCACTATTGGCTGCTGCAGGTTTTGCAAAGGAAAGGAATCCATTGCTCAAAATCAATGATTTCAAGATGCAGAATTACATTATATAAGTGAACTAAATTTATAAAAATCAGGCTTTTAATCATTTTATTTATACTATTAGCTAGAGAGAAAGCATACACATTGTATCTGTCATACAGTCAATACATTTGCAGGTTTTTTTTACTATAAATTCTCTATACAAAGTCATTGCCAACTGATATGGTCATTGATGGCATAGGGCTTAAAATAACCAAGAGCTATAAAAACAAGTTTGCCATCTTGCCCTGAGTGGAAATGATGAACAGATACAAAAACTGGATCCTAAATATTGATGCAATATTATATATGATTTAATGGTATACGCAAGTAAAAAGAGTCACGCAACTTCTTTAAAATACCTGCCAAAATTTAGTTGAGTAAAATCATAGAAGTCAGTAGTAATTATGAAAATATGTTCCTGCCATTAGGTGCTAGTTATGCAATTTCAGTGGCAACTTTGCAGACTAGGTATTTCATGTTGAGTGCCAGCACTGAAATTATCCATTTCCTTTAGTGTTTTAAAACTCACCTGTCTATATAAATAAAAATCTAGGATTTTTTTAAAAAAAAAAATAGTGAAGGAAAAGCCACATTTCTTTTCCTTGCTATTTTTAGTCAGTGCCAACAACATATGTCTCACCCCCCTCACTTTTTGGCAGCGTCTACATTTTAATCTGGAAAAATCATAACAAGATTGTCAACAAAATAAAAAGTCTTCTGTTAACTATTGTTCCCTAAAAAGAACATCATAAATCAGCTGGAACTTTAAAGTTGCTACAAGGTAAATGTTTGTAACTAGTAGAAGGAATTTTCAGATACAAATATATATATTCTGCATACAAAAGGCTCCTGTGAGACTTATTACCAAGATGCCATAATAGAGAAGGAAAGTTTCAAAGGGAAGAAACTCAATACTATAAAGTCTCTGTAAGGTGTTTACCTTTCACTTTAAGCCCTGTATTATGACAATTAAGTTCTGAAAATAACTGAAATCCAAATTCTGCATGTTTAATTTCTTTCTGATTAGAGCAAGATGGCAAACACATTTTTAAAACCTGGGTTTAGAAGATTAAGTAGAACAAAAGTAAAATATATCTTCAGGTTATAAACAGTACTGTATTTTACAGTCCATCATCCTCACAATATAATGGCCTGCAGCAGTGAAGCAGAGATCTCAGTCTAAAGGCTGTGGGTCTGCAATAGGCATGGTATGAAGTACTTCATCTAGAAGCTGGAGGGCACGGTGTAAGTGAATTTCAATCCAGCACGGTGTCTCTTTGATGCTCTGCCTTGGGTAATCAGGTCCCCAACCTTTTACAAAACTCATCCTGAGTATGCATAAGCGTCGAAGGTCATCTACACCAATTCCAGCAGCAGCTGACAAACCTAAACAGAAGTTTCAAGTAAGTGTTCAGACATGTTCTTTTATCATCTGTTTTAACCATTCCTGTTTGCTTGGCTTTTGCTTCACATACAATTCCCTCTCACCACAGCCAAGGCCAGTCCATCTTTCTAGATCTCTGCTATAATGAATGCAGCAATTAATTTGTGTTTCGTACAATTAATTTTTTTTTTTTCATCATTCTGCAATCTTGGAGGTGTGCTGAAATAGAAAACTCTATAATAAAGCAGATAGAATGACACTCAATGTCTTACGTGATACAATGCACCCTTATGTAACCCTTATGTAGAAGTAAAAATACACTTATTCTTGATGTTTGCCAAATGCTGCATTTTCAGCATAGGAAATCAGACTGACCACCTGCAGGGAGCTTGATTAACAAACAACACCACTTAAATGTACTAAAAAGATGAATACTGTTGGCAGACTTCAAATCGCCAAGTATGGCTGAGACAAAAGTTAAACACATTTCCCTAAGATACCTTCAACAATTTGTAAGATAGCTGGAAAGAGCCATGTGGCAATACAAGGAATACAGAAAACACTATGGCACATAAAGCAGCCTGAGACATGCAAGTATTTACAGTTTTAAAAGTACTTAGGTACAATTTCAAGAATCTAGAACTTAGTAACTAAAAAAACCTCCAGCCTGGAATAACTTTTAAAAAAACCCAAAACAAAAAAAAAACCTGTCCACAAAAAACCCCCCACCCTCACACTCTCTTCTTCCTCTTCTCAAGGATCTTAAGTCTTCCTAAACCTAGTCAAGGACTTTGTTGCCAAGTAATCCCTATTGTTTTGAGTAATATTTTTATGAGCTTGGATCTGAGCAGCCAAAAGTATCTCTGTTTAAAGTAATCAAGTTATGCTATTTGACCTTGTATACAACATGCTTTCTGTCATACTGCAACACTTCTTGCAGTACAATAAGCAGCCACTTCTGTATCCAACATTCCCTGAAGACTACAGAGTGAAAAATGGTGCGTGGAACGGGTACAAAGTGAACAAATACAGACTTACCACAATGCCATCCCATCCCCACCTTACCCCAATCCTGCTATTTCATTCCAAGTCTGTCTGTACTGTTGCAGGGGCAGTGGGTGGGTGCTGTTATGAGGGAAAGCTGTGTTATTTGTTTTCAGGTAAGGAAAAAAGGAAACCAAGATGTTAATGCACTTACTAATGGCAGGGGCTATTCCACCAACTGATCCTGGTCCGGGGATGTTTCCTGCTACTGCTGCGGCCTGAGCAGCAGCAGCAGCTTGGGCTGTGGCAGCCTGCTGTTGCATCTGACGATGACACTGGCGTAAATCAAACACCTTTAAAAAAATAAAAATATTGAACTATTAGACTTACCAAAATCAATAAAGAAAATAATTTCTCAACTCCCAGCCCCAATAATCTGGACCTCTCTAGTCTCCCAAAGCAACTTTTAAAATCTCACCATACACTTGGGTAAAAGCAAACCTTCCCTGACTAGTTTAATTTCTAACAGAAATAATCCATTAAAGCTGATTCTTAGAGACTCTTCTTATATGACATTACTGCCACTGGCACTACTAGAACTTGGCTGAACTGAGCAGACTACAGAAGTATCATGTGTGGGACTGACTGCAAAATCAAAGTCTGAAGGATACTACAAGCTGATAAAATCTTAACTTTTAAATCTCAGTATTTCCAGAAAATAGGCATATAAATAAAAATGGATGCCAACAAGTCCATCTTAACTTTGTCAGACTTTATTCTTCACTGTTTTACTTAAATGTGTTAGTCTATTAAAAGAAATGTCAATAATTGACAGGTCTGAAGTTTCAGCAGCTAGGTTTTGGGTCAGTGCTATTTTATATCTTTGTGATCAGGCTTAGCACTAATATATATACACAGGAACTCTGTTCTCATACTGGAAAGCTTGTAAAAAAAAAAATCAATGCAAACTTCAAGCAGTTTAATTAAAAAATGTATTTTTACATGTGTGACTTGTCCTAAATAAAGTTTCAAGTCTGGCAGAGGCACATCTAAGAACATCCTGAAAATAATTTGTTTCCATGCAATGTTCTGTGACCTCTGGATCACTTCACGTTCATAACACTAACATGCACTTTAACATACACTTTACACTTCTACTGCATTTATACATAATTTCCCAACTTTTCTTGTTTTGGAGAGAGAAAAAAAAGAAACAGATAACCTATGCTAAAAATTTTAGTAGCAATTAATTTAAACCTGTAAGGCTAAAAATACAAAAAACTGCTATCAAGATTGCTTGTGACAAAATACAAAATTAGTTACTTTCATAGTGTCTAGATGACACTTTCAGTTTAGTCAATTTTAAAATTCATCTTAAGTGACTTGCCAAATGGAAATTTTTAGGGTTTTTCAAAGCCAAGTTACATTTATTTCAGTGTCTCATAGATTCTCTAACATTTACAAGACTCAAATATATGCTATTTCCCCTACAATTTTCATCTAGGAACATCAAACCAACCTTTATATATGCACTTGGGTAAATTTTGTGAACTGCATCCCCTGGTGCACGCCCTGCTTCTCTATCCAGGTAGTAACTCTGAACGAAGACTGCATGGTCACTGAGGCATCTAACCCACACATCACCTTCTCCTTTGCACTCCAACTGCACCCCTTTACCTATGTGCAACCTTAAAAAGAAAAACAGATCCAATGCACTTGTGTATACATACTATAAATCAGATCTTTCCTAAATAAACCATAAACAGTTCTCCAGCACTCTGCTCATACAAGGACTTGAAATTGTAGTCATTATCTTAGGTGTAAGTTAGCATTTGTTATGCAAAATCTGTAAATTAAAAAAACCCCATCTGTAATGCCATGTAGCGATCTATGGGAAACAGAATGCAGAAGCAACTATATTCGAGTTGCAACTACCACAGTCATTAAAAATATAGAGTTGGGATACCAAACACACTCAGTTCTGTTCAAAAGTATAAAATCCCACAAGTATTCTAGAACAGAAAGTCAATCAAGTACATATACAAAGTCACATTTTAATGCAGAACTGTATGTTTGTTTGGATCACGTTATAGCAATCTAACATTTTGATTGTCACAATGCAACATTTCTGAAGACATGGAATAATTTTCTTCCTTTTTGTTTCAAAGGGGCAGCAAAAAATTTGAAAGATTGCTTCAGTTCCACATCAAAGCATAGCATGTGCATGGTGAGAATGAATGAAAATCCAACTAGCTCTCTATCAACCTTCCTTTGCTCCTTTGACAAATCTATATATTGCAGTTATTCTCACATCACTCTCTAGTGTGAAGAACTAATATTCAATTTGCATATATAATGGCATGAGTTGCTAATTTTATCCTTGAAGGCACAGCCTTTGAAAGCAATGAAAAGCAACATGCTGCTACTGCAGAGCTCTGAAGGGTTTTGTCATACAGTTCATATTTTGAATGTGTTACAGGAGCAGCCTAGAAAAATTAATCTGGTATAGTTAATTCAGTTCAAAGAAACATACCATACTTGTGATTTCAAAAGAGAGGCACACACTGAAGGCAAACCAAAATATTTTGAAATACCACAGACATCTGGAGCTTTTGGGATCTGCAGAATACCTTGCCCTCTCAATGGCTTCTGTTCTATGCACGTTGGAAAGCTGGCCCAGGCAAAAACGGTCTCCTCCAGAAGGATCCACATATCCATCAACAGTAACAACTGGACAGCTTGAAGGGACCTTAAATGTTTCCCCGACTTGCACATCCATTTCAAAATATGCGATTGAGCACCAATATTCTGGAGCTAAAGAATATATACAATTAACTGACTGAAAGGCACAAAAACCCCCAACAAACCCATTCAGACAATTAATTAAGCCTTCTGCAACTGCATTTGTCATTCAGACTAAGAGTGCACATTCACATAAGCAAGTTCAGATAGACAAAGACACATCTACCAGCACAGAAAATTACTAGATGCTACAATGAACATGGGCTTGTCTTTTTTATTAAAGCACACATCAATGTGTAGAAGCCTGGGCAGTAAGGAGTTAATGCACTGCTATGCCTCGAACACTGATGACCATTCAAGCAGGCAAGTTAGAACATGATGCGCCTGGAAAGGGGGCCCTTATGAAGGTATGGCAGCACCTTTCTGGAACAAATTTTCCTGTTCAGGTCCATGGTCACAACACAACATACAGCAGAAGCTCAGAAGCAAGACCAATAGAGGGGGATTGAGACCACCAAAGGAACTTCAAAGTCCCCCGACCCATTTCCAGAAAGGTCCAGAAGAACAGATTGCACATGCTAACTCATTTACATGAAGAGGGAGGAACTTAATCCCAGGGCAGGGAAAAATTACCTATAAAAAGGTACCCCCACAGAGCCTAGACGGCATCCCCAGGACTCCCTGTCATCTGTATTGATGCTGGACCCAGGACTGGTGATCCCCTTTCCTCTCTTTCTGATCTCCCTTTCATTTTTCTATTTTTCCCCTCTTTATTTTTATTCTATTATTATTAGTAGCATCATCATCATTATTAAGGGGAAAAATATATACCAATTTCCATGTGGAATGCATAGTTTACTAATAAAACTTTGTGAGGGGTTTTTTTGACCCTTTTGGCTTTTGCCATTCTTTTTTGACCACGGGTATCTACAAACCTTGTGTGCTCCCTTCTGTGTAGGGGTGGGACACAACACAATGCTAGGGTTTTTTGTAGATCATACAAATCTTTGTACAGTTTATAATTCCAGTAAGATTTTGTAAGCCATCTGCATTCCTGCACTTTATGACTATAGCTTTAGCATAAAGAAGGAATACATATATGCCTATTCATGGCTAGGCTAGCAGAAACTAACTTTGAAACAGATCTGGCTTAAGATAAGAGTAATTACCTCCTATCCTAACTGAAGTCAGTTTCCTCTATCCTCCCTGCCAAGCAAACCAGATTTGCAAAGTAGGGCAATGGGAGAAAAAACAAAGATCACATAGTGACCTTGTCTGCACACAGTAAGGTATAGGCTAAAATAAGGAAGTATTAAGTAAGAGAGCAGAACAAAATGGCATGTTTTAATAGCTAAGTGGTGCCTTTTAACTCCTACTATTTAAAAAATTGGCTAAAAAGAAAGATGGTAGTTGGAAGGAGCTACCATGTCTACCTGGACTTCAGCAAAGTCTTTGATACTGTCTCCCATAGCATACTCCTGGAACAGCTGGCAGCCCATGGCTTGGACAGGTACACTCCTCGCTGGGTTAAAAATTGGCTGGATGGCTGGGCCTTGAGCATGGTGGTAAATGGTGCCACATTCACTTGGTGGCCCGTGACTAGTGGGGTTCCCCAGGGCTCAGTATTGAGGACAGCCCTGTTTAATATCTTTATTGATAATCTCAAAGAGGGGATCAAGTGCACCCTCAGTAAGTTCATAGACAACACTAAGTTGGGTGGGAGTGTTGATCTGCTGGAGGGTAGGAAGGCTCTGCAGAGGAATCTGGACAGGCTGGATCGATGGGCCAAGGCCAACAGTATGAGGTTATATAAGGCCAAATGACAGGTGGGTCCTGCAGTTCAGTTACAACAACCCCATGCAGTACTACAGGCTTGGAGAAGGGTGGAATGGTTAGAAAGCTGTCTGACAGAAAAGGACCTTGGGGTGTTGTCTGACAGCCAGCTGAACATGAGCCAGCAGTGTGCCCATGTGGCCAAAAACGCCAACGGCATCCTGGCCTGTATCAGGAACAGTTTGGTCAGCAGGACCAGGGAAGTGATTGTCCCTCTGCACTCAACACTGGTGAGGCCACACCTTAGAATCCTGTGTCCAGTTCTGGGCCACTCACTGCAAGAAAGACATTGAGGTGCTGGAGTGTGTCCAGAGAAGGGCAACAGAGCTGGTGAACGGTCTGGAGCACAAGTCTTATGAAGAACAGCTGAGGGCACTGGGGATGCTTAGCCTGGAGAAAAGGACACTCAGGGGAGATCTTCTCGCTCTCTACAACTACCTGAAAGGAGGTTTTAGACAGGCAGGGGTCAGTCTCTTCTCCCAAGTAACAGGTGATAGAACAAGAGGAAATCGCCTCAAGTTGCGCCAGGGGAGGTTTAGATTGGATATTAGGGAAAATTTCTTCACTGAAAGGGTGGTTAAGCATTTGAACGGGACGTCCAGGGAGGTGGTGGAGTCACAATCCCTGAAAACATTTAAGAAATGACTGGACATGCTTAGTGCAGTAGGATCTAAATACAACAGCCTGATAAGCCAATGGGAAGAGCTCTTCCTGTGCTGTAAGTGGTACTCATTCTTAAAAACAGCAGCACCCAACAGTACACCTATTTGCCTCAAGAAACTGTTCTGGTTTTATTAGAAAACAATAGAAAAAGGTGCCTAAATTACTTTAAGTTTTTTTATCTTCAAATAAATACTCATGTCTCTGAGGACTGAATAGGATGAAATCAATAGAGTGAAAGAGACATACTAAATAATGTGAAATACAATTCAGCTACAGTTAAGTAGCCAGCAATTATTAACATTTTTATTTCTGGTATGGATTTAGTCACTAGCCAATGAATAAACAAGTTAAACTTTTAGGCTTTTCAACTATGCAGATCTCCCTATGCAGGCAACAGCCTTGCTGTTGTTAAAAACAGAATATCACCTTGCACCTACATGACAGCTAGCCAGTACCACAAGACAAAACCTCCTTGGCTCCCTGAACTGTTACCATTAATGAAGACTCTTGGAAAGAATAAGCTTTATGCAAAGATCCAATGAGGAACTTCAGCACCAAAATACTAAGCAGCACAATACCTATCTTTCTGGGCATCTGGCTGTAATGATGGACTAGATTATAGATCCAAGAGAACTTTGGCATGACCTAAACTCCATGATCTTTCTAAGCAGGCAAAAAGTACAACTACAGGCACCTTGAAAAGTTTACAATCAAGGACATTCAGAGTTCTGATACCTCCAGGATAGGCACAAGCTCAGTGTGGGCTTGAAGGTTACAATCTTTGACTTAGGAATCTCAATTAAATTCAGTTCACAGCCTATGTCAATATTCCAAGAGATGTCCAAATTCAAAACAAGACTTAATCACAAAATTCTTCCTCTTCTTTGCAATTTATATCTCTCAAATTTCAGAGTACTTGATGCAAAAAAAATAATCAAACTTAAACCACAAAGTTATAAGTTAGCGTTACATGTTAGATTTTACTCACCAGGATGATTTGATATAGGAGGCTGGAATGCAAGTTCATTGTGAACTGGCCCTTTAAAAGAAAACATGCCATTTTTTTATATGAGAAAAAATAATGTTTTCTGACTTAGCTTATTTTCCTATTAAAAAAAGACTTGCAAGGATGGCTGATGTTATAAATCCCAGTCATTTCTGAATCAATTGGCTTAATCTGACAGGGGATAAAAATGCCCACGGAAAAATTGCACTCTTAGAAGTTTCCTAAAAATTCAGAAGTTGAGTAAAGAGCTCCATTAGTATCCCAGGAGGAAAGGCCGCATGCTGCTCAAGCCAGACCTGGCTCCAGGAGAGAACAGAAACCCGATATAGCATTGAGATGTAAGAGAAATAGGACTTCACATCTGCCCCCAAGTTGTGCAAGGAGAGAATCAGTGTATATAGAGGCAAGTGATGCAAGTGATACAAGTCTGTCAGAAACCACACATCATTAGTTTCATCAATCACAAAACAAGTTGCCCAGCATGCTGTGGACTTAACCATAAGAAACACACACTGAAGATGGAAAGAAGCCCTAGAGAAATAATTTTCTAAGAAAAAAAAATTACAATGAATATAGTCTTGGTATTAACCAGTTTAGTCTCTGGACTTTTAGGAATTAACTGGGTCCCTTACAGGCAGGAGAGAACAAGGAGGAAAAACTGAAACATAGTATTATAAGTAAGAGCAGCTTTCGCAACAAGACATCAACAAAAACAAAATGCTGGTAGATGTCAAAACATGACTTTCTGAAGTGAGAGATGGCAGTAGCCAAGAAAATCTCTATGTAGTACCACCAGTCAGTTATAAATAATAACTATGGAAAATACATGCACTGAAAAACAGTTATAGAGTATCTACAGTGCCACCAAAGTTTTTTTGCATCCTGGTATTTCTGACAAACTAGATGACAGATGAAGTGGGATCCTAACAGACCAAAATAATGAAACTCAATAACTGTATCTAAACCACAATTTTCTCGATAGACAAGCTGAAAAGTCACTCTAATATTAACTCACAGTTTATTCTCCCCTCTGCTAACCATGACTGCTGCAAACAGGTGATCTGGTTAAGTACTACATTAGAAGACCAAGAACTGTTCTAGCTTTTTGCCACAAAATTTAGGAAAACTTGAATTTGGGTGGGTTTTTCCCCACTATACTCTTATATATATACTGTGCTAGACACTTAAACTAGCAGTTTTATCACTTTTTTCCTTCCCATCTCCTGTACCTTAAAACAAGAGATTCAAGTCTGTGTGCCAAATGTACTCATGAATCAGTCTGTGGCAAGACCAGTTTATTGACAAGTACTTTACTGCACGAACTTTGACAAGATTCTTTTAAACTGGCTAGGGTAGGTAGACACACGTCTTCCAAAGCTTAGTATGACTTCAAAATTTTCAGAAAATAAAAACAGCCAAGAACTACCAAGTTTTGAAAGAAAAATATGGAAACAACACATTCTGAATCAACTTGCTGTTCTGCAAAGGAAATATTTAGTACAGGATTGCGAAGCCTTAAAACCAGAGGTTTAGAAAGGAAATGCTAGTTTTGTTAGTGTCCTGGGGTGACGTTATGAGGTTTGTATCCCCAATCATCGGTTCTGTTTAGGCTGGATATGGTCTTCAAGACTGGCTCGGGGAAGTTTTGTTTTGGTTGTTATCAGCTTGCTGATAATAGTCAGAGGGACACAGACACATAGTGCTGCTTTTGCTGCTGCTTTTGCTTTGGCTTGCTGGCTTTGCTTGCTTGCTCTTGTTTTTGCTTCAGCTCATTAGTTTAGCTAGGCAGTCAGAATTTTCCCGACTGTGTTTTTTCTTCTCCCTTTTCGTAGAATCATTCAAACCTGCTCTGGAGTGGGACCTGGGAAACACCAAGAGTCTGCACTCTGTGGCCTGCAGCAGTCTCCCCAGCGCCAGAGGGACCAACAACAGAGCGACCACTCCCCAGAGAGAGACTGTCTGAATTTGTTATCTCGTCAGAACAGTGATCCAGTATTGTTCATTTTGTGTGTGTGTGTGGGGGTGCTCTGCTTGTTAAATAAACAGGTTCGTTCCACTTCTCTCTGAGGAGTCCTTCCCAAACCGGTGGGGGTGGGGAGGGGCCGTGTGGGTTTGCTCTCTGAAGGGGCCCCTTTGGGAGTTTCTCCCAAAATTGCCCTAAACCAGGACAAGAATTGGCGTCTCACTCACGGGGCTCGAGAGAATGGAAAAAACCTGTTCTGACTGTATTTTGGTTGCCATTACTCGGTCTTAGTAGTCATGTTTTTTGAATTCCTAATGTCTCCTGGGGTGAAAGTTCACATGCATTTCTGGTCCCTAGATTTTTTTTAAATTCTAATACCTCTATGGTCGCTAGGTTTATTTTCTTATCCAGAAATAGCTCTAGTACTGTCCCTCATATGCAGCAGAGGAGCAGTGACTAGAATAGCTATCCTGCTGCGTTTGGTGGTAATGATTTGTAGGAAGTTTATGAAAGTGCTGGGGTCTGTTCCAGGTATGAATGGTCCATGGCTATGGTTATGCACCCAGTTTGTTAGAGGAGGAGGAGCAGGTAATGAGGCTTTTCAGCCTTTGCTTTCCTTCTTCTCTGAATCTGTTACATTCCTATGGGAGAACGTTCAGTTTCCCCTGAGTGTTAAAGAGACTACCTTCCTGGTATTTAATCTGGTAAGCTTTTCCTACACACTCTGCAGCTTCTCTAAAATGAGGGCTGAGATTGCTAGAGGGGCTGATGAGACCCCTAACCCAGGAGTAGACCCAGGTGTGGAAAATCCTGAGTGGTGTGAGAAATGGGAGGATATGGGCCAAATCCTGAAGGAATTCTCTGTCCCTACAGTCTGGGACTTTCCACATGAACAAATTCAGAACCAAGCCGAGGTGGGGAAATAACTGAAAGAGAAGTACCACTATGACCCTAAGGAGAAAAAAATCATTGCAGTAAGCTGGGCCCTGGCATATGCTTATCGCACACTGCTAGATAGTGTAGGGCAGCAGAGAGAGGAAGGGGGGCAGGGAGATAAATCAACAGCTATCTCAGTCACTCAGGGCTGCAGCCAACCCCTCAGTTATGAAGCCAGTAGCTAAACCTGACAGTAAGCCTCAACCAATGGCCGTTGCTACTAGCATGAGAAGTGGGAAGTGCACAGACAAGACTGATCGACCAGTGGATGATGATGATGATGCAGAAGGACCCTCAACACATCCTGATATAAAACCAGCAGTCAAAGCAACTGGCACGAGATGAGAAGCCAACACTGAGTCCTTTTCCCTGAAGGATCTTCATGGCCTAAGGAAGGATTGCACCCGACGATCTGATGAATCTATAATTAGTTGGTTAATCCGTCTTTGGGATGCTGCAGGTGAGGCTACAATCCTGGATGGTACTGAACCGAGGCATTTGGGATCCCTGTCACATGATCCCATCATCGACCAAGGAATGATGAGAATGATGAGGGGGGTTAACCCTCACAGCCTCTGGGCACGGGTCCTGGAAAGTGTAGCACAAAGATACCTGTGTGCAGATGATCTTTATATGCAGCAAACCCAGTGGAAGACCATAGAAGAAGGGATTCAACACCTGAGAGAAATGGCAGTGGCTGAGATTATCTTCTCAGATGACATAACAACTAAGAATCCAGACTTGGTACCATGTATATCTGTGATGTGGCAAACTTGTCCGACTTGGGCCACACGAATATGCTTCTGCTTTAGCCATAATGAAGTGAGATGACAGGGATGAGACCGTGCTTGATATGGCAAAAAAGCTCCAAGCAAATGCAGATGCTGTACATGGCCCAACACATGCCAGAATCGCAGCAGTGGAAACACGTCTGCAAAAATTAGAGGACAAGATAGAGGAGAATCATCAGAAACTCAGGGAGGAGATTAAAGAAGACCTTCTCCAAATCTCGTCAGTACAGATCAGAGGTTCTGGTACCCAACACAGATGCTCCCCAGATGGAGAGAGAAGGTACACCCCGTGAGCTAAGCTGTGGTTCTTCCTGCGTGACTGTGGAGAGAACATGAGGAGATGGGATGGAAAATCTACTGCTGCTCTGGCACAACGGGTGCGTGAATTGAAGGAAAGAAAGGCTCAGAGAGGAAGTTCCACCGAAAGGAAAGCAGCTCCAGTTGCCCATAAGTGAACTGCCAGTTATGATGATGGTGATGACATGTCCGACCCTCTTGAAGGAACCTCCAAGACATATGCCCAAGGGAAAAAGGATAACCAGGCTTAGAGGGGCCCTGCCTCTAGCCAGGTAGAGGTTAGGGAAAATCGTGTTTTCTGGACTGTGTGGGTTCGTTGGCCTGGAACATCTGAACCACGGGAATAAAAAACTTTGGTCAATACTAGTGCGCAGTGCACATTAATCCCATCAAGACATGTGGGGACAGGATCTGTTTCTATCGCTAGTGTGACAGGTGGATCACAAGATTTTACTTTGGTGCAAGATGATGTGAGTCTGACTGGAAACAAGCAGAAGAAATACCCTATTGTGACTGGACCAGAGGGCCCATGTATTTTGGGCATAGATTACCTGAGAAGTGGGTATTTCAAAGACCCAAAAGGACTCCAGTGGGCATTTGGAATAGCGACTGTAGTGACCAAGGGCATCCAGCAATTGAACACCTTGCCTGGACTGTCCGAGAATCCATCTACCATAAGACTTCTGAGGGGAGAAGAGCAGCAGGTACCAATTGCCACTTTGATAGTGCACTGCCGACAGTATAGAACAACAAGAGATTCTGTGATTCTCATCCATAAGATGATCCGAGAACTGGAGAGCCAAGGGGTGCTCAGCAAAACCCAATCACCCTTCAACAGCCCAATTTGGCCTGTGCATAAGGCTGAAGGAAAATGGAGATTGACAGTAGACTACCGTGCATTGAATGAAGTGACTCCACCACTGAGTGCTGCCATGCCAGACATATTAGAGCTCCAGTATGAGCTGGAGTCCAAGGCAGCGAAGTGGTACACCACTATTGACATTGCAAATGCATTTTTCTCCATTATTTGGGCAGCAGAATGCAGGCCTCAGTTTTCCTTCACGTGGAGGGGAGTGCAGTACACCTGGAAACAACTACTCCAGGGGTGGAAGCACAGTCCCACCATCTGCCATGGACTGATCCAGACTGCACTAGAAAAGGGTGAGGCTCCAGAACATCTACAGTACATTGACGACATCATTGTATGGGGGAACACAGCTGCAGAAGTGTTTGAGAAAAGAGAGAAAATCATCCAAATCCTCCTGGAAGCTGGTTTTGCCATCGAGAAGAGCAAAGTTAAAGGACCAGCTCGTGAGATTCAGTTTCTAGGAGTGAAGTGGCAAGATCGACGGCGTCAGATTCCCACTGAGGTCATCAACAAGACCACTGCGATGTCTCCACCAACCAATAAGGAGACACAAGCTTTCCTAGGCGCCATAGGTTTTTGGAGAATGCACATTCCAGAGTACAGTCAGATCGTGAGCCATCTTTACCTGGTCACCCTCAAGAAGAACGATTTCCACTGGGGCCCTGAGTAGCAACAAGCTTTTGCCCAGATCAAGCAGGAGATCGCTCATGCAGTAGCCCTTGGCCCAGTCAGGACAGGACCAGATGTGAAGAACATGCTCTACTCTGCAGCCGGGAGCCATGGTCTGTCCTGGAGCCTTTGGCAGAAGGTGCCTGGAGAGACTCGGGGTCAACCACTAGGATTTTGGAGTCGAAGCTATAGAGGCTCTGAAGCTAACTACACTCCAACAGAGAAAAAAATCTTGGCTGTCTATGAAGTAGTCCAAGCTGCCTCAGAAGTGATTGGTACAGAAGCACAACTCCTCCTGGCACCCCGACTACCAGTGCTGGGGTGGATGTTCAAAGGAAAGGTTCTCTCTACCCACCACGCCACCGATGCCACATGGAGCAAATGGATCGCTCTCATCATGCAGCGTGCCTGTATTGGTAAACTGAATCACCCTGGGATCTTAGAGGTAATTACAAATTGGCCTGAAGGTGAAACTTTTGGAGTCACAGATGAAGAACAAGAACCAGTGACACGTGCTGAAGAAGCTCCACCATATAATCAACTACCAGCAGAGGAAACACACTACACTCTTTTCACTGATGGTTCCTGTCGCATTGTAGGGATGAACCGGAAGTGGAAAGCAGCTGTGTGGAGCCCCACACGACAGGTAGCAGAGGCTACTGAAGGAGAAGGGGGATCAAGCCAATTTGCCGAGCTCAAAGCCGTTCAACTGGCTCTGGACATTGCAGAAAAAGAGAAGTGGCCAAAGCCCTACCTCTACACCGATTCATGGATGGTAGCCAATGCTCTGTGGGGGATGGCTGGAGAGCTGGAAAGAGGCCAACTGGCAGCATAGGGGAAAACCAATCTGGGCTGCTGAAGAGTGGAAAGACATTGCTGCCAGGGTAGCGAGGTTGCCTGTGAAAGTCTGCCCATGTCCACAAGAGTAAAGCTAGTGAGGAGCACAAAACAATAAGCAAGTAGATCATGCTGCAAAGATAGAAGTATTAAAAATAGACTTAGATTGGGAACACAAGGGAGAGTTGTTCCTAGCTCGATGGGCCCATGATGCCTCAGGCCATCAGGGTAGGGATGCCACCTATAAGTGGGCACGAGACCGAGGGTTGGATCTACCCATGGACAGTATTTCACAGGTTATCCACGACTGTGAGACGTGTGCTGCCATCAAACAGGCCAAGAGGCTGAAGCCCCTCTGGTACGGTGGGCGGTGGTCCAAGTACAAGTATGGGGAGGCCTGGTAGATTGATTACATCACACTGCCCCAAACCCGCCAAGGCAAGTGCTACGTACTCACAATGGTAGAAACAACCACGGGATAGTTGGAGACCTACCCTGTGTCTCACACTACTGCCCGGAACACCATCCTGGGCCTGGAAAAGCAGGTCTTGTGGAGGCATGGTACCCCTGAGAGGGTCGAGTCAGACAATGGGACTCATTTCAAAAACAGCCTTATTAACACCTGGGCTAGGGAACATGGCATTGAGTGGGTGTACCATATCCCCTACTATGCACCAGCTGCAGGCAAGGTGAAGAGGTACAATGGACTGTTAAAAACCCAGTTGAAAGCACTGGGTGGGGGATCTTTTAAAAATTGGGAGCAGCATTTAGCAAAGGCCACCTGGCTAGTTAACACTCGGGGTTCCACCAACCAAGCGGGTCCTGCCCTGTCTGAGTCCCTGAATATAATAGATGGAGATAAAGTCCCAGTGGTACATGTCAGAGGTTTGTTAGGAAAGACTGTGTGGATCAATTCTGCCTCGAGTGCTGACAAACCCATTTGTGGGGTTGTCTTTGCTCAGGGATCAGGTTGCACATGGTGGATAATGCAGAGAGATGGAACAACACAATGTGTACCTCAGGGAGATCTGATTGTGGGGAGAAAATGATATGCAAGTGAATGATGGAGAAGGAGATGTGTAAGTGTCGAAGGTCTGAGCAAGTGAAAAATGGAGTTTTGAGTGAGTGAAATGGAAGTGGGGAATCCTGCAGCTCTGTAGTATGGGGCCTGGATTCAGTGGTCCGGTGTGGGGATGCGATGGGGGCATAATGGGTATTGCTTGTAATTTGTGGGGGGAACAGATGGAAGTTTTTAATAAAATGCATGATGTTTGGTATTATGTTGATGATATGGGGATAAGGGGTGGAATGTCCTGGGGTGACGTTATGAGGTTTGTATCCCCAATCATCGGTTCTGTTTAGGCTGGATATGGTCTTCAAGACTGGCTTGGGGAAGTTTTGTTTTGGTTGTTATCAGCTTGCTGATAATAGTCGGAGGGACACAGACACATAGTGCTGCTTTTGCAGCAGCTTTTGCTTTGGCTCGCTGGCTTTGCTTGCTTGCTCTTGCTTTTGCTTTAGCTCGTTAATTAGTTTAGCTAGGCAGTCAGAATTTTCCCTGGACTGTTTTTTTTTGTTCTCCCTTTTCGTAGAATCATTCAAACCTGCTCTGGAGTGGGACCTGGGAAACACCAAGAGTCTGCACTCTGTGGCCTGCAGGAGTCTGCCCCAGTGCCAGAGGAACCAACAACAGAGCGACCACTCCCCAGAGAGAGATTTTCTGAATTTGTTCTCTTGTCAGAACGGTGATCCAGTATTGTTCATTTTGTGTGTGTGGGGGGGTGCTCTGCTTGTTAAATAAACAGGTTCGTTCCACTTCTCTCTGAGGAATCCTTCCCGAACTGGTTGGGGGGAAGGGCCGTGTGGGTTTGCTCTCTGAAGGGGCCCCTTTGGGAGTTTCTCCCAAAATTGCCCTAAACTAGGACAGGTAGGTATAGTAAGACATGTATAATATAGATGGTATCACTGTAGCTATCTGAGTTTCTAATCTCTGCTGCTTTAACAGAGGAAAGTCCATCCGGCTTTTATACTTAACTGTCAGAAAATATTAAACACAGTAATGGTAGGCCTGTAATAGTAAACAAAAAAAAAAAAAAGAAAAGGATTTGGGGGTAAAGAGTAATCACAAATGAAGCCTCACCCTTCAACAAAATTGAAAATTAAATGATCTGAAAATCTGCATAACTTACAGTAATGCCCAGGATGCATAGGCGGATGATGTTGAAGATGGCCATTCTGGTGGTGAGGTATGGTAGGTGTGTAGGCTGCTGTCCGACTTCCAGTCCAAGTTGTAGTACTATCTAGAAAAAGAAAGGAGTGGTTGGTTTTAAAGGGAATTTTTTTTTCTGTATCTCACTTCTAATCCTCTATTTTTCCTGACATTTGGAAAGTAGTTTTAGAAAACTAAGAAGAGTGCACTGTGATGGTAAGTAGCTGGCTGAGCTGTAAACCCATTCTGCTGAGTTCCTGGCTGAGGCCCTGAAGCAACCTGTAAGAGTCCATCACTATGGCTACCTGTCAATATACTGGTAGGTTGACTGTCAAAACCCTAGATTAGTTCACCTGGTAAAAGAACACACTATCTATTCATGAATGTTCCAAAATTTTAATTAAGAAGAGCTCAGCACTACTGGGTAGGAAAATACACCCAACTAGGGGCACTGCAATACACAGTTGCTCCAAGTTTGGTTTCAGTTTTTTTTTCCATCCACCAGAGTGTCTTAGGGAAACTTGAATCAAGATGCTCTGCATCAACTTATTTTTACTCTGACACCCTTAATATTTTAAAGAGTAAAAGTATGCAAAGAACCATGTTTATCAAGTGCATCTTTGTTTTGTTCACATCTCATTTTTCAGTTTGAAAGGAAAGAGGAAGTGTCAGGTTTTACAGAATAACATAGCTGGAGTAGATACGGTGTGAATCCAAACAGGCCAGCAGCAGGTTCAATAAGTTGTTTATTTTCAGCATGTTATAACTACTGTTCTTAAGGAGAACACTCATTTGTGTTCATCCAAAACATACTGAACAGTATTGTATTTTTAGAAATAGTTCTTGAATAGAGCTGCATACATAACTGGATTCCTTCCTGAAAAAGTTGCTGGGCTTTTTTCCACCCAAGTAAGTATTTCAAGAATTATCTAAGCTTTAAAGTAAAACTACAGATATTTCAGAACAGGTTAACAGAATTTGATTTTAAAAGACTTCAGGTCAGCCATTAACACTAAACCAATCAGCAGTTTCACAAGTGGACTTGCACTCTAAAACTGACGTGGGCTAGCAGAATTTAATACATTGAGAACTTGAACTAAAACCTAAAAATGAACCTTTTTTTGTGGTAATGCATATGCTTCTCTCCATGTGTCTCCAGGTATCCCTGCCCACAAGTATGACAGGTTTATCCCTTCCCCTCCCTGTCCCTGGAATGTTTATCCCATTAGCTGATGCTGTATGCCTCCCCTCCCCTATCCCGAGGTTTGAAAAACCCCGGGAAAGCCTCTCTCGGTCTCTTTTCCCTCCTGGACATCTGCCAAGAATAAACTCCAACCTCCATCCCGGAGGAAAAGCAGCCCTTGGTCTGTACTTCAGTTACGAAGGGGCACTCCTGCTCTCCCCACAGCACAGCTAGCTAGGGAAACTCGTGAGGGACATAAAAGGGGACTCCTTCAGTTGGCGCCCAAGGTAGTAGCCCCAGGGACACCATGGGACAGCTAGAAAACACCCCACCGGTGTTTTAATAAGCCTTGGAATCGCCAACTACCCCGCCAGCTCACGGACAGGGATAAGGTTGGTAGCTCGCAGACAACACGAGTCAGCCTGGACTGAGGACCTTTTTTACAATATCGAGACAATCCGTGTTCTTCAGGGAGAGGTAAGAACCCGGGAGAGAGGATTGTGGTGGTTTGTAGTGGGGTTTCAGCAGGGCACGGTGGTGGTACAGGCACCGGAGCGGCAGCTCCCCCGGCAGTGGCAGCAGCCAAGTCACGTGGTAGAACACGCGGTGTGTGTGTGTGGGGGGGTGGGCAGCATGTCTCTGGCAGCTAAACCCTGACCGCAGTTTAGGGTCTGTTTCTGTTTATCCTCAGTAGTAAAAAGGGTAGACTCAAGCTGTGTAGAAAACCTTATACACCAAGCATGGGTTCCCCTATATCTACACAGCAAAGGTTAAATTATTCCCAAATTAAAAATACCTTAAAGGCTGGAAACATCACCTTCTCAAAAAATAAGCTGAAAAAATTAATTAATTTGGTATTATTGCATTTTCCTGATTTGAATATTAACTCCCTCTCTGAATGGGACCAAATTGGACAAACACTAACTATGCAAGTTGAACAGGGAAAGAAAATGGTCTATAAATACATTCCACTGTTCCTTTTGATTCGAAAAGAAATTCTACAAAAACACTACGAGAAAAAATTAGACAAAGCTTTTGTTCCCTCCCATTCTTCCCTTCCCTCAGCTCCCTGGTCAGAGAACTCTATCTGCTTTGCACAGGCAGATAGAAATTCCTCTCCTTACCCTTCCCTTCCTGCAGTCAATTCCGAAAAGTGTGGCTTTCCACCCCGCACTGGGAGGGGAGAGCACAGCTGAATCCCCACAGAGTAGCAAACACGTGCTGTGTCATAATGGTGCCGACCACGTGGTCTGCCCCCCCCCCTCCATAACCCTTTCCTCTCACAGGTTCCCGCCCCCAAGCCCCTCTCCGCCCATAACCCATTCCGGCCCCAGGCTCTCTCTGAGTGCCCGCCCTGCATGACATAACCCTGCATCCCCTCCCCACTGCCTGCTTCCAATGGGGTGGGGGGTGGAGCCGGGGCTGGGAACAGGAGTGGAGCCAGGACCGGGACCAGGACTGGGGGTGGAGCTGAGACCCGGTCGAGGGCTGGAGCCACTTTCACCACCAGGGTCTGGGGGGTGGGGCCGAGAGTGAGCAGGGACCTGAGCCCCCACCAGCACATTTCAACGGTGGGTGTGGTTATGCTGCAGCACTCAGCGCTCATGGCCCCCGGGGATGGGAGGGCAGATCCCCTCAGCCTGTATCCACTAAAGAGCTACACAGCCTGGCATGGCCCGGGCCCCCCTGGGGGATGGGGGAGTACTACCCCCCCCAGCTCCCAATCTGGTAAAGCCCCTCTGCTGGCCCAAACTAATACAATTCCTGGGAATGGGGAACCTGGGAACTGGGATTCAGGCTTCTTCCCTACTGTAGCCCCTGTGACTTTTACAGGAACAAGGCCACAAAACAGATGCTATAAACCTTTCACGTACGAAGATAAAAAGGAAATTTGTAAAGTTCAAAGAGAATTTGACCGTAACAGTGAAATATTTAAAAGTATGATTAGAACTACATTAACTTCTAATGATTTGGTTCCCACAGATTTAAAAGAACTTTTCAGATGTTTTCTTACACCCTCTGAATTCGATTTCTGGGAAAACACATGGAAACAGTTTCTAAAAAACCTCCTTGTAGAATTGTTACAAACCAATCACCTAAATGTTGATTTGTTAAATAATGCTATTACCATTGACCATTTATGCGGTGAAGGGGTATGGAATAAGCCTGATGAACAGACAAAGGCCTTACCACAAATCATGCTAGATAAAATTACAGCAGCTGCAGAAAAAGCTTTTAACCAACTACCAACAGCTGAAACTAAGGGGAGTTACATAAATATCAAACAAATGCCTTCAGAAGGGTTTTTGCAGTTCTTAGACTGATTAAGAGAACAGGTCTCCCACCAGGTAGAAGACCCTGTTGTACAGGCAGAATTAACCAAAGAAATAGCTCAGAGAAATGCTAATGAGTCTTGCCGTAGAGTCATACTGGGCCTGCCGGTCGACCCTCCCCTGACCCTTGCACAGATGATAGAAGCCTGTGCGAGGAAAGCGGAGTTGTTTTCACAGGAAAAAAAGCCTGCTTGGACCAACCAGAAGACTGCTGCTGCTGTTACATCTGAAACGAGGAGAGAACAGATGATGTTTGATCAGCTACAACGTATCATTTGCTTCCAATGCAAAAAGCCAGGACATTTTGCTAAGAACTGTCCGTCAAGGCCACAGCAAGACCCTGATACCAGCTTGCCAAAAAACTCAAGTCAAAGTGCTTCCCCACCTCGCGTCATGACAGAAATGCAGGGAGAACCAATCTCTGTCCTTTAACAAAAAAAGGGAATTTTGGGAGGGGGTCTGTGGGAGAACCTAACAGTTGTAATGGGGAAAGTCTTTATTTTAAAGCTTGGAAACCTTTTGGTCGGTTTAGATTAATAACCTCTAAAGCATTTAATTTCAGATCTAAGAACTGGATACTCATTGCGGTAGACTTGCCTGAAAATACACCTGATCTGACAGCATGGCTCAAAGATCTGGACAGTAATTATTTTGTTATTCTGGATACATCACACACACCATGGGAAATTGAAGCCACTCCTACGACTATAAAAAGAGACCTTACAGAACTCATACTTCTAGCCCGCTGTCTTCACCCACTGTTTTTTCTCCCCAAAGGACAGATAATAGCCCAGGCAATCCTGGTTCCAATGGACATCCCGATAAGCGATAAGACCCCTGATGTTTACTGGGCAGAAGTAATTGGGGAAGACAAGCCTATTATGGGTTGTAACTTGACTTGCAGGTCAGAAAGCCGGCATGTAACAGGGCTGCTGGACACAGGAGCAGATGTAACCATCATACCAGAAAAGTTCTGGCCATCAAGTTGGTAGTTACTGCCCGTAGCAGGAAAAATCCATGGTATAGGGGGAATGTCCTTAGCAAAAATTTCAAAAAACATAGTCCAAATTGAAGGTCCGGACGGTCAAATTGCTAGCGTCCGTCCTTTTGTCTCTGATTACAAGTGTCCCCTATGGGGAAGAGACACCATGTGCCAATGGGGTGTAAAATTATTAATCCCCAAGAACCCCCAGGATTTTTAGAAGGGGCCACTGAAAGGCACCTGACACACAAGTTAAAATGGCTCAGCCATAAACCTCTCTGGATACCGCAGTGGCCCCTGAGTAAAGAAAAGCTGAAGGTGCTGAATGAACTAGTTGAGGAATAATTAATAAAGGGTCATATTGAAGAAACTACCAGCCCTTGGAATTCCCCGGGGTTTGTGATAAAAAAGCCAGGGAAAAACAAGTGGAGACTTCTTCATGACCTTAGAGAAATAAACAATGTCCTTGAGGACATGGGGTCACTCCAACCTGGTATGCCCTCACCAACCATACTTCCACAAAATTGGCAACTAGCAGTCCTGGACATCAAAGATTGTTTCTTCCGCATCCCCCTATACCCTCAGGATGCCCCAAGATTTGCTTTCTCTGTCCCCTCTATAAACAGAGAAGCTCCTATGAAGCATTATCATTGGAAAGTTTTACCCCAAGGCCTTAAATGCAGCCCTTCAATATGCCAGCATTTTGTAGCTTCACTGTCGTCTCCAGTGCGTGTCCGATGTAAAGATGCCATCATCCTTCATTACATGGATGATATCCAGGCGTGTGGACCAAATAACACTGTATTAGAAAGTACACTTGACCTAGTGATTAAAGTTTTAACCTCTGCTGGATTTCAATTACAGGAGGACAAAGTTCAGAGCATGCAACCTTGGAAATACCTGGGCCTGGAGATCACAGCACGGACAATTGCTCCACAAACATTACAAATTAATTGTAATCCTAAAACCCTAGTGGATCTTCATGCATTGTGTGGTTCATTGAATTGGGTCAGACCCTGGTTAGGTCTCACTAACCAAGACCTGAGTCCCCTCCTCAATTTGTTAAAGGGGGAGAGAGAGTTAACCTCTCCCAGGGAACTGAGCCCTGAGGCAAAGGCTGTACTCAAAAAAGTAGAAAAAGCCTTAGCCGAGAGACAAGCTAACCTCTACAATCCGGAGTTACCTTTCAAATTTATTATTCTGGGAAGGCTACCACACCTACATGGGTTAATATTTCAGTGGATTGAGGGACAGAAAGACACTCTCAATCCTAGAGTGGGCCTTCCTCTCCCATCAATGATCCAAGACCATCACTAAGCCACAAGAGCTGATGGCTCAGCTAATTTGGAAAGCTAGAATGAGACTGCGTGAGCTATCAGGGTGTGATTTTACATGCATACACCTTCCGGTGAAACTTTCCAAGGAAGGAAAAGGCTCTCCTGAGAAATTAACAAAGGAGATGTTAGAACATCTTCTCCAGAGTAATGCTGACCTCCAGTTTTCTCTGGACAGCTTCAGAGGACAGATCTCTGTCCACTGTCCTTCACATAAGCTTTTTCAATAGGAATTCCACCTCATTCCTCAGGAGAAAAGGAGCCGAAGGTCCCTAAAGGCTCTCACAGTGTTCACAGATGCATCAGGGACACCTCACAAGTCGGTGATGACTTGGAGAGACCCACAGACCCAGCTTTGGGAAGCTGACATTCAGTTTGTGGAGGGGTCCCCCCAAATAGCTGAACTGGATGCTGTGGTGAGGGCTTTTGATAAATTTTCAGAGCAAATTAACCTGGTGACTGACTTGGCTTATGTGGCAGGGATAGTGTCCCGAGCTGAACAGGCCGTTCTCAAGGAGATTGAAAATGAACATCTCTTTCAGCTGATTTCAAAGCTGATATATTTGGTATCACACAGGGAGCACCCATTTTATGTTATGCATCTAAGATCACATGCTGATTTGCCAGGTGAAATCACAGAGGGTAACAGACAGGCAGACCTTGCTGCCCCTGCTGAAAAAGCACCTCTTCCAGACATTTTCCAACAAGCAAAAATGAGTCATCAAAAATACCATCAAAATGTGCCAGGACTAATTCGCCAGTTCCACCTTACACGGAGCCAGGCTAAAGCCATTGTAGCTACCTGTCCCAATTGCCAGCTCCAGGCTGTGCCATCGCTTGGTATCGGAGTTAACCCCTGAAGCCTTCAGAGCTGTGAGATATGGCAAACAGATATAACCCATGTTCCCAGTTTTGGGCGCCTGAGGTATGTACATGTAAGTATTGACACGTACTCTGGCGCACTGTATGCCTCTGCCCGTGTAGGAGAAAAGGTGGCACATGTAAAACAGCACCTAGTGCAGGCCATTGCAGTGCTTGGGATCCCTAAGGAAATTAAAACTGACAATGGCCCAGTGTATACTTCCAATGAGTTCCTTGAGTTTGTCCAGCAGTGGGGAATAGGACACAGCACAGGCATCCCTTATTCCCCCACAGGTCAAGTGGTCATTAAACAAGCTCACCAAACACTCAAACAAGTCTTAGACAAGCAGAGCAGCTTAGCTGTGTGGATGTCCCCCCAGCAAAAACTTTGCAAAGCTATGTTTACTACCAATTTTCTGAATTGTTCTTTTGAAAACATGAACCCCCCGGTAACACGTCACTTTAACAGTGGTGAGCAGTTCAAAACAGCAAAACGCCCACCAGTTCTGATTAAAGACACGGAAACCTGGGAAACCAAGGGACCCTATGAGTTGGTTACCTGGGGCCGTGGGTACACCTGTGTCTCCACCCCCTCAGGCCCACGCTGGATACCCTGGAAGTGGGTAAAATCTTTTGTCCCTAAAAATCCCACTCCAGCTGAAAGAGAAGAGAACCAAGTAGAAGTTGCCTCGAAGAGACGATGGCGCAGAGAGGAAGAGGAGACATCCCCCTAATCTCAATCTTCTCCCCAGCAGACTCAGGAACTTTATCATGTGCTTTAAACTGTTTGTTTTTACTTCTAGAAAGATATCCCTCTCACTCAGCCTCACAAGAAACCCTATCCAAGTCGTTATCCTGGTCACCCTGAATGCCTCGACATCTGCGTGAATCATCCTACAGCCATGCCAGAACATTTGGGTGACCCTGGCACGAACACTCCAGCAGGAAAACATATGTCTATCTACTGCAGCAGCAAAAAATCCTATGTCCACCTGCCTGGTAGGAATCCCATTGCAGCATGATGATTTCCACATAGCTTTGGTACACTTACTCCTGAACCAGGTAGTAAGTCACACAACACTCAAATAAAGCAGAGTTCAAAAACCTCCTTGAGGAATGGCTGTCACATTTACCTAAGGCAGCCCAGGAACCCCAGGAGTTAGAACTACTAGATTCCTCTCCAGCATTATACTGCATACACTTCAGAGTCAGTCCTCCAATTAATAAAAAAACTATCCACAACATAGTACAACATCTAGAAGAATTCACAGCAAAAAGGTGGTGCAGTGTCCTAAGCCCTATCAAGGCACATTCCCCATCCCATGCACATCCCAAAAGCCTCCCTAAAGGACTGTTCCTCATTTGTGGGGACCGAGCGTGGGCAGGAATTCCATCCCGTCTCCTTGGAGGGTTGTGTACCATAGGGCATCTATCGCTGCTAGCACCCAATCAAACATTAATTGGCGAATGGACCCATAAAAATAATTCAGCTAAGAAAATTCAGAAAAGAAGTGTTAAAAAATTTAGATGCAGATTGTGGCTCAGAAATTTTCCATTGGTCCAAATCAAAAAGAATTGCTGCGTCTATATTCCTTCCTTGGGTGGCTGCAGCCAAGGCCCTAGGAGAATTAGGACATCTCAAATGTTGGGTAGTTAAGCAAGCAAATTTAACATCAAATGCCATAAGTGCCCTCCTAGAAGATGAGGAAATAACCAGGCAGGCCACTCTCCAAAATCGTGCTGCAATAGACTTTCTCCTCTTACTTCACGGGCACGAGTGTTGAGAATTTGAGGAGCTCTGCTGCTTGAACCTGACATCAAAAGCTCCTAATGCCCACGCCGCATTCCGAGAAATAACAAGCATGATTGGACAAGTCAAGCAAGAAACTGAAGACTGGTTCAGTGGACTGTTTAAAAACTGGGGACTCTCAGGGTGGTGGATTTCAGTGGTGAAAACTATTCTGTCGCTTCTAGTTGTTATCCTGCTAATAGTGTTAATGTTCAAGGTTTTAAGTAAGATACTGTATAAGGGCATCAATAAGCTAATCTCATCTACCTCAGATGTCAACCACATCGAGTTGGCAAACCAGAAGAACCCTTACTGGCCCGCAGATGGAAATTGGTGGGCCACTTCAAGTCAATAATTCATATAAGCTCGTTACCTTTCACTAATTTTATAAAACATAATAGGGGGAGATGTGGTAATGCATATGCTTCTCTTCATGTGTCTCCAGGTATCCCTGCCCACAAGTATGACGGGTTTATCCCCTCCCCTCTCCTCCCTGTCCCTGGATGTTTATCCCATTGGCTGATACCGTATGCCTCCCCTCCCCTATCCTGAGGTTTGAAAAACTCCAGGAAAGCCTCTCTCGGTCTCTTTTCCCTCCTGGACATCTGCCAAGAATAAACTCCAGCCTCCATCCCGGAGGAAAAGCAGCCCTTGGTCTGTACTTCAGTTACGAAGGGGCACTCCTGCTCTCCCCACAGCACAGCTAGCTAGGGAAACTCGGGAGGGACATAAAAGGGGGCTCCTTCAATTTTTTTCTTGTCCACTTGGCTCCAACAATTATAATACTGATGAGAAAAAGTTATTGACAATAAACTGTTGTGCAAAAGCAATACAATTAAACTGCCTATCCTTTTTTCTCTGCTGGAGACAAAATACAGACACCACATCTCAGCTTGGCAAAACCATCATTAACAAAAAAGTTGCCAGCTAAAATTCGAGACATTACAAAAACAGAATTCCACCATAATTCAAATTTGATAACATGAAATCCATCATATTCACACATCTTTGAGTATACAATGAGTATGTGAAACCCCTCCAAACTTCATGGTTTCCCTACATTAGGGCTGCAGGATGCGCACATAATGCTTCACTGTCCTGCTGGAGTGAAATGTGAGGTCTGGTCTTGACAAACCAGACTCTTCCACTTGTACCAAATACACACAAAAAAGTAACAAAAAACTTCAACGCAGCACTTCCACAGACTCATGAAAATATTACTTAGGGTTGTCACTTTGGTAGTACAGTGGGCCATTACAAAAATAATCAAGTTAAAACTGGAAGATATATCTTGTCAATTGTGGAACACTAAAGAATTGCCTTAAAACATCTTGATACTGCTACTTTACAGCATATCTGTTTGTTATCCCATTTGCTGTTGTGATAATAAAATTCTTCCATTTCTACAACAATAAATAATAGGCATAACATTTTTGTTACTGGTCAATTGTTTTAACACTGTGTTACTGAACCTTTGGCATATTCAAGTCTTGTAACAGTCATGTAGTGTCAGTCTCATTGAAAAAAGACTGGGCCACCAGGAAAAGTTACTCAAATTATGCTCCAAGTAAAACCTTATGTTAATGCTTACGAGACTGCCTAGATCATATTGCCACACACTTTTACCAGTGTAGTGTGGCAGCAGCACAGTTCCAATACAAGATCTACTTTGTCAAAAATCAGTGGTTATCTTTGAGCTTTCACATTTTCAGAGTTTAGTATTTCATATCATCTTGATCTTACTTGTTGAAGCCACAGGAATGTTGGGAAAATTAGTGGTGCTGGTAGTGCTAGCCTCAGTAGGAGCTAACATGGCTGGGGTGCTATAAGGCTCTGTAGATGCCCTGTTACTTGGTGGATGCTGGATGGTTTGGACTGAATGGCCTTCAGCAGAAGACAATGATGGCTGCCCCTCATAGTCATGAACATATTCATCTTTCACCAACATACTTGATGGAGCTGTGAAGAAACAAACAAACATGCAAAGCAAATCTATTTTCAGGATTTAACTACAGATTGTGCTACTACATTCAAGCAGTAACAATGTCATTAAAACTAGTGGGGGGAGAATTTAACCTATATAAGCATTGCTAAAGCACTCCACTAAATTAATAATAAACACTTCAAGCCAGCAGCAAGAAATTTTGAAGCATAACTGAATAGAAAAGCAAACTGTTTATTTCGCTTACTGCTATCAAACAGTTTAGTCCCACAATAGTAGACTCCAATAGCATTTTGTTTTCTAGTCCATCAGTGTGATTGGACATGGTTAATAAAAGGGAAGAACATGCTTTTTGTCAAGCACCTAAATATATATTAATGCAGTAGTTAATAAACCAATTCCTAGTATACAAATAAGAACACAAATAAAGCTCCTATGAAAAACAATTCATTAACACAGTACATAAACGTCATGCATCCCTTAAATAATTTTAAGCAACTCCCATCCAAACTGACTAGAAACATCAAATTCACATTCAAAGACAATACACCTCTACTCCATATTTAATAATGTAGCCACTAACTCAGAATATTCCACATACAGTGTAAGGAAATTACTAGCATTGCCACTACAAGAATTTATTTCTATATATCCTATTGAGCATCTTTAAATAACACACTACATTAGCTCCCATGCTCATTTTTACAGCAGACCTAAATATATTAAAATCTGACAATAATTTTTTTGTTCCCTGCTGCAAAAACAGTTGCATAACACGAAAACATTTATGTATTTAACTGCTGGCTAGTAAGCTTTGATTCTGTATAAAAGGATCATTTTTCAGAAGACACGTGCAACAATTAGCAGAAGTGAGCAAACAAGATAAAGCTTGTGAAGTTAACAGGTTTTTGGGTGGGTTGGGTTTTTTTTAAGTTTTCTTTGCTAAAAATATTGGGTAACCCAAATTTCTCTATGAATTTCTTCCCAAAGGAAAAAAAAAAATCACTTTTGAAATAAAGCAGTTACCAGCTGCATAATCTCATAATTTCTGAATAATGTTCATTGGAGATTTAATGTCCAATTTCTCTCAAGTTTCATAGACAGAAAAAATATTAGACTCCTTCATTCAATTTCGTATTAATTACAGAACTTATACCAGTTTACTGTTATACTACTTATTACATCATAAGCATCTATTATTCCCAATTCAATTAATTGGCATATCATACATGTGCACATGGTTTTGGGTGTCTAGTTTTTTTATTAATTAGCAGCATTCAACGGTGAGAGTTTTGTTGTTTGGGGTTTTTTTGTGGGGCTTATAAGTTGTGAGCAATGAAAACAGAACATACTGACAAGCTCAGCTGAAGCCTCAATTTAAAGAATTTATCACACCTCTTATACGCTACTTAGTTGGTTTTTACAAAACCAGAGAGAAAAATGCATTTTCGTCAGCTCTCTATAATCTTTCACAAGGAGATACAATGGAATAAACTGTGTACACATACTGAAGAATTTAACACAGTTTGCACCCATAGAAATGCAATAGCAAACAGAACTACTTACCAGAACTCTGTAGTGTCAGTCCTGAGAGATCTTAAAAAAGAAAAGGGGGCATAGAAAATTATATTCAGAGATCTTCAACAACTTTTGAACATTAAGTTTATAAACTTTACAAATTTACAGACTATATATTATACCCCCTCTATCTCAACACAAGTCTCAATGCTAAATTATTCCTAGGATACATATTAACTTCAAGAACTGTGTGCAAAGTCAACAGAAAGGCTTAAACAAAAGCCACAAATTGTTCTTTTAAATTTGGAATAAAAGAATAATTCCATTAAGAAGATGGACAAGAGTATATGAGAGTAATTTATAATTAGATCATTAAAAATTAATGTTTCTAATTTAGGCCTGTATTTTCTACACTCAAAAGGAAAACTTTTTACACTTTATTCCCATTGTTCCATTTTAAATCAAGAGTCTACTTACCAATGCCAGGCGATACTACACGCTCATAATGGTAAGGATTTACACAGACACTGTCACATTTTAAGTCAAAAGCATACTGACAATATTTAACATGCTTGAGTTCATTTTTATGAAGATCAGGCCACCTCCAAAGACGAGCATAAATCACATGAGGGAATCCCTTGCGACCAGCCACCTAAAAAGTTAGACACAAAAGTTAATTGGGAAAGTAGCAACACATTTAATTTTACTTAGTGGAGGAGCAAAGCTGGAAGAGGATAAACAACAACACAACCTCTCTCCATCATCAAAATATGGGAAAACATGGTGATGTACAGTTTATCCAAGTTCTGTACTCAACAGAAATAAATCTCTATTAGGGTTTTGCTATGGTTAAATCAACACTGTGATTCTTAAGAAAAAAATACTGGATACAAAAGGGCAGAACCAGAATTTGTGCTTAAGGTAGGATGTATGGTCACCTTCCCCACCATGGATGACTAAGGCACTTTGCCCCAGAAGAGGAACGAGGCACTGAGCTACAATATAAGGAATTTACAAATAGAAGAATGTCAATCCATTACAATGAAAAAAATAAAAATTTAAAAAATGCTTCTAGGGTAGACAGAAAGCTAGTCAGCAAACATGGCATCTGTCCTGGAACAAGAAAATTGCAACCCAAGCTATACAGGTATTGAGTACTAATAACGCTAACATAAGTCCTCAGTGCAGACTCCTTGGAGTACCTTCTTAGAATAGGTCTGTCTTTATACTTCTGACCAACAGAGCTAACAGAAGCTTGTAGCGAAAATACCAGGATAAACAGTTGAATTTGTTACATGGCCCTGGTTTTTACTGCCACACACATACTCACTTAGAACAGCTGATCCAATGCCTTCTGCTCCTTTTGGAAAAAATCCCTAAACAAAAAACTACTGCAGCAGTCCAGAGCTCCAGCCATAAAACATGCCTACAAATGGGGGTGAGGGTAGATGCAAGAGAAGAGCTACTCTTCCTCAACACTCTAGGATCCTGTGTCACTCACTTTTGCTCCAGCTTCACTAGGAGGAAAACATCTGTTTTTCACTTGTACTAACCTGAAGCCTCCCATCCAGCGTTCTCTGTATTGTAACACACTTGCTAGGATGAGCTCCATTTGTGGTTATAGCTGTAATCAAAGAATCCAATTCATCTTTTTTCTCCTTTAGTTTTTTAACTAAACTTTCAATTGCACGTTTTGCAAAAGTTTCACTCTCTCCACCTTGTCGATGGCACATCAAGCTGTGAACAATGCTCAGACAAGCATCATTACTTGTTGGCGTGTTAGTAATAGACATATTGTCCATTTGTCACAGCTTTTTCTTTCAGATCAAATGTCAGTTTTGGGGGCTGTTATGGTTTTCAAGCTGATGAACAAGAGATGATCCAAGTTAAGTGTCAGATGTACTGTCTCTTGGTAAAACCTAGGAGGAAAAAATATCTACATTAGAATTGTTTTTTAACATTGCAGATCATGTTTCTAAGGAAGTCTGTGGCTTTATGCTATTTTATTTTCAAGTGCAGGATATTAAAAGCACATGACAAAACTGCATTTCTTGTCCCATGATTGCTAAAACATGCTTAAGACACTGCTTGCACAGTTTTAGATATAAGATTTATTTTCCCCTAGTAACAATATTTAAATAAAGATTATAATTTATATATGTACACATAGTATGTACATATAGAAGTGTATTAAATGAATCAGGAAAAGGAGAACAGTAACAATGATTTCCTATGTTTTATACTGGCAGGATGAAAAGTGAAAATACTGGCTGGGAATCAAGTGGCACTAATTTAAACAAAATGTGAATAGTGAATAAGCATGAATATACACCAGAATCATATGTCACCTACATTTAATAATCCTGTTCAAATATTTCAACTATGTTGTGACCTCCGACCAATTCTATTTCTCTTTGCTAATCAGAAAGGCAAAAATTGTACCTGGCCATTAACTTAATACACATTTATGTAAATTAGTGTGTATCTTTAGATATGAAAATCTCAACTGGCACAGTTGTCTTTTCTTGTTTGGATCCAGCTTCTTCTGGATCAAGACAAATCAACTAAAGTCACTAAAAAAGCACTTCTGAATTGTCTCAAACAGAACTGTCTTAATTACACTAAATATAAGCTCAAGACCAAGTCCCTCCTAACACACTTAGTCTTTAAACTTCATTTGTTAAGAACCTGCAGTGGTTTCTAGTCATGAAGTTATTTCTTCTCAAAGCCAGCAGACATGACCCTTTTTAAGTTTCCTTTAATCCAAAAGTTATAGCTGACCTGATTTTCTTGATTTTGAATGAGCCAATTACTACACTTTATCTTGCTTTATCCAGAAACATAGGACAGCAGGTTTTGTACAGTGGAAGAAAAGGAGTCTAATACTGTCAAAAAGCTGCTCTGGTTCTTCAAGCAGCTCTGGCTTCACTAACACCATTCTATGAACTGTGTGGTCTAACTTCCTTAAGAAACTGGCAGCAAATACGTATAAGTGATTTTACTACATTTACATTTTCCAAGTAAGCTTAAAATAGAAGCCTTTTTGAAACTACCATGTTGTTTTCAGCAATGTAAATAAAATATATGTGATTTCAATTGTTAAAGAAAAAAATGTTTGTTTTCATTATCTGAAGAACACATCCAGTCAAAAACCTGTTTCTGCACTGGAATTTTCCATGTCATTAGAGGTACAGAAGTAGCAGCTATTTATTGAAAACAAATGCATTGCACAAAAATAAGAGTGGGATGTTAACTTAGAAAGTTAATGTATCACACAAATTACACTATTAACACGACTTCCCTCTTTGTAAAAGGAATATTGCAACACAAATCCAGCACAATTATAAAAGGAAACAAACTCTTCCCTATTTAGTATCTTTTCTGATTTCAACTTGAATACATTACACTTTGATATACTTGGGAAAAAAACAGCGCAAATCCTCCCCCTCTCCATTTTCAATACTTTTCTTTTTGTCTTGGTTTAGGGCAAATTCAGGGAGAAACCTCCAAGTGGGATCTCTCTAGAAAGCAAATCCAACCGGCCCCTCCCCCAGCTGGTTCAGGAAAAAAAATTTCCTTGGAGGAAAGTGGAAAAAAGTTGTTTATTTAACAAGCAAAGCACTCCCCAGCACAACAAACAAACAATACTAAACAAAACCTCTCGCCGCTCTGAAGAGATGATGAATTCAGAAACTCTCTTCCGTGGGCTGTAGCTCAGCACACTCAGTTGCTGTAAGTCCCTCCAGCGCTGGGAAATGCCAGGCCCAGGCCAGGCCCGGTGGGCCACGGGTCTGAGCTCCTGGGGCTCTGCTGGGTTTTTAGTCCAGAGCAAGTTCAAATAGTTCCAAAGAAAAGGAGGGAGGGGGGGAAAAACCACAGTCCGGAGAACTTCTTTGCTTCAGCTAGTCAAAAACTAATGAGAAGCAGAAGAGAGCTCTGTCCCACCGTCTGCACTACAGACAACACAGGCTGTGTGGAAAAAAACCCTGAAAACTCTTATGTTTTGAAAACAACCAACTCAGACACTCCACCACTTCTCCTTCAATCTCATATCCAGTTTTAAAGGTGCAAAACTTTTTTCTGAGCTAAACAGACGAATGGGGATACAATTCAGCATCAACCCAGGACACTTTTGTAAGGATGCTTCTGGACCTAATTTCTCCCAAAGGAAAACAATTACTTATAAGTTTGAGTAAGATCATTTTACCTAACTATTAAAGTTTCTCCCTCAATACTAGCTTCTTTTAATACTTCTAATCAATAAGCCTCTATTAAAAGTCAAGCTTAACCTGCCATTCATTCTCCACAGCAACTCAAATTCACATAAATCTCAAAGCTTACCAGCTAAAACAAAATAGAACATCATTTTCCTTAAATATAAAATAGTATCCCAGATAGATACACATAAGTAATCAGAAATAAGTGACTTGATAAAGCTACTAGCTAAAGGAGCTTTAAATAAAGAGATGCTTAAAATTAGACATGCAACTCTTTTACATCCCTAAAACCATGAGTGAGAATTTGGATGGCTGACTTTCAGAAAACTAAGATCAAGTAAATAAACCCTTATTTAAGTGTAATGATCTTCAGAAATGTTGAGTAACCCCTCAGCTGCCACTGCGCTCAGTAGGAGCTTCTGATTCTTCAGCATTTTTGAAAGCCAGGCCAGTTGTTTATGATTTTGAGTATTGTTAAACACTGTTGGTGCATAATTGCACATTAATTCAGGAGCCTCCTTTTAGAAGTCACATCTACAGAAATCCTGTCTTTAATCTTGCAATTTTGATCCCCAAAAAGAGGGAGTGAGGTCAGTGGGTATCAATCTGGCACATACTGATAAGTGTCGTGACATATTTCCTCTGAAGTATCAGAAGCATTAGTACATTTTAGAGACAAGCCAAGTTTTTATGTTTTACAAATGGACACTACAGTTTAAGCTTAGATTTACAGTCAAATACACAGGGTCAAATATATTGAGCAGAGGTTCTTAATTCCCTCTACCCAGGAATTTCATGAAAACAGAAATGGGTGAGAGAGTGCTTTGGGAAAAAAAGAGGCAGAGAGGAAAGACAGGAAACATGAGAAAAACAGCAGCAGGATACAGTGCTCATAGTAAAGCTCTCAGCTTCATTCACCAAGGAACAAAAAGGCATTTCTCTCCCTTTTGCTATAGTGTGATGTGAGCAGAACAGGAAAAAAAGGGACAAATAACATAAAATGCTATTAAGTTATAAAGTTATAGAAAAGTACTTGGTTATGTTTGGATTCAAACTTAAATGTCTTTTCCAACCTTAATGATTCTATAATTCTATGTTAGAAAGTAATTTATTTCAATAATTAACTATTAACAGGTATAAAACAAATGAACAACAACTAGTGTTCTGCAATACTCTAAGTATTGGAACAAGAATAAGAGCCTCTGAATAGGTAAATGTAAGACAAAAGTTCAGATTGCCAGGTAATTAAAAACACCCTTGATGATTTGTAACAAACACACTATTATCTCAGAGAACTGATATGTAACCATTAACTGAAACTCTTCCTTCAAGACTGATGCAAACTTGAACAAACACCATAACTGTTCCATACATCCCATATAGCCTGAAGACCTCACCTAAATGCCCATTAATGTGCCCTAGTCATTCAGTTAAGCAAATCTTGAAGCTCATCTGAAAAATCCTTCCCTCCAAATAATTCCCATTTCCAATACTCTAATTTGGTCCAGATTTGCTGAGAAGTTACAAATCTAGATTTCTTAAAAAGGACTGTCATCTTTTTCTACATATTAAGAATGACCTTAAGCCACATTTTGCAATTTGTTGAGAACGATCAACCCCCAACAAGAAAAAGAAACAATACATTTATGCAGACAAACCAAGCAGTTATGAAGCTGGAAATCAGGGATGTAACTCAAAGGAATACGATCCAGGCAATCAGTAATCCAACATCTTGGGCAAAACAGCTAATCCAGACCCAACACTGATATGATAAACCCTACTGTAAACAAATAGGGTAGTGAACCTGACACTGATACTCTGGAATGTGATTTACTAGTAACAGCCATCCCAAACAGATTTCCAGCATTTTGATACTAGGCAGTAATTCAATGCTAACAAACTGGCATACAACAGCATACAAATTGACATCTTGCTAGAACATTTCACACAAATAAAGGACAAGAAAGGTTCTTGTCTCCAAAATTAGACAAACACAAAGATGTCAGATAATCAGCATATACATTTGATAGCTTTTAACCACCAAAACATTACAGTTTTGCTGTTTAATAATGCAGTAGCATAAGTTTTATGATAAAGAAAAATCCATAAACCAGTAAAACAAAAGGCAGCTTGTGATTTGATGAAGATATGGATTATTAAACTGCAGATACATTCCAGCATATTAGACTATTATCTACTTGCCCAAAGAGTGAACAGGAACAAAGTGTTTGTAGACATAAGAACAATTAGCATTAAAGAGCGAGTACTAAGAAGATACTACACTTACACTCTTCTGTACAGTAAGAGCCAATATTCCCCAGAATACTATTTTTGTGTGCATATCTGAATCACAAGTCTCAATTCTGCTCATCTCACTGTCAGTAGCTACAACAATTTAAGACACATGACAGCATAAAAGGATCTGGAAAAGAGTTTTAAGACAACTCTGAGTGGCAACTCTTTCATCTTAACATGAATTCACAGTTAAAAAAAGTAGGAGCCACCATTTCTTTGTGTAGGAAACTGATCTGATGTAGCTACCAAGTGCAGCGCTCAGCATTTTTACTCCTCTCAGCTTCAACCTGAGCATTTTGACTGCTTTGAAAAGCACTTTACAAATGCATCAGACTGATCCTACAAACAGAGCAAACGTTTCTGCTGCACACAGTTCCAGTTTTCTTAATCTTGTTCAAGAAACTAATACAACAGTAAAAACATTCCCAATCCCTATCTTGTTTTTGAATGCATGGGGGGGGGGGGGGGAGGACATGATGAGCAAGGTAGAGCTACTATGCTGATGTTACTACATACACATATATTTTAAATCCTAGAAAGTTTCATTTTTCATTTTGGTTCCACTCCCCTCTCTCCACATTTTTATTTTTGAGAAAGCATACAGCTGAAAACAATTCCTCTTTTCAGTACAGACTTCTGTATGGTCAGAGAAGGAAGACTACTGCATCTTACACCATGAGAGTGGGAAGGGCAGTAAGCTCCTCTACAACTAGATCTATTTCCACAATACAGTTCTAGACACCTCAAACTACCTCACTTGTGAGAGAGCACCCCTGGGGTCCCACTGAGCAAGAGGTCATCTCCTCCTCATCCTAGCACCTGGGGATGAGAATAAAAACCCGGAAACAGCAGGAGAAACCACATTCAGAGAACAGAAGGTGATGAAAATCCTTACCATAGAATGACATGGCAAATCTGAACTCTTCCTCAGAGGATCCTGCAAGATTCCTCTTCTGGCAGAAGGCTTCCTTCAACAAGGGCAAATAATAATTTGTCAAAAGCTCACAGAGAAAACAATTGTGGCTACACCAAGCAATAAAAGGAAGAATCAAACCTTGCTCAGGCAAAAGCAGTGTGATTTTCCACTTGTATGTAATGTTTTGATACCCTAGCAATAGGTGTATTAGAGAACATCTGCTCATTATTGTAATCTGCACAGAGATAACGTTCTCTGCACTTGTTCAAACTTTAAAAAAAAAAAATCACCTCTGGAAACACGGAAAATTCCAGCCTCAAACAAAAGTAGATTTTTTCACAAGGTTAGTAACATAGAAAAAGAGTCCTAAAATTCCAGCAAAATTTAACAACAGCACAGCAAAGGCTGTTCCTCATCAGGATCCACGGATCTGCTCTCAGCACACCTTTGTTCTGCACTAAATCTGTTGATTCATCTCAAAATTCACATCCCTATTGTGCTAGCTTCGCCTAAATGCATTATGTAAAGAGTCATCTACCCAAAAAAGGAATTCTAATTACTTTGAGACACTGCTTTTCTTTAGGCTTCAGCTCTTTGAAATAAAGTTTCTATATCAATATTAAACATGCCTATGCAACGAGCAAATCAAAAGAGGTTCATGAATGCAAAGTAAGAAGAAACTCCTTCCAGTCACAATCCAACCAAGAAAAATAAGAGGAGGGACAGAAAGACAAGTTGCCTACTTATCATGATGCTGGAATACAAAAACACATTTAGTTTTATAGGGCAGTATAGCTATTTCAACAACCTTGCATGGAATTATCTACATTACTGAACAAAGTAACAACAGTGCAGGAGCCTGAATTCACTCTTGCCTGTTGACAGTGGCACACTATTATTAACCAAGATAATTTGAGAAAAGGTGGTAAAAGACACCACGATCCTACTCCAACCGTATGTGTTTGAGAACTAGCCTGTAGTAGCACAATTTGGGTACTAAGTGATAATGCACCTAACCCTCAACTAGATTACCCCACAAATTAACCCGTCTTCGTAGGTAAAACATATAAGGCTCAACTATGCAGCAAGTCACAAACCTCACCTCAAACCCACACTCACAGAAATAGGGAGGGGAATGTGAAGAATAAAGAAGGAACAATTTTAATACCCCTTGTGCTGAGCAGCCCCACGCTGTCTGAAAATGAGCTAAAAGCACCGTTCTTTGTTACTGCAAATAAGATGGCAAATTTCAAAGAACTAAACGAGAAGCGGCTCACATAAAACCACCCAGAGCGTTTTTCCAGCGTGCGGGAGAAAGGAGGAAGAGAGCAGTCTGCACGAACGACAGCGGAGGAAAGTTTAACTGGGAACAGGCCGGTTGGAGAGCCTTTGCTGGGATTTTAAAAAAATAATACTAAAAGTCTGAAGGCGATCATATTTTTTTCTCGTTCAGGAAAAGAGGGGGAGGTGGGGAAGGAGACAAGGAGGGGAAGCCAGAGAAGCGAGGCCGAGGAGAAGCCCCCGGGCGGCGGGTGGGGGGAGCTGCTGTCTCGGCTCCCCAGAGCAGCAGCCGGCACGCCCCCAGCGCGGCGGGGCGCGGCGCGGCGCGGCCCGGTCCTGCGGCAGCCTCGGTGACGAGCGGTAGGAGAGAGCGTACTGCGGACGGCTTTGATGGGCAGGCGGACGAGAGCCGAGAGCGGATGTTACCTGGGCAGCGGCGGAACGGCCGCTCTCCGGGCGCGGCCTGCGGCTAGAGTGAGGGGTGGCGATGGCTGCGGGGATGAGCCTACTCTCGTCTCAGCCGGCCCCGGTGCGGCCAGGCCTCCACCCCCCCACCCTCAGGCCGGCGGCGCGGGGGAGGGGGAACCCGGGCGCCCAGTGACGGCCGTCGTCACCGTCGCTTCGTTGCCGCAGCTCCGGCCGCTCGCACTCCGCGGCCGCCTCCGACACGTCCGGACACCACCGCACATGCGTGACATCCGGGTAACACTCCACCACCGCCACAGCCTAGCGCCTCCACGCTCCTCTCGTCACACGCCACTATTACGCCTGCGCGCCCGTGGCACCGCAATACCCGTGCCGCCGGCAGCCGGAAACTGGGGCGGGCGGGCACAATCGGGGTTTATTTTTATGGTTGGTGTAAAATATGTGTACGTGGTTCCCGTTTGATAGATGTCAGCTCTGTTGAGGCGAGATTTACAAGGTAGCTAGAGTTACAATAGATAAGTCCAGCTGCAATGATAATAAATAAAGATAGAGACAGGATGGAACAGGATGTGATTATTTGTATAGGATTAGCTGCTTTTTCTTTTTTTGCTTGCTTGATGCTTTAGTAATGTACGCTTGTGCTAAAGAAAAGCGGAATGCAAGGTCATTGAAGAAGATAAGTCCCTTCCATCCAGCAACCCCTGAAAGGGGGAAGAAGACCCCCTAGCAACAGCGGAGAGTCTGCTCAGTACAATCTTGAAGACAAAAAACTGAAGAAACAAAACTGGGAGGGAACTGAAGGGAAGCGAGACCTGCAACAGTATAAAACCAGGACAAACTGCAAATGCAATTTGCGAGCCTTGTTAGAGCGCAGACTCTAATGGCCGCCCAGCGCTGCTTGCTTGCCATTCTCAATAAAATTTATTAATTAATTGTAAATTGTCTCTGTTCATTTATAACAGTTGGCATCCTGTGGTGGCACATCAGACGAGGCAGGCAGTGCTCCTGCAACCGCAAGCGTGGCTCCATAGAGGAACAGAAAAAAAAATGGAAGCCCCATAAATGTATGGCCATGGAAATACAACCCCCCATAAGTGCAAAGCCCTACAAACACAACCCAAACAAATGCAGTGCACCACAAATCAGAATCCTAGAATGGTTTGGGTTGGAAGATACCTCAAAGCTCATATAGCTCCAATCCTCCCCCTTCCATGGGCAGAGACACCTTCCAAAGACCAAGTTGCTCAAAGCCACATACAACCTGGCCTTGGACACTTCCACGGATGGGACAACCACAGCTTCTCTGGGCAACCTGTTCCAGTTGTTCACCACCCTCACAGGAAAAAAGTTCTTCCAAACATCCAGTCTAAAGCTGTTCTCTGTCAATGTTGGGTGGAAAGGGTTAAAAGTAGGAGAATGGCAAGGAGGATGGTACATATGCTCAAGTGACCTTGCAGCTGGGAATGCCAAGGCCTGAAAAATAAGTGTGGGAAACCCCATATATTATGTCCACTGCTGTTTATCCTCTGTATTGAGAAGTAGAATTTCTGCTTAGAGACAATGTAGGTGTTTGGAGATGTTATAAGTGTACTGAGCCAATTTACAATTGATTAAGAAATTTTATTGAGAATGGCAAGCAAGCAGCACTGGGTGGCCAGAGAGTCTGCGCTCTACCAATGGCTCGTGAATTGCATTCACAGTTGGTCTTGGTTTTATACTGTTGCAAGACTCATTTCCCTTCAGTTCCTACCTAGTTTCGTTTCTTCAATTTTTCGTCTTCAAGATTGTACTGCGCAGACTCTCCGCTGTTGTTAGGGGGTCTTCTTCCCCCTTTCAGGGGTCGCTGTATGAAGGCAACTTGTCTTCCTCAATGACCTTGTGTTCACCTTTCCTTTGCGCAAGCGTACATTACTAAAGCATCAAGCAAGCAATAAGCAGCTAATCTTATACAAATAACCACATCCTGCTTCATCCTGTCTCTATCCTTATTTATTATCATTGCAGCTGGACTTCCCTATTGTGACTTTAGCTACTTTGCAAGTTTCGCCCCAACACAGCTGACATTTCTCTATCAAACACGAATCACATAAACATATTTTACAGAGAGACTTGGAAGCACTCTCATGGACATTCTTGAGCTCCCTGTTTTGGGAGAGAAATCAAAGCTCAAAGATCATAAGAAGCACAGAGGACATCAGAGCATGGTGCTAAACTATGCGTGCATGGGTCCTGGATAAATTGGTGCAAACAGCAGATCTGCTGCCTGCTAGCATGGACTGAGCCTAATGGTGCTTGCATTCCCACTTGTGTGTCTCCACTTGGGTGTTGCTTTGGGATCCTCTGGTTAGCGAGGTCATGAAATAAATTTACTCTTTGCATTTCTGCCACAGTTTTGTGGTTGTGTCACCAAAAACATCAGGTTAAATTAAACTCTCTAACACCATTTATTTTAGTATTAGGGAGTAGGCATTACTTTATTCTGGCCAGGGTGCATAGGGATGGCTCCACCTACATGCACATGACTTTCAGAACTTTTCACTCACTTAATTATTTTTAGCAAACTAAGAAATTAATGTTCATTGGTTTTAAATTGCATAATTCTCTTCATTAATAGTTTTCTGTTTTCTATTGGTTATTGATTTCTTGCTTCTCATGCTAATTAGTCCATGTTTTTCACTCTTTTTATTATGTTTTTCTCAGTCAGGGAGTCTCCAGCACTCAGGCTGAAATGTCTTTGTTAGTCTCTTCTTTATCTTCTGGTTACTCTAACATGCTCCTGAAGGGCTATAAATTCTGAATTCCAGGTGTCCAGCCTTTAATTCTTCCAGGCTTTGTGCAATGAAACTTATCAGGGTTAGTTTAGCAAAACGAAGTTTCAGTAATCTAATAATCACACTTTAACAATAAGAGTCTGTGAAGAGAAAGTTAGCTATGTGCTGGCCAGAGAGGAAAACTACACTGCTTAACTTCTTATGATTAATGGACTGCTTATGATTAATTAAAACAATTTAAAAGTTAATGAAAGCCATTAATTAGAATAAATAATTAAGAAAATTTATATAATTTCCAACAGTTGTTCCAGCTGCCTGCCTGTGTTGAGTCACACAGCCAATTTGAAGCCATTGCCCCATGCCCTTGTCCAAAGTCCCTCTCCAGCTCTCTTGTAGTCACTTTAGGTACTGGAAGGTACTCAAAGATCACCTCAAAGCCTTCTCTTCTCCAGGCTTAACAACCCCAACTCTCTCAGCCTGTCTCCATAACAGAGGTGCTCCAGCCCTCTGATAACCTCCACAGCCTCCTCTGGATTCGCTCCAACAGGTCAATATTCTCCCTATGTTGGGGCCCCAGAAATGTACACAGTCTTCCACATGGGGTCTCACAAGAGTGGAGCAGACAGGCAGAATCCCTTCCTTTGACCTGCTGGTCACACTGCTTTGGATGCAGCCTAGAATATAGCTGGGCTCCCAGAACTTGAAAGCTGTGCAAATGTACCCCAAACAAACTCACAGCCCTGCAAATGCAAAGCCCCACAAATCCAATCTCAACAAATGCATTGGGCCATAAATGCAACTGTTTTTCTATTTTGCATCACCTCATACAGCAAAAGAAAACTCTGCAAAGGAATTAATCTGAGATGGAGAAGATTATTTTTTTTAACTAGAAGGCTACATCTTTCTGCCTTTTTGGTGTTGGACCACCATTAGAAAACAAACAGAAGGGAAAAGGTTCATGAAATACCATATCCACTACAAAACATATTTTTGCTAAATATGTGGGGTGTTTGGCAAGGTGCTGGTTGAAGTACTAAGGCCTGAACAACAGGCCCTGAGTCAAAGTAGACCTCTAGATGAACCTTCCAACCAAATGTTATATATATGTTCACTCATTAACAAAGCACTGTTATGTGTGTTCATTTAATGGCAAAACATCTACTTACCTTTCCATATCTAGAAACCGGACAAGGCCACATCTGGCCTTGTTAGGGGGATGTAGGATCGAAGACAACTCCCTTGGTTCCTCCTTGAGCCCTGACCAGGCTTTGGGAGAAAGCCAACAGGAGAATGAAACTAGAAGTTATGTCAGCTTGTTTGTTTAACAGTATAAAAAGCTGGACTACTATCCCAGCAAAGTCAGGAAGCCTTGTGACAATCCTGCAAAGGTGGACATACTGCAGGATTTCCCAGTTCCCAGGCATGGTTCTCCAGTCCTTCACTGTGATAGCTTCCCTCAGCTGATGTTTAAAGGATATCTGGATGAAGGGGTAAAGTATTAGGGTAACTGGTGATGTATCTTTCTTAATCACTATAGGCATTCTTTTGTAGTTATGATTATATGCATTGCTTATCCTTTTGTAATTCTTTGCAGTTTTGCATTATAGTGAATTACACTACTCCTTAAGTTGGTGTCTGTCTGTGTCTGTGTCTCTGATGCTATGCAACAGCAAAACAAAATTGGTGTAGTTGGCAGGATTTCATGGATAGTCTGCTGCAAAAATTTAAATGTACCCCTTCTCAGGCTGGGAAGAAGTGGACTCAAAAATTTTGGAAGAATAAAGAGAAAGTGGTGGAATGTATTGAGCAATGTCCGGCTGATCAGAAGCATAAAGAGGGAAAAGGTAAAGGTGCCATTTGTGCACTTTTAGGAGCCTGTTTGTCTTGTGCATGAGAGGAATGATGGATTTGTCTTTACAAACAAGTTGTGGGTCTACTGGTAGATAAAACTAACACTGAGAGGTAAAAGAAACAATGGGAAGGATTCCACTGATTGATGAATGGAAAAAAAGGGTATTTGCCTTATAAACAAACTGTATATTTGCTGATAAATGAAATTGGATATTGAAAGATGAAAGAAACAATGGGGAGAAACCATACATTCCATAAGAATAAAAAATTAAAAGGGAGGGTTATACATTAGAGAGAAATCTTAAGTATCAGGCATTCAGGAAGTCTGTACTTCTCAAGTACCTCAGCCAATGGGGAAAGAGAGAGGGAAATGCAGCCAGGAAGTTAGGATACAAGGGAGGCTGCGTCCTCCAAAAATTTGAGAGACCCCAGGGGAAATGCCCCATGGCCTCTCCCTTTATTCAAATAAAGTAAAAGGACTCCTCTGTCTCCTTTTTGGACATAAGACTCTGGTGTTTGTGGATTAATTTTCCTGACAACTGGGGGCTCATCTGGGATATTTCCACTGTCTGGGGGTGGTGGACAGCAAGTGGAGCTGAAGACGCGCCTCACCCAGTTTCAGTGATCAGTTCCCCTTGATGGCAGCTGGCACCGGGCGATCAATTGGGTTCCCGAGACTGTCCAGGAGACAGACGAGTGGAAGACCAGGGGGGTCTGTGAAGAGTCCACAGGGAAGGACCACTGAAAATCTCACCGGTGAGTGAAATGGATCTTTGGGGAGAAAACCTGAGAGGGCACCCATGGAGGGTAGCACAAGTAAACCTGGGAGGGCACCCATGAAGGGTTGCAAAGGTAAAGCCAGGAAGGGGCCCCAGCAAAAGGGATGACGATCCCATGATACCCCTGAAGAGTCCCTTGTGGAGAATGCTGAGGTCTTGAGACAGATTATGCACTCACACAGAGGTAACTATGGAGATGATGGTAAAATATTGTTATTTTGTGTGGCCAGAGTATAAGTTGCCAAAGAAGCTTATATGGCCACCTTATAGAACAGATAGAATTTGTTTGTGTTGAATTTTGTAGAAGTATTTAGAGGAGAATTAGATGGATGGATGGATGGATGGATGGATGGATGGATGGATGGATGGATGGATGGATGAATGGATAGTGTTTCTGTGTTGGAAAAGGATTGGTTGAAGAGGAATGTGAAGAGATATGCTTGAGGCAAGGAGTGACAGGACCAAGCACGGAGGTGTGGAACCAGAAGCTCGGGCTGGGGGCCTGTGGGGGCTGTGGGTCATCCAGGGCTCAGTACCGGGCTGTGCCTGACCCTGCCATCCCCGGACAGGGACAGCAGTGGCCCCTGGTCCCCAGGAGGCTGCAGGACACCCCGGCCACCTGTGATGCTGCTGGCCGTGCCTGCTGGGACCGCTGGGGGGAGAGAGAGCTGTGTTTGAACTCTGCGGCAGGACGGGGACCGGCTCTGCAATACGGTGTGTGATAAGGAGAGTGAGCACAAGGAGGAAGGAATATCTGGGAAATGCAGACTCTACATAGATAGATTCAGATTTTCTTTCAAGGATTTTGTTTGATTCACTGGAAAAACGAATAGTTTTGAGCTGTGGGAAAATAAGTACCCATAGGCAGTCGTGGGGGGGACTAGAGGAAGACAGAATAAGTCCTTAGATGAACTGGTTAGAAAAATACAGCAAGTGTACATAAAAAGGGATAAGGAAAAGGAGAAAGCAAAGGCAAAGGTGATATTAGAATTTTTACAGCCCTGGAGGAATAAGTCACAGGGTCCAAGGGGTCCACCAGGACAGAAGGGATGGGGTCTGCCACAAGGATGTGTCAGAGGCATTCCCTCCTCAGCAGGGGAGAGCAGACCTAAACAGCATCTGGGAAAGAATCTGTAGGGACACTGGAAGCAAGACTGTACACAGAAACAACTAGACCCTCAAGACGAGTGTTATAAGTTATCTGTCTAATTAAATCCAACAGTCAAGCCAATCAAAATCAAATTATTTTATTAAGCAAGCGGCAATAAGCAAAACAGCTCTGGGCCACCTGGGGAATCTCCTGTTCCACCAAAGGCTCACCTTTTACTCAGATCAGTTCGTTTTTTTATACTATTTTCTTCGTGTATACGTGGCGTTTTTGACATTTCCTGTGTTTGTGCAGTCTGTTGTTTAGGGGGTTGTTTTTCTGCCCCTTGGACTTTTTGTCTTGAAATCACTTGTTGTTTATAGAGCAGGAGGTATGTGGTTATCTTACTCATTATTCTTTGCTAACCTAATCATCTTTTCACAAAGCCTTAGCCTAGAATACACAGTTTTCAAAGACTCAGGCACACTAGTCCCTTAAGATTTGATTAACAAACTTATATGTAATTATTACAATCCCCCCTTTTTCTCTTTCTCATTTTGTTGATTGAATCTTTGGAGTTCAGCATGGCATAGCTCCAACCCTTCATCTTGTATAGGTTCATATTGTGTTTTAATTAACATTAAGTGCGCAGCTTCTAGTCTACCCTTTACTATTGCAATGACTTTGTTAAATATACATGGCCGAAAGGTTAACACTATGATAATTAAAATTACAGGTCCTGCAAGAGTGGATAACAAGGTGGTAAGCCAAGGAGAATGGTTGAACCAAGATTCATACCAGCTTTGCTGCATTTCTCGTTCTCTCTTACATTTCTCTAGGCCTTCTCGGAGTTTGGTCATAGTATCTCTTACAACTCCAGTGTGATCAGCATATACACAACATTGTTCTCCCAAGGCAGAACATAACCCCCCCTGTTGTAAAAACATTAAATCCAGTCCCCTTCTGCTTTGTAGCACCACTTCAGATAATGATCTTAGTGATTTTTCTAAAGCACTAATTGATTTTTCTATTCGAAGTAAGTCCACGTCTACCGCTATTCTAAGTGATTGAAATTTCTGACTCTTGGATTAATGATGTTATTCCTGTGCCTGCACCTGTTGCTCCTACAGCCATTAAAGTGGATACTTTTAAAGCCATAAGGGTGAATAGTTCTCGTTTTTGCAAGTGGTGACTCTGGGTATTCTGGTAATTATATACAAATTCCTTAGGGTGATATATGATTCCCAATACACCTCCCTTGTCCCAATACATATTGCATCATCAGGCCTTGTTTTAACCTTCAGAATCCCATAAACATTGCATCGTGTTTGAACCATGTACCCTTTTTGCCTTTGAGTAGATGCCCATTGCCTCTAAGAAGGGGGTTCTAATATCGTAGCACAACCAACAATGTTGGGTCACATTTGGATTTGTGGAATTCAATACCTGGTAAATGGTGTTCAAGAGTTTCCATAAAGATTTAATTTTTGATTCAGGATCTGATTCTGGTGTGTCAGTAGCATTTTGGAAGGGGATCTCAGTAACACTTTGTTTTTTGGGTTTTTTTAATCTTTTTGAATGAGTCGTTTGGAACATTTACCACTGGATTAGATCCCACTGCTTGAGGCTCAGGCACTGTGTCTTGGTTTGGAAAGACAGGGGTGTCTGCTAGGAACCAAAAAAAAAATGGAAACTTCCCTTGGATTTTGTTATAATCCCAAAATTGAAGGGGAGGTCTCAGGCAACGATATGAGGGTAGGAATGACAGTTCTTTACTAGTTGGTCTAACAAGGTAAATTAACAATAATAACTATAATATTGACAACAAACAGAACTAGAGAAGAAAAGAAAAAAAAACAACAACCCAGTTACGGTTTTCCTCTGGCACCCCCCACCCCCCTCAGTACCGTCACAAGCTACTAGAGCTAGCAGCAGTCCTGGAAGGATGAGATGTATCCGAGGGTTGGCAGTGGCTGGAGCTGTTGGAAAGTGTCCCGGCTGAGCAGGGGCTGCAGAAGATACAGCGTGGGGAGACCTTGAACAAAACTGAAGAAGCCGTGGGTGCAGGGCAGGGAGAAGCAGCTCCTGACAGGACAGGGAGGGAACGGGTTCCCAAAATCCAGGGGGACACACGAAGAGACAGTGGTCCGACCAAGTTCCAGGTGAAGGATGGTGAGAGCTCTCTGCCGTGCCCAGACGAGCAGCTCCTGGCCATTTTTCCAAGCGCAGAAAACTGCCCAGAGCGAAGTAAAGTCGGTGCCTCCCTGTCTCTGCCTTAGCTGCTTCTTTTGTTTGGTCCTAAGCACCCATGAGTACCGAAAAGCACCCAGCCATTAGCTTCTTAGCAACTTCTGGGAAAAAATTCTATAAGAAAATAACCCAACCCCCAACACACTGCCGCTTCCTTTTTAATTAACATCAGTCCTTCTCTATTGGTTCCTGACTCCCAGTATCTTATACCTCGTGTTTTCTTAGTTATTCAACTAGGATCTGTTGGTTGAGATACGTTTACATATATAAATTGGCAATTTCCATAGGGAGATTGAGGTCTTATTCCCCCACAGGGAGCCAAAACCATACCGCCGCTAACATCTTTCTTAGGGGGAGTGCATCCACTTGGCCCCTACCCTACTTTAAGGAATTTATCAGGTCCTTCTCCTGGATTCCAGTGTGATGCAATAGTTTCACAACCCCAATATGCACAATAATATTGTCCAGGGCTATTACAATATCCCCGCCCAGGGTTAGAGCTTGGGCAAAAATAAAATCCTTTTTGGTTTAAGCAGAACTTGATAGGCACTATTTGACAGAAAGTAGGTGTAAAGCTGTGTGCTCCAGGGGTAATAATGGTTTGAACTGTACTTTGATTTTCCCACTGAATTAAGGACCACTTAAATGGTTGGTGGCGGTTATTCTCTGCTTGTACCAAATTTACACAAATTAAAACAAATAAATACCCAATATTGGAGAGAACTGGTGGGTTCTTGTTTCTAATTAAAACTTTCTTTTCTAAGTTATGTAATTTTTTTTGTGCCTCTTGTGTCTTCCCTTCTCACCTTAAGTAATAAAGCCTGGGGCCTCACGGGTGGGCTAGTAATGCTGCTTATTGTTATAGAGCTCCCTTGAGCGTCTCTTTTCCAGCCTCCACTTCTTTACGTCTCTGCCTCCTTCACCTACACTTTTGCCTACTGCAGCGAGGTGTACCATCTTCTCGGCAGCAAACGTATTCTTCAGGAGAGTGCTCTTGTTTCTCTTCGCTCCTTATAGGCCTCCCAGCTTTTTGCTTTAACTTGGGGTCGTACACAAGGAATCTTAGGCACCGTAGTTCCACAAATTACCTGTACAATCTCTGGGTGGGATTCTCGAGGTTCGTTTGAGTGCACACACCCCTTTTCCAGGTTGATACCAAGTGCTAGAATTTCCCACCAGGCTCTGGTCCACGGGACCACTAGTCCAATGGCCACTGATAATTTTGGACCCTGTTCAGTAAATTTTCTTTTTCTTTGATAACACTGTCTGTAATGATCGGGTGGAGTATATCTGTACCTACAATGATCCCACAATTTTTCTTTACACAAGTTACATTTTACACAAACAAATAGGTAACAAATATAATCCTTTCTCAGGCAAAATATATTCTTAGTCTAGTTCATTAATCCTTTTTCTTACACAGCTTTAGCTTCAAAGTCTCTGCATTTCCAAAGCTCTCCCACTGTTCTTCAGAGATTGGTTTTTTTACTCGGCTGGTGTGCGTCCATCCTCGTTCTGCAGTCCGAATAGCAGTTTCTGTAGTAATTAAAACAAGATAAGGCCCTTCCCAGCGAGGGGGTTAATGAGGATTCTTTCCATGATCTAATTAAAACTTTATCTCCAGGTTGTATACTGTGTATTGCAATATCTAATGGAGGCCTTTGCACCACCAGGCCTTTATCTTGCAATTGTTTCCTCCTAGTCATGAGCTGGGTTAAATATTGTTTAAGTTGTAAGTTTTCAACCCGGGGATGATCTCGAGGAATCTCTAAATCATAAGGCATCCCATACAACATTTCAAAAGGAGAAATTCCTACATCAGTACGGGGTTGTGTCCTAATGACACTTTACCCAGGACATCTTGGTTTCCAATGTTAATTTAGTCAGTTGTTTCTTTATCTCCCCATTCGCCCTCTACTTTTCCTGAGATTTGTGGATGCCAAGGGGTATGATACTCCCATCTGGTTCCTAAAGCAGCAAAAACTTCTTTTATAATCTTTGAAACAAAGTGTGATCCCCTATCAGAATCTATTGTTTCAATACAGCCATATCTGGATATAATATTCTCAAGCAGTAGCTTTACTACAGTCTGGGCGGTGGCTCTAGCAGTTGGGAATGCCTCTACAAAGTGAGTTAAATGATCTACTAGTACCAGTAAGTACTTATACTTCCCTACTTTAAGTAGTTCAGTAAAATCTAATTGAATTCTTGCAAATAGTCCGTGAGCCAATTCTCTTCCTCCTAGGGGTCTCTCAATCGGTGCTTGTTTACTTTCTGGCAAATCAAATATTCATTCACTATTCTCTTTGCTATATTATACCCTCCAATGCACACATATTTTATGGCAAATTGATCTATTAATGCTTGAACTCCCCAATGGGTGTTTCCATGGTATTTATGCATAATTCTTATAGCCATGGTCTTCGGAACAACTTCTCAACCATCTGGGAGTTCCCATTTTCCCGTCTCAATTTCTTTTGCCCCCATTTGTGCCAATTTATCTTTTTCTTGTACAGTAAAGCTAAAAAGTTAGTGTTTTTCTCCATGTATACAACAATATTTGTATTTGGGGTTATTACAGCTACAGTATAGTGCATCATTTTCGAGATCTTTCCAACCGTCGTAACAAGGGGGTTCAAATAAATTTTCCCCACATGTGGTGCACTTTTCCCAGGCCCCTTCCCAAGGATCCCAGCTTTCTTTTTCTATGAATACCAGTAAGGCAGCCTTTTTTGCTTCTTGATCTGCTAAGTTATTCCCTCTTACTAATGGAGTTAATCCCCTTTGGTGCCCTTTTAAATGCACCACAGCTATCCCTACCGGCCCCCGTAAAGCTTGTAAAATTCTAATTATCAGTTCCTGATGAATCACTCCTTTTCCTTGGGAATTTATTAGACCCCTTTTTTCACAGATTTTACCAAATGCGTGCACTACACCAAATGCATATTTAGAATCTGTGTAGATTGTTCCAGTTTTTCCTTTTAGCATTTGCAAAGCTCTTAAGACTGCATATAGTTCGCATGCTTGGGCTGACCAGCTGGGACTTAATGGTCCTGATTCTATAACTTTAAATGTCTTTCCATTAACTATTGCATATCCTGATTTTCTTTTCCCTTCCACTACCTGGGAAGATCCATCAAAAAAAAGCTTTTCCCCTTCATCCAGCTTCTCTTCTTCTAAATCTAATCTAATTTTTGCTTGCTCTTCAATATTATGCAAACAATCATGAGTTACTTTTTTTTTGTCGGTTCCCCGCACAAAAACTGCACTGGATTTTGTAAGTTAGTAACCTCAAGTTCAATTTTGGGCGAGGATATCAGAGTACCCTCATACTTTAAAAGCCTAGCATCTGTAATCCATTTGTCAGCTTTTTGTTGCAAGATTCCTCTAATATTGTGGGGTGATAATAACTTTAGCTCTCTTCCAAAAGTAATCTTATGTGCCTCTTCTATCAAAAGAGCCGCAGCCACTACAGCTTGTAAACATGCAGGCCAGCCTCTGCTCACAGAATCTAAGAGTTTTGAGAGATATCTTATGGGTTTCTTCTTTCCTGCCCATTCTTATGCTAATGCTCTGAATGCAGTTCCCTCATCAATATTAATAAATAGGAAAAATGGTTTCTTAACATCTGGCAAACTTAAAACAGGAGCGTTTACCAAATCATTTTTTTAAATCTCTAATTTTTCATCATCTTCTTTTGACCACTTTAACAGGCCTTCTTTGGATACTTTGTTATAAAGAAATTTTACCTTTTTACTATAGTCTTCAATCCATTGTCTACAGTATCCCAGAAGGCCTAGCAATTGTCTGACCTGCCTTTTGTTTTTAGGGACCGGCAATGATAATATACCATCAACTCTTTCAGGATCTAATTTTTTAGTCCCTCCACTTAGCCTGTTCCCTAAATATTTTACTTCCTTTTTACAAATTGTAACTTTGATTTAGATACTTTTAATCCCTGTAAACTCAAAAAAAATTAAAAGTTTAATACTTTTTTGTCTCACTTTTTCTTCATCTTTGCCTGCCAATAATAAATCATCTACATATTGAACCAAGGTTATTTCGTCACCCAATTCATATTCTCTTAAGATTTGTTCAAGGGCCTGTCCAAATAAGTTGGGATACTTCATAAATCCCTGAGGCAGTATGGTCCAATGCAGTTGTTGCTTTCGGTGTGTATCTGGTTCTTTGCATTCGAAAGCAAAATAATGCTTACATTCTTCCTTAAGGGGACATGCCCAAAAGGCATTCTTTAAATCTATTACACTGTACCACTGATTGTCAGGACCCAGTTGGCTCAAAAGGGTGTATGGATTTGCTACCACCGGGAATCGGGCTACAGTCCTTTTGTTAATTTCTCACAAATCATGTACTAATCTGTAAGTCCCATCTGGTTTCTTTACTGGCAAGATGGGAGTATTAAAAGGGGACATACAGGGTTCAAGTAATCCTCTATCGAGTAGTCTTTGGATTTCAGGCTTCAAGCCCTGTCTCCCTTCCAAAGGTAATGGATACTGCTTTATCCTAATGGGTATTTCTGGGTTTCTAATAGTTACCATAGAAGGTTAAATATTCAACTTACTTATTGAGTCTGGAGTATACCACACTTCAGGGTTAATTTTCTTTTCATCCACTGCCCTCAAGGGACACAATTTAACCTCTAGTGTATCACTTTTAGCTTCTAAATTAATTCCTAATTCTATCAAATCTCTCCCCAATAAGTTATAATCAGCCTCGGGCAGCAATAATAAAGATCCTATTCCAAATTTAGTGGGGGTTTCAATTATTACATCTTTGATTACTGGGACCCCAAAGGGTTCTCCCTTTGCCCCAATGGCTTGAATAGTTCTAGAGGATATCTTACAACCTTGGGGTAATTTCTGAACAGTAGTTCTTTCTGCTCCCAAGTCCACTAGAAATTCAATTTCTTGTTGTTGAGGACCCATTTTTAATTTTTACCAAGGGCTCTGTTCTCTCTCGGGTCCCTAGCAAATAGAACCCCTGACACCCCTAGTCTTCCTTAAACACCTTCTCCTCCAACAGTCTCCTTTTGCAATTCCTCTTCATATGTCCTTTCTCTCTACCGTAATAACAAACTAATGTCCCCTGCCCCTCTCTTGGACTCTTTTGAGGTTCATATTTCGGGGAACAAGAGTCAGTTCTTTTCCCAGCAGGGGGCTGCCCTCTTTGTCCTTCTCTGATGGCTGCAACCAAGATCTTAGCTTGCTTCTTATGTAACTCATCTTCTCTCCAAACATGCACTTTCTGAGCTTCCCTCAATAATTCATCTAATCCTCAATCCTGCCAATCCTCTATCTTATCCAGTTTTTGCCTAATGTCTGTCCAAGATTTAGTGACAAACTGGTTTTTAAGCAAGGCCTGGCCCACCAGAGTAACTGGGTCTAAGCCTGAGTAAAGCTGTAAATTCTTCCTAAGCCTCTCCAACCACTCTGTGGGAGTTTCGTCTTTCCTTTGATGTTCATTAAAGGCCTTATTAATATTTTGCCCTCTGGGGACAGACTCTCTTATCCCTTGAATAATAATAGTTCTCAAATCCTGCATATGGCCCCTGTCAACTGCCTTCTGGTTATTCCAGGGGGGTCTCTGCAGAGGCCATTTGATATCTGCAACGGGTCCCTGTTGGTGTTGTTGGTCCCAAATCCTCATACGTGCCCTCTGAATCATGCCCCTTTCTTCTGCAGTAAATAAAATTCCCAGTATGGCCTGTAATTTATCCCAGGTATGTTAGGTCCTAGGAATTGGTCTACTCATTTGTCCACTCCCAATGGATCTTCAAATAGATTCCCCATTTCCTTTTTAAATTCCCTCACATCTCCTGAGTTCAAGGGGGCAGAGACATATCCCATTCCTGGCTGTGGCCCTCCAATGGCTCCTTCTCTGAGGGGATACAAATTATTCTCTGATTCTCGTTTCCTTGTCTGGCTTCTGGTGACCCTCTGGTTCTGTTCAGGGGAATCCGGGGAAGAATCGGAATTATCTGAATATTGTGAGGCAGATGGAAGTGAGGGAGGTGGCAGAGGTTGAGGTATATATGGAGGAGGAGAAGTAGGTATCTCATCCTCATTTCTAGCCGCCTTCTTTTTCTCTCCCCCCTTTTCTTTGAGTGGAAATAAAAGGGCTCTAGTTTCTGATCCTATCCACAAAGAAGCATATTCGCTTTCTTCCAGGCTGAATGGTTCTTTCGAATTTATATATATATATTTAGAGCCTGGCATATCCAATCCTCAAAGGCCCCAGAAACTGGCCAATAGAGGTGGTCACCCCTGATTTGTTTCCCACCCCATACTTCTATACAGTAATGTATCATTTTTACTTTGCTCTTACCCTGCCTAGAAGGGTATTCATTCCAAGATTTTATCATTAGCCCAAATGGACTGTCTGGTGGTATCTGTGGGAGCCTAATCTTAGCCTCAGAACCATCCATGGGATCAGAGGGCTTGCTTTTCTTCTGTCCCATCTTCCGAAGTGCCTTCTTTCACACACACACACACACACACACACACACTTCCCCTTGTTCATTGCCCAGCCCCTTGCGGGGTTTGGGAACCGCACTACTGAGGGTCCGCACTCACTTCGCCCTTCCCGGGCGTCTCACACAAGCACGCTTTGGGAAACCCAACCCCAACCGAACGGATAACCGGCCTATACTCACGCTTCCTGCATCTTCGTCTGGACTTTGTGCACAAAGATTATGGGGTTACTGGTTTTATTTGCTTATTGCCAAATTTGAGATTTGTTGGTAAAAGGGTTTGGCGTAGAAACTCCTTGACAAGAGCCGCTTATCCAGCAGCGCACCCCCCTCGTCAAGGGTCTCAGGCCAAATTTCCTTTATCTGAGTCACGGCACCAAATTTGTTATAAGTTATCTGTCTAATTAAGTCCGACAGAGTCAAGCCAATCAAAATCAAATTATTTTATTAAGCAAGCGGCAATAAGCAAAACAGCTCTGGGCCGCCTGGGGAATCTCCTGTTCCACCAAAGGCTCACCTTTTACTCAGATCATTTCATGTTTTTATACTATTTTCTTCGTGTATACGTGGCATTTTCAACATCTTCTGTGTTTGCGCAGTCTGTTGTTAAGGGGGTTGTTTTTCTGCCCCTTGGGCCTTTTGTCTTGAAATCACTTGTTTACAGAGCAGGAGGTATGTGGTTATCTTACTCATTATTCTTTGCTAACCTAATCATCTTTTCACAAAGCCTTAGCCTAGAATACACAGTTTTCAAAGACTCAGGCACACTAGTCCCTTAAGATTTGATTAACAAACTTATTAATAACAAAATTATTGCAAAGAGGAAGTCCAGAAGATAATGGAGATGGATTGTTAAGAGTGTCAGGAACTCCCATTATACCAGGAACCCACCACACTTGCTAACTTTTAGGGTGGGTGCAGATGGAGAGGAGGTATGTTTCCTAGTAAACACAGGGGCCTCTCAATCCATCCTAAATTTTATCCCTAAGGGGGGAAAAATTGTCCAAAAAATCTTAGATTGTTCAAACAGTTGTGAAAATTGTGGTTTCTTCTGTAGGCTTAGAAGTTTGAACACATCTTTCTCTGAGGAAATTGTAAACATTGTGGTACATGAATTTGGGAATTTAATTCCTTTGTCTATGTGAGGTTTTGTGTGGAGCCAAAAGGCTCCTGTTTGAAGGGGATCCATGCCCCTCTGCTTTTTGTGTTTTGTTGTAAAATGTCAGATTTGGTAGGTTGCAATCCTGAAGCTAATTCTGCAGCTGCTGCCTTGTGGGGATGGTAGTGTCCCTATGCAGGCCTAGGTATTTATCACACAACTTCCTTAGTAGAGACTATAAGAAAACTTTAAGGAAAAATATTTTGTTATCCTTCCTTAGTTAATTTAGTAGTCACCTCCTGTCTTAGTTTGGAAAGACAGGGGTGTCTGCTAAGGAAACAAAAATAGAAGCCTCCCTTGGACTTATTATAACTCTAAAATTAAAGGAGTCTCAGGCAAAGATGTGAGGGTAGGAATAACAGTTCTTTACTAGTGCGTTTAACAATGTAAGTTAACAACAATAACTATAGTGTTAACAACAAACAGAACTGGAGAGAAAAAAACAAAAACCCAGTCACAGTTTTCTTCTGGTGCCTTCCCCCCTTAGGTACTGTCACAAGCTACCAGAGCGAGCAGCAATCCCAGGGGACGAGATGTATCTGAGGCTCGGCGATGGTAGCTGGAGCTGTAGAAATGTCCCGGCTAGGCACTGCGTGTAGAACACAGCGTGGGGAAAACCTGAGCAAAACTGAAGAAGCAGCAGGTGCAGAGCAATGGGGTAGCAGCTCTCGGCAGGGCAGGGAGAGAACAGGTTCCGAAATCCCGGGGGACACACGAAGAGATGGTGGTGGGTCACTCTGAGCTGAGCTCCAGGTGAGGGATGGTGAGATCTCGCTGCAGTCCAGAGCCAAGCAGTCCAGGCGGTTCCCTCTGAGAGCAAAAACTCCCCAGAGTGAAGTAAAGTCTGGATGCCACCCTGTCTCTGACTTAGCTGCTTCTTTTTGTCTTTCCCAAGCACCCATGAGTACCCACAAGCACCCAGCAATCAGCTTCCTAGCAACTTCTGGGAAAAAATTCTATAAGAAAGCAACCCAACACCCAACACCTCCCTACCCCTCGGGGTGGACTTGATGGAAAAAAATTGGGACAGGGAGCAATTGGTTACCAAAAAAAGTGATTTGCTTTAGGCAGTGGCATTGCTTGCCGCTGAACTCAGTCATGCCAAAAAGGAAAATCACTGAAAGAACAGGAACAAACTGATTAGGCAAACTGCTCCAAGGTAAAAAGGGGACTCCTGCTTCACAGACTGCAACTCTTACAAAACTTTTTAAAAGCAGTCTCACCCCCTAAAAGCTAAAACTCCACCTGAATAAGTTAATGCAATTAACAACTTCCTTCACTCAGGCATATTTTTCTGGGAAAGTTTGTTTCTTTTCTCTTTTCTAGGAATGTCAAACATCCCTGCATCAATGATAAAACAGTCTGAGAGTAGAAAACCTGCAAGCAGCAAACTTGCACCTAAATGTGATAACCATTTCTTCAGGTGGACTCTGTCACTTTGTGTTAGCCACAAGAGGTTTCTACGTCTTTTTAATAATCTGTCTGATAGGCCAAATTTTCACCTTCCTTTTGTTATAAATGCATATTATGGTATTGGTTTTTTGGAAATATTAGGGTGAATACTATATGTGTGGTATGGAAATGGTTTTAAAGATATAGTTTTCTTTAGGAGTGAAGTTGATAAAGTGACTTCGTAGTAAGTGAATTGACTGCCTGGTTGGGATAATGCTCACTGAAGGCACCTGCTACTGATATGAAGACATCTGCTACTGATATACCAGCTACCAGTACTGACCATCTGTAGGAATTATAGACCAAGGCCCAAATTAAGACTGATAAGAAGAATTAATTAAAACCACAGCCAAGAAACACGCATGCTCTAAAAAGGTGGGACCAAGGAGTGGCCATGTATAACAGTTCTGAGAAACATGGAAATAAGTTTTCTGAAAAGTTTGAATATGTATGTAGATCTGTGAATAGGCAACAGGCTGGTGTATTTAAGGGGGTGTCTTGGACACAGCAGGTGTGCTCTTGGCTGAATGTCAAGCACCCTGCCATAAGAAACCTTTGCTTTATTGTTTGTCTCTTATTATCTTTTATTAAACTTTTAAATTATACTAGGAAAGTGAACTGTGTTTTTCAGACTTTTATAAGAACCTACCCACACATGAGATAGAACTGTGTGAAAACAAATGAAATTTAAAGTTCTTGCATTGTCAGTTTGTTAATGTTTGTGATTTGTTTCTGTTTTCAGTTTGAGTAACTTGGTAGGAAATCAAATATTATTTAAAGCATCCTACATATTCTTGAATTTAATTATTTGTAACTTGTTTTGTCTTTTTAGTGAAAAATAGTGTGGATAAAAGTCTTATGTATGTATAATTTGTCTCAATCAATTTTATCCTGAAAGTTGGTATAAGAATTTATACATATTTGAAATTATATAAATATGTACTAACCTTCCCAGTTCTGCCTTGGAAGTCTTCAGAATTATTATAATCTGGCTAATTTTTTTTTATTCACTAATTAGTGAATTCAAAAAACTCAACAAAGCCCAAGCAAATGTTACATGAAAAATTATTAAATCTCCCTTCCTAAACCAGAAGGGGTAGCCATGGACTGCAAATAAGCCATGAATAAAATACAAAAGAGCCTTCTACCAGTTCTCAAACTAATGTACTGTTAAATTTCATGCCATATGTCCTAAAAGAGTATTTTAACTTTGCCTTATTTCTCCTATTTATGCAAAGTGTCTCAAAGAAAAGTAGTGAACATTTACAGATTCCAACTATGCATGTGGGGTGGTACATTCGATTAGATAGCTGGGAGGAGAGAGGTTTGTTAACTTGCAGGAAAAAGTCTGCTCATGAAAGCTCAATTACTCACTTGTTGGAGGTTATGAATTTACCAAAAGAGTAAGAGCTGTTATAGAGCACCAGGCAAGGTACTCAGAAGAGACAACAGGTAATCAACTGGCCAGTAGAGATGTTCAGAAAGCACCACTTCTGCCTGAGGTCTCTCAGATCTGCCCTTTTGCTCCCTGAAATTCAGTTGTTGCCAGGAGAGGGGGAAAGTAGTGGTGGTAGTGTTGGTTGTCTTTTCCACCAGAAGAGTTAGAGATAATTAAAGGTGGTGAGGCAAAAGAAAGAGGGGAGAATTGTTTTACAAAAGATAGTAAACATTGGATGCCAGAGGCTTTCATCCTGCAAATACTGAGCTCCATAGAGAGAGTTGCTGGGACTCTCGAAGATTAGCAGAGACATTCTTCAAGATCACAGAATCACAGAATCACTAGGTTGGAAGAGACCTTCAAGATCATCGAGTCCAACCCATGCTCTAACACTTCAACTAGACCATGGCACCAAGTGCAACACCCAATCTTTTTTTAAACACATCCGAGGATGGTGATTCCACCACCTCCCCAGGCAGAACACTCTAGTACTTGATTACTCTTTTTGTGAAAAACTTTTTCCTAATATCCAACCTATATCTATATTTCCCTTGGCACAGCTTGAGACTGTGTCTTCTCGTTCCATTAGTTGCTGCCTGGTGAAAGAGACCAACCCCCATCTGACTACAACCACCTTTCAGGAAGTTGTAGAGAGTGATAAGGTCACCTCTGAGTCGCCTTTTCTCCAGGCTAAACAACCCCAGCTCCCTCAGTCATTCCTCATACGGCTTATGTTCCAAGCCCCTCACCAGCCTCGTTGCCCTCCTCTGGATGCGCTCAAGCATCTCAACATCCTTCCTAAACTGAGGGGCCCAGAACTGAACACAGTATTCAAGGGGAGGCCTCACTAGTGCCGAGTACAGGGGAAGAATGACCTCCCTTGTCCTGCTGGCCACGCTATTCCTGATACAGGCCAGGATGTCGTTGGCCTTCTTGGCCACCAGGGCACACTGCTGGCTCATGTTCAGCCAGCTGTCAACCAGTACCCCCAGGTCCCTTTCTGCCTGGGCACTGTCCAACCACACCAATCCCAGACTATAACATTGCAGGGGGTTATTGTGGCCAAAATGCAGGACTTGGACCTTGGACTTATTAAACTTCATCTTGTTGGACTCTGCCCATTCATTCAACTGTTCCAAGTCTCTCTGCAGAGCCCTCCTGCCTTCCAACAGATCGACACATGCTCCCAGCTTAGTGTCATCTGCAAATTTACTAATGAAAGACTCAATACTCTCATCCATGTCATCAATGAAAACATTGAACAGAACAGGCCCCAGCACAGACCCCTGAGGGACACCACTGGTGACTGGCTGCCAGCTAGATGCAGCATTGTTCACCACCACTCTCTGGGCTCAGCCATCCAACCAATTCCTAACCCAACAGAGAGTGTTCCTGTCCAAGCCACAGGCTGCCAGCTTTTCCAGGAGAGTGCTGTGGGAGACAGTATAAAAGGCCTTGCTGAAGTCCAGGTACAAAACATCCACAGCCTTTCCTGCATCCACCAGGTGGATCACTTGACCATAAAAGGAGATCAAGTTGGTCAAACATGACCTACCCCTCCTAAACCCATGCTGGCTGGGTCTGATACCCTGGCCATCCTGTAAGTGCTGTGTGGTGACATTCAGTATAAACTGTTCCATAACCTTACCAGGTACTGAGGTCAGGCTGCCTGGTCTATAATTACTGGGATCCTCTTTCCCACCCTTTTTGTGAATGGCTATCACATTGGCCAGCTTCCAGTCATCTGGAACCTCACCAGTGAGCCAGGAATGTTGGTAAATGATGGAGAGCGGCTTCACAAGCTCATCTGCCAGCTCCCTCATCACCCTGGGATGGATCCCATCTGGTCCCATAGATTTATGAATATCCAATTGTCTCAGCAGTTCTCTTACTGCCTCCTCTTGGATAATGGGGGGACCGTTCTGCTCCCTGACACTATCAACCAACCCAAGAGGACAGTTGTCCTGGAGGCAAGTTGTTTTCCCACTAAAGACTGAGGCATGTGTGTTCATTTAATGGCAAAACATGTACTTACCTTTCTATATCTAGAAACCAGACAAGGCCACATCTGGCCTTGTTAGGAGGATGTAGGATCAAAGACAACTCCCTTGGTTCCTCCTTGAGCCCTGACCAGGCTTTGAGAGAAAGCCAACAGGAGAATGAAACTAGAAGTTATGTCAGCTTGTTTGTTTAACAGTATGAAAAGCTGGGCTACTGGTGATGTATCTTTCTAATCACTATAGGCATTCTTTTGTAGTAATGATTATACGCATTGCTTATCCTTTTGTAATTCTTTGCAGTTTTGCATTATAGTAAATTACACTATTCCTTAAGTTGGTGTCTGTGTCTGAGTCTCTGAACCTACCCACTGGCAAAGCACTGGGGTGCTATCATAGCTACTCTGATAAGAACTAAGAATGATGGAAATTTTTACAAATTTTTATATTGTCATACCAAATTTTCCTGCTCACATTCATAGTCACTTCCACATCCTGAAGAACATCTTGGTGATGAAAAGCAATGTAAAATGCTTCTATGTTTGTCATATTTTCCTGGGTAGATGTAATTGAAGCCTCTTCACACCAGGATTTGCCAAGTGCATTGAAAATTATCTATTTCTAGAGTTTTGGAAACATTACAAATGGAAGATGAGCGCTCCAGTCCAATAGGGAGCATGTCCCATGTAGGACTTGTGGACTATGGTGCATCAAATCCACAAGATCACAGGCTGCCTACACCAGCCTCCATGCTGGCAAGTTAGGCACCAGTGCTTCCCCCTTCTCCAAGATATATAATTAAAGAAAATATAATTGATGCGCAATTTATAATCATGGTCTCTTCCTCTTTGTATTTTCAGAACCAGTTACAGCCCCTCATTTAAGGAGACAATTTGCTCAAATATGGGGAGGAAAGCTGTAAAATGTCAATGCTGGGTCACAAGCACTGAAATTTTTAGATTTCTTATTGGTGTATGTCCTGTCCCACTATAAAAGGGGGAGTCAGGGAGGATTCTTTTTGATTGATTTCTCAGATGAAAATAAAGCATAAACAGGACAATATTATATCTAAGAACTTTATTGATAAAGAAGGGTAAGTGTTCCTACCAAAGTGGGATAGAAAAGAGAGCAGAGAGGGAAAAAGACAGACAGAGAGGGAAACAGAAGACACAGACAGAATGTTACCACTGTAACCTGGGCGTCCTGTTAGCGTCAACTCAGCAGGTGGAGCTTGTGCTGAGAGCAGCGATGAGCCTGCGTGGTTCTTGTGACCGGCTGGGTCTGTCTTGGGCAGACGTTCCTTTCTGCACCCCATATGGTCTCCCATAAAGCAATTCAAAGGGACTCAGCTTTTCTTTAGTCCTGGGTTTGGTTTGAATCTGCAGTAGTGCTAATGGGAGGGACTGAGGCCATGGCAAATTAGCCTCTTGTCTCTATCATACAATTTGTTGTTTGATCAAATGATTCATTTTCTCTACCTGACCACTTGATTGTGGATTATATGGGGGTGAAGTTCCCAGTCTATGCCTAAGTATTGCCTAATCTGTTGCACTAATTTTGCGATAAAATGTGGTCCTCTGTCTGAGGAGATTGTGGCTGGGACTCCAAAGTGTGGTATGATTTCCTGTACCAATACCTTAGTTACCTCCCGAGTTTTAGAAGTCCTGGTGGGGAATGCTTCTGGCCATCCTGAAAAGGTATCTGTTAGCACCAGTAAAAACTTATACCCCCCTTTTCTTGGCAATTCCGTGAAATCAATCTGCCATTGCTGCCCAGGCCCATGACCCTTCCCAATCTGGCCAAGTTTTGGTTTGGGAATATTCTTGGGGTTGGTCTGGAGGCAAAGCTCACATTGTCAAGTCACTTGGGTGATAGTGGCTCGTAAATGTCTAGCTATGATCCTTTCATTTAGATATTTATATGTTGCATCCCTTTTGGGAATGCTCTCTCCCCAAAACTCCTCCCCCAGAAACTGTAACCTGGCCTGATTTACCTGCCCCTTGACCTATGGCCTTCGGCCAGGTAATCTGACCCCGACCCCAAAAGAGATAAAAACCCCTCTTCCTCCATGTGCTCCCTCCTTGCCTTTTGGGATCCCTTCATTGAGAATAAAGCTTTGGAATACATCCTGAGGTAAGGGGCCTCTTTTGAAACTCTTCACCCTATCTTGTAGATTCCCCTCTCCCAAAATCCCCCTAAATCTGAGCTAGCAGCTAGTATGGGGGTGGAGGAGAAAGGGGTATCTTCAATTGGGGTCCCGACGTGGTTAATTTTTGAAACCTACGTATTAAGCTGGAGTCTCTATCTCAGAAGGTTTTCAGACTGTTCAATTACCTCTCTCACTGATTCAGCCGTTTTTTGCACAGCTGAGGGTGAGGAGGATGAACCGGTAGCCTGTAGCTATACAGGTCGGTTTCGATAGGGTAACTTCTGTAGCCAAGAAACAGAAAATTTTTTTTTCTTTTCGTGTGTTTCCCTGAAGGCACAGGCACCGTGCGAGCCAGGGAAACTCTGCATTTTGGGTGTGTTGCAAGCTCTGGGGGGACCCCGTAGTAAGCCCCCCCACAGCCTAGGGCCGGGGAAATTGGTACTGAGCCGTTTCTGCCCTGCCCGACTGCACCCCCACCTCACGTCCCCCGTCCCCTCCCGGGTCTCTGGTGAAAGCGGGAAGAAGGGACGGTCCTGTTTCTTTGTTATA
>JAGMWU010000027.1:438741-485556 GCA_018697195.1 Certhia americana
CCCCTCTCCCAATCTCCCTAAATCTGAGCTACCAGCTTGTGGGGGGGGGTGAAGGGAAAGGGGAATCATCAAAACTGCACCTGTGATTAAATGTACCTGAGATTATTGTGGTAGCTCACATAATACAACAATATGAGTATGATTAGTATTGGTTAAACAAATATGTAGTAATATAACTGAATAGTATAAATATGTGCATTTTGAACAAAGCTGACGGAGTTAGATTTGGGTTTGTACCCCTACTCCCCGACCGCCATAAATAAAACACCTTGCATATATAATCCATCTGTGATTATGTATGTCTGTACGTTAACAGTTTGTCACTGTCTCTTGCAACACCATGGGTCTGTTGCATCATGCTGCAGTGCTCTGATGCAGGGTCTGGAGACCCCTTTGGGGAGGGCTTCTGATGGGCCATGACACTCCCTCTGCTGTCCTTCATGTGGATGTAGCTTTTCCCAGGGTAAAGGGGCCCCACAGCTGAGATCCTCTGCACAGAAGAGGATGGGCATTCACTGCCTCTCACCAGAGGCTTTTACGACACACCCAAACCCTCTCATTTCTCCCACCCTTTGGTGTGAGGGTCTTTTCAAGCCTGACAGCTGATAGTCCCGGGGCTGTCTCCATCCCGAAGGTACTAAACTTGATCCCTTTGTCAATGTATTCTTATCCCCCAGCCCAGACCTGAGTCGCTCTTCAACGAGCAGTTCAGGGCCCCATTCAGGGATTTGGTGGTTTTCTCTGCAGCTTTTTTACAGTTTTGCTATAATAGGCAAAGGTACTTCATAAAGATGTTTAAGCCATAAATTATAACATTCAGTCTCCAACACAGCTGAGGTGGGGAAATACCTGAAAGGAAATTGCAATGATGGATCCAAAAAGAAGGTCATTGCAATGTGCTGAGCCCTGGCTAATGCTCATTACACGTTTCTCAATACCATACAGCAGCAAGTACAGCCAGAGGGGCAGGAGAATAAATGAACAGACACCACTGTCACTCAGGCTGCAGTTAAACCAGAGGGGCAGCCCAAGCCAATAGCAGTTGCCTCTGTCCAGAGAAGGAAATATAAAACCAAATCCATTTGCCCAGTGAGTGACGATGGGGAGCCAGAACCTTCACAGCCAGCAGAAAAATCAGAACCAGAAATAAATGAGTCTCTGTCCTTAGAAAGCCTTCACAATCTGAGAAAAGACCTCACACAAGTCTATATTAAGTTGGTTGATCTGAGTCTTGGACACAGCATGTAATGGTACAATTTTGGATAGTACTGAAGTGAGGCACTTGGCATCTCTGTCACATGATGTGGGTATTGACCAGGGGATCACAAGGAAGCCTGAACCTCTCAGCCTCTGGACACAGCTCTTAACAAATGTGAAGGAGAGATACCTTTGCCCAGATCTCCAGCTGCAGCAAGGCCCTTGGAAGACCATGGAGAAAGGAATTCAATGCTTGAGAGAAATGGCTGTGCTAGAAACCATTTTCTCAGATGACAACCAAACCACTAGGAGTCCAGACATGGTAAAATGTACAACACTGACATGGTTCAAACTTGCACAACTTGGGCCACAAGTGTACACCCATGCCCTAGACATGCTGCAGTGAAATGAGGGGAACAAGAGAGTGGACGCTATGACAAGGAAGTTCCAGGTGTATAAAGACACTGTGCACAGCCCAACACAAGCCAAAATCTCATCTGTGGAAAAGGAACTGATGGAGCATATGTGGAAATGGGAAGACAGGATTGAAGAGACCCATCAGAAACTCAGGAAGGATTTTAAGGAGGGCCTTCTCCAAGTCTCATCGGTACAGACCAGAGACCCTGTTATCAGAAGCAGACATCCCCCAGCTATGGAGAGGGTGCACACCCCACAAACTGACCTGTGGTTATTCCTGTGTGAGCATGGAGAAAATATGAGAAGATGGGATGGAAAATCTACTTCTGTCCTGGCAGCATGAGTGCTTAAGCTCAAAGAGGAAGCTACTAACAGAGAGAGTTCCACCAGAATGAATGTAGCTCCAGTTTCCTGTGACCGAGCTGCTAGGCACAACAGAAGGAAGGATGACATATATGATCCCCTTGAAGGGACGTCCAGAATGTATGCCTAGGGAAGGAACAATAGCCAGGGCTAGAGGGGCCCTGCCTCTAGTCATGTAGAGGCCAGGGAAAATTGTGTCTATTGAACTGTGTGGATCCGATGGCCTGGCACATCAGAACCACAGAAATATAAGGCTTTGGTTGACACTTATGCACAGTGTACTTATTACCATTGGGACATGTGGAGGCAGAACCTGTTTCTATTGTTGGGGTGACAAAGGGATCACAACAGTTGACTGTTGGAAGCTGAGGTGAGCTTAACTGGGAAGGAGTGGAGGAAACACCTTATTGGGACTGGTCCAAAGGCCCTGTGTATTCTTGGCACAGACTACCTCAGGAGTGAGTATTTCAAAGACCCAAAAGGACTCAGTTGGGCTTTTGGAATAGCTGCCGTGGAGACAGAGGGCATTAGGTAGTTGAACACCTTGCCTGGTCTCTCAGAAGACCCTTCTGCAGTAGGACTCCTGAGGACTGAAGAACACCAAGTACCAATTGCCATCACTACAGTACATCATTGGCAATACCACAAAACCCACAACTCTGTGATTCCCATACATAAGATCATTCGTGAACTAGAGAGCCAGAGAGTAGTCAGTAAAATCCATTCACCCTTTAATAGCCCCATATGGCCTGTGCATAGGTCTCATGGGGAATGTAGACTAACAGTGAATTATCATTGCCTAAATAAAGTTCTACCATCAATGAGTACCACTGTGCTGGACATGCTTAAAATTCAGTACAAACTGGAGTCCAGAGCAGCAAATTGGTGCCACTATTGATATTGCTAACACATTTTTGTCTCTTCCTCTAGAAGCAAAGTACAGGCCACAGTTTGATTTTACCCGGAGGAGCATGCAGTATACCTGGAATTGACTGCCCCAGAGGTGGAAGCACAGTCCTACCATTTGCCATGGACTGATCCAGACTGCACTGGAGAAGGGTGAAGCTCCAGAGCATTTGCAATACATAGATGACATCTGTGTTGATTTGGCATGGCCTGGTTTTTTGGTAGTGGTGGGGGAGGGCCACAGGGGTAGCTTCTGTGAGAAGCTGCTAGAAGCTCCCACCATGTCCAACAGAGCCAATTGCTGATGGATATGAAGATGGATGTGCTGCTGGGCCAATGAGAGAGGTTGATAATGCCTCTGTGATGACATAATTAAGAAAAAAATCAAAATGGTCCATGAGCAGTTTTTCTCCCAGAGTGGGGAGGCACCGTAGCCACCGCCATGCCAGTGGGGCCCTCAGCGATACATGTCCACGGCCACCACAATCTCAGCGTGGCCCGCAGCAAGCCTTGCCTGCCTGGCCACCTGTAGCCAGCCACACCACAGGCAGAATGGCAGGGGGCGCAGAGGTGGCTTCTCCTTCCCAGTGCCCTGCATCAAGAGAGGCGTTAAATAGTTCCAACGCCCCCCTGTCTGCCACTGACCAGCAGGGCTGCATGGCCGATGGTGAAAATGTGTCAGGTTACTCCCCAGTGTGGAACTTGGATGAAATCAACCTCTCAGCACTGTGAGATCTTGCAAGAATCTTTGAATTAGTGGAACTTGTTTGCAATGGTACTTGCGAGTGGCAGTTTTTCTTCTAGTCGGAGAAGCAGAGGAAGTGAGGACATGTGAGGGAAAACAACATGAAGACACCAAGGTGAGTGGAAAAGAAAGAGGGGGAGGATGTACTCCAAGCATCACAGCTGAGATTCCTTTGCAAGCTGTAGTGAGGACTGGTGAAACAAACTGTCCCCCTGTAATGCATGAAGTCGATGGGGGATGCAGACATCTACACGCAGCCCATGAGAAAAGTGCTTATTTGACTTCTCACTATCCTTCTCTAACTCTGTTAATAATAAATTTACTTTATACCTTTAAATTTGAGTCCTTAACTCATAAGCCCTTTGTTAATTTTTCCCCCTCTTCTCTGCCCAACTATAACAAAAAAAAGTAAATTACTTTTGTGAGTGCCTGACACTTAGCCAATATCAAACCACAACAACATCATTGTGTGGGAGAGCAGAGCAAGGGAGGTTTTTGAGAAAGGAGAGAGACTAGTCCAAATTCTCATGAAAGCAGGTTTTGCCATCAAATGAAATAAAGTCAAGGAGCCTGCCCAGGAAATTCAGTTCCTAGGAGTGAAGTGACAAGATGGACGCAAGCAAATTCCAACAGAGGTGATTAATAAGATAACTGATATGTCCACACTGACCAGCAAGAAAGAAACACAGGTTTTCTAGATACCACGGGCTTTTGAAGAATGTACATCCTGGAGTGCAGCCAGATTATAAGTCCTCTCTACCTAGTGACACAAAAGAACAATTTCAAGTGGGGCTCTAAACAACAGCAAGCCTTTAAGCAGATCAAGCACGAAATGGCCCATACAGTAGCCCATGGGCCAGTCAAAACAATACAGGATGTGAGGAACGTGTTTTACACTGCAGCCAGAGAAAATAGTCTGTCCTGGAGCCTCTGGCAGAAAGTACCTGGAGAGACTTGAAGACAACCTCTTGGGTTTTGGAGTCAGGCATACAGAAGATCTGAGGCCAGCAACACCCCAACTGAGGAAGAGATTCTTACAGCCTATGGAGGGATTTGAGCTGCCTCAGAAGTGATTGGCACTGAAGCACAGCTTCTTCTGGCACCCTGACTACCAGTGCTGGGCTAAATATTTAAAGGAAAGGTCCCTGCAATGCATCATGCCGGCGACACTACCTGGAGTAAATGGATCACCCTCATTACACAAGAAGCTCAAACAGGAAACCCAAATCACCCTGGGATCTTGGAAATCATCACAAACTGGCATGAAGGTGAGAGTTTTGAATTATCATTGAAAGAGGAAGAAGACCAGGTGACACATACTGAAGAAGCCCTACCATATAACCAGCTACCGGAGAGTGAAAGATGGTATGCCCTCTTCACTGACAATTCCTGCTGTATTGTAGGCATCAGTAGGAAATGGAAAGCAGCCATATGGAGACTTATATGGCAAGTCACAGAAGCTACTGAAGGACTGACACAGCAGGATACTGGATGAGAGATCCACCCTGGGGGCTGTGCCCTTCCCAGAGACATGCGTCTCCAAGAGAACACATTCTAGGAGCACTGCTGCTTCCTTGGCCGTGTGGGATTCCAACAAGTGATTTCAGGTCTGTAGTGATTTTATCTTTTGTGATTTCAGCTTGATGCTGGAATCCCCAGGCAAACACAGGAACGCGAGAGAGAGTGGAGACTGTGTAGTGATAGTCCACAGAGACAGCCCTTTATTGTTCATCAGCTCTGCAAAGGGATGCCAAGGACAGGACCTCTCAGGGGTTGGAGGCCAGAGTCCGGGGTTTTTGTAGGGACAGGCAGGGGGTGGACACAAGCTATTTACATGAAAGAAACAAGGTATGCTGGGTGATGATTACCCAGGTCACCATGAGCTTGAAGTGAGTTACTTATCTTAGGGATGACTCAGGCTGTCAGCCTGACTTCTCCATGGGAGGGTGAGGGGCTCTCTTGCAGAGGGGTCATTGCCCTCTACAAAGGACAAAGTGGGTCCAGTCAAATTGTCAAATTGCAGAGTCGAAATCCATTCAGATGGCTATGGACATCTCTGAGTGAGGGAAGTGGCCAACACTCCACCTGTACACTGACTCATGAATGATATCTGTCAAGCTGTTTTTATAGGTCTGGGTCTCAGAGAGACGAGAGCAGTAATTGATTGGCATAAAGTTGTTTATTACATGAATACATCGGTCTGAATGCAAGAGTTCAGAATGCTTAAAGTCCGTGCTAAAATTTTGTGGTCATGTCTCAAGCAGGAGCAGTGGCTCCCACAGCTTTCCTTGGTATAAAGTCTTGAGCAAGGCAGCAGCAGTTTCCAAGCCCTTTTCTGGCATAGAGTTCCAAACAGGGAAGCAGCAGCTTCTCCATCTTTTTTCTTCTTCTTTTCTTCTTTCTTCTTCCGTGTGGATGCGTGTGTGTGAGAGTGCATGCAGGTAAAGCAAAAGCAAACAGCAGTGAGCAGCAGTAGTAGATAGGTAGGTACGTAGTCAATGCAGGCCTCAGCTGAGAGTTTTAACCTTAAATTGACCAATTAGTTAAAAACATGATTCTAAAACAATCTTTCTGTACCTATTAAAATTATACTTTAAAATGTGAAAGGCAGTGTCAGTTCTTACACAACTATATGTGTATTTGCGCACATTACTCTATCTGTGTACATGTTCTATCTGTTTATGTTCATGGTTCTATCTAGGAATGCAAAACAATATTCTACTGTGTTTTAGTTATGTCTATGGGAAGCACTGAACTTTTAAATGGAACTTAGAGCACTCTGCTTCTACTCAGGAACTTTAAAAAGCATGAAATATATTCTTACTTACTTAGACTTAATTCTAACTTACTTAACACCAAAACTTACACTTATTTATGTGGTTTAATATATCTTAATTTATCTAATGGCTTTAACTCAAATTCTACATTCTTTTCTCCTTCTGAAAGACTCAGAGGGGGTTTAGCTTCTTGATTTCCAAGAGGTAGCAAATGCTCTGTGGGGGTGGCTGGAAAGGTGGGAAAAGGCCAATTGGCAACATAGAGGAAAAGCAATCTGGGATGCTGAAGAATGGCAAGAAATTACTGCCCGGGTAGGGAAGCTGACAGTGAAAGTCCATCATGTGGATGCTCTTGTGCCTAAGAGTCAGGCTAATGAGGAGAATCCCAACAAAAAACAGGTGGATCAGGCTGCCAAAATCAAGGTGTCACAAGTAGATTTGGATTGGCAGCACAAAAAGAAGTTGTTTCTATCTTGGTGGGCTCATGATGCCGCAGGTCATCAGGGAAGAGATGGGACATACCAATGAGCTTGTGACCAAGAGGTGGACTTAAACACAGACACCATAGCTCAGGTTATCCATGACTGTAAAACAAGTGCTGCAATCAAACAGGCCAGGCAGGTAAAGCCCCTGTGGTATAGGGGGAGGTGGTCCAAATATAAATATGAGGAGGCCTGGCAGATTGATTACACCATTCTGCCTCAAACCCACCAAGGCAAGCATTACATACAATAGTAGAAGCAACCACTGGATGGCTGGAGACATACCCTGTGCCTCATGCTACTGCCTAGAATACCACTCTGAGCCTTGAAAACCAAGTCCTATGGAGACACAGTACCCCTGAGAGAACTGAGTCAGACAATGGGACTTATTTCAAGAATAGCTTTTAAAACACCTGGGCTAGAGAACATGGTATTGAGTGGGTGTACCACATTCCTTACCATGCACCAGCCACTGGAAAAATTGAGCAGTGCAATGGACTTTTAAAAGCAACACTGAAGGCAATGGGAAGTGGGATCTTCAAGCAGTGGGATCTGGATTTATCAAAGGTGACATGGTTGATTAACACCAGAGGTTCCACTAACCAAGCAGGCCCTGCCCAATCTGAACCCCTGTGTGCAGCAAAGTCCCCGTAGTGCATATGAGAGGTATGTTAGGAAAGACTGGATTAATTTTGCCTCAAGCAAAGACAAACCCATCCATGGGATTGTTTTTACTCTAGAACCTGGTTACACTTGGTGGGTAATGCAGAGAAATAGGGAAACGTACCTCAAGAAGATTTAATTTTGAATGAGAATAGCCTGTAATGTTGAGATGCATATGCACCACTGGTTACTGAATGTCACTGCCACTGCATATTTCAACTGCCATAGACAATAAGGATGGACTGCTCCAGTCATATAAGTCATGAACTCAATGAACCCTGTCCATATCCTGGGGGATGGTCAGTAACACCTAAAACAATTGTATTTGCATATAATTATATGGATATATATGTTTACAGTTAAAATGTATTAATTTGAGCATTGATCAGATGATATGGAATAAGGGGTAGAATGTCCTAGGGTGATTCATAATGATATTGTATTCCACATCAATGTGTGCCCAAAAATTGTTACTGTATCTTTAAGACCCTGCAGTCAGAGACATTTGTGTGTGGGGAGGTTGTGACTATGGGCATTTTTAAAATCTTCATGCTGCTATAAATTTCTCACCACAATCAGGTTGGTCAATTGATAAGGCAATTTATTAATTCATTGATAGGGTACAAGCAAGCCAGTGCTGGGGGCCGCGGGGAGTCTATGCTCCACCAACACATCTGCCCTACCCTTGGTCACTGCCCCTTTTATAGGCAGTTTTTTGTGGGGCTGTGTCATGCTTACTGCACTGGGGTACAAGTCTGAACAAGCCCGAACACATTGGCTAGCTTATAGTCTCATAAGCCAGCAGAAGTCACACACCCCCACCAGGTCTGGGCAAGACCCGAACACATCGCTAGGCCACACTCCCAGCTAGTAGGCAGCAGCAGAAGCAAGTCTCTACAAGCTTGCACAAGCCTTAGTAGCAACCAGTCTTTGCACTACCTTTGTAGTTTTTTCCTTATGTTATAAATTTCAGCCCTCAGGATAATTTTAATCAATCCATTTATTAGATATAAGGCAAATACAAAGCAAGCAAACAGGCCTAGGTGTACCAGGGAGTCACCACTCCATGAATGGCACACACCTTAGTGCAGCAGTTCTCTCTGAGTTTCTAGTTTCTATTTCCTCAGAGCCCACTCCTGTTTCTCCGTGGCTGCGCCGGCTCAGTTGGTTGCTAGGGGGTCGACTGTCCTTTTTCAGGAGGAGGGCTCTTTTTCCTCTTCAGTGTCCTTTTTCTGACCTCTGTTTTACATTTGTGTTTAAGTTATATTCTTACATAAGCGATTTCTCGGCTTTACATTTCACAAAAGCAGCTATGTCTTGTGATACATCTTTTGCAAGCCGCTTATAATAGTTTTGCTTCATGCACAGTTTTCACAAAAGCAATTATAATTTGCACTACGTCTACAAAAAATGGTTACAATTTACAATAATTTGTAAAAGCAAATGCATAATAGTTAAAGCCTACAGTTATTTAACAAATAAATTCAAAGATGCTAATGCATAATGGTGCTGTAAAGCCTACAAAATATATTTTGTGATGGGATAACTAAAACTATCCTGTTATTCTGATTCCATGCCTTATTTGGCTTTCCTTCTTTTATTTGTCAAAGGTTATCTTTATACTGATCCTGAAATAAATTAGCCTGGCTAGAGCAACTGTAATTGTTAGAACCCATCGTTAGTTCAGTGCCCCCTGTTAGATGTTCATCCCCTTGTTGATTAACATTCTAGTTGGATTGTACTCACCCCTGTTCTGTTCCCTCTCTGTCAGGTTGCCGTTGAGCCCTGCTGCTTCCCTAACATTGCAGCCAGGATCTGAAAGAGAAGGAACATGGCGGACATGCAAATGAGGGAGCCCCTGTGTCAACTGGGAGAAAAGCTCCTGAGTCCACCAAGAGAAAGATTGCTTTGTAGCAGAGGAATTCTATTGAATTGAGTCACTCAAAAGATATAGACAGACTGTGCAAAGGAAAGACTACCTCCTCCCCAAAGTTGAGTAGTTTCACTCCTCACCCTAACTTTCAGAGACAACACCTGAGATGAGATCCCCTAGACCTTTGAGCCAACTGTGCCTTCTGGTGCTCCTGTGAGGACAGAAGTCCCAGCTCTGCCTGCACATCAGTGGACAAAGTTGCTATACCTCCTCCTCCGTGTCACATCTGGAAGCAGCAGTGGAATGTGCACGATGCATTGGGCACCCACCCAAGGGTGATCCTAATAAAGGCATGAAAAAGGAGCAAGTCTCCTGCCCTGTTTATTTCAGCTGGGGACTCGTCCGGGATAGCCACACCCGAAGAGGACCTTCAGACACGACGGCTGCCTGCCTCAAGGGACCATTTGGAATAGCTGGCGACTCCTGGACTCTGGGATCAGCAAGGGACCAGCAACGTGAAGGAGCGATGGATTGGTGAGAAAGCCAGTGGCGGGAGTAGAGGTGACTGAGTGGGTGAGTGAGATAGGAGTCAGCAGCTCGGACCCCTGAAGCAAATGTGGACCCCTTAGTACTGCAGTTCTGGACTCCCATGAGGGGGCCGGCTAGGAACGGGGGGAAGCAAGTAGAAGGCGAGAGACTGATGTGCCTCTAGTGGACAGAGGAACCCCCCCGTTGAGCATGCAAGGGAATTTGATAGTGTGAGTGGCACGCAGCCCTTCCAGGCATGTGGAGGTTGAGGCCTGGGATTAGGCTTATTGAGTGGGTGATGCGCACCCCTGGGCTCACAGGAGTTTAGGTTAGGGTAGATAGATGTGAGTTGGTAAGCAGCCCCCAAGGTGGTCCCGGACATGTGGGAACTTGGGGTCATGTGTGTGGCAAGCAAGAGGGTACCCTTAGGGGGTCAGGTGGACCTCAAATCGGAGAAGAGCCCTTTTATCATCAGAGTCCGAGCATTGGACGAGACATGGGGTGGTAGGTCGTGGGGGGTCAGGTGTCACCCCAAATTGGAGCCCTTTAGCATTGGAGTCTGAGCATCAGGCAAGGCACAGGGGTAGTAAGGGGTCAGGTGTCACCCCAAATTGTGAGTGTATAAGAAAAGACTTGTGTTAAGTCATTTTGAGTTCAGGTAAAAAGTTTAGAAATAATACGTTGAAGAAGGCGAGGTGAGCTTAAGTTGCCTTAAGTCTTGTGTTGCCCATTGTTAGGTTTCAGTTCAGGTAGGGGCACCTTTAAAGTTTAATTTATGGACTAAGCCATGGGAAGGTGCATGAGCAAGAGACCAAGAGCACCTGAAAGTAAGGAAAAGAAGACTAAGAATATTCCTCCCAAAAGTCCCCTAAGAATGCTATTAGATAGGTGGGAGGCATGGGAAGTAACTAAGGAATTGGATAAGATCAAGATGATTCATTTCTGTGTAGAGGTATGTTCAGGATTAGATTTGCAGGGACAATGGCCCTGGGTAGCAACACAAGACAAATGGATGTATAGACAGTTAAATGAATATCTGAAAGCATGAGAAGATCCTGATTTAGAAGAATTAAGATATGCTGCTTGCTGGCTGGAGAACATTGTAGGGATAAGGGAACAAAAATTTGTAAGTTATAGGGAAGAAAATATGAGGTTAAGGCAGAAGAGGAGAACCCCAGGAAGAAGTAGGATCCTCTTGAGAATTTACCCCCTCCTACTCCTTTCATGCCACCCACTCCTCCCCCTCTCTATCCAGCACCTCCTTCAATAGATCCTTTACCCCCCCCCCCCCAAATTGTCCTGGCAGCCTGCTCCCCACCAGTTAACCAAGCTCCCGCAGCTCCCCTTGTAGAATTCTCAGTCCCCTCCCTTAATAAAACAAGCCCTATCACTTCCCCCATTCCTACCGTAATTCCATCATCACCTCTTCCCAACATCCCAGGTTCAATCCAGAGTCCATGTTCTGTAGCTTCCCCAGCTCAACCCTTAGGATCCCCAGTTGCAGGCCCAGTGGTCTCCCTGGCTCCTATAGGAGTCACGATGCAAAACTCTAATCTTTCCACATGTACTTCTTCTAGCCCCTGGCACGCCTCCATTCCACCTAATGATTTATCTGATGGTCATAACACAAATTCAAAAACAACGAGGATAGAGAAGCTCTATCCTCTTCGGGAATTCCCAATGGGGGGAATAACTGGAGGGGTGGGCTTTGTGAATGCGCCACTGACAGCCTCAGAAGTAAGGGGGTTCAAGAAGGACCTAGGAAATTTAGTAGAGGACCCTATGGGGATATCAAACCAGGTGGACCAATTTCTGGGTCCAAACATTTATACTTGTGGGGAATTGAATTCAATCTTAAATATACTGTTTTCTGGAGAAGAAGTTAGAATGATACGAGCAGCGGGTATGAGAATCTGGGAGAGAGAAAATAGATTAGGAACTCCAGGGGACCATAAAATGCCTCTTGTCGAACCTAATTGGAACCCTAACCAAGAGGAAGGTAGACAAAACATGAGGGATTATCAATCCCTCATGGTCTGTGGAATTAGAGAATCAGTACCCCGAGGGAATAATACAAAGTTGGCGCTGATGGTTTCCAGGAGAAGGATGAGACCCCTGCCACCTGGTTGAATCGCCTTAAGAGAAACTTCCAATTGTACTCCAACATTGATCCTGATAGCCCTGAGGGACAAGTTTTGCTAAAAGTTCAGTTTGTTACTAAGTCCTGGCCAGATATCTGAAGGAAACTGGAGAAAATGGAAGACTGGCAAAAAAGAGGGATAAATGAGTCGTTGAGGGAAGCTCTTAAGATATACCTATGGAGGGAAGAGGAAAAAGCAAAGGCTAAAGCCAGAACAATGGTAGCTGTAGCCAGAGAAACTGTAGGAGCGGATAAAGGAAGGTCGGAATATCCACTAAAATTGGACAAGGAGAAATCAGGGCCTGTGAGGTCATGGAAGGAATACCTGGATGGGCAAGTAAGACCAGAAGAGAGGTGTTTTTATTGTGGAGAGATGGGACACTTTAAGAAAGACTATAAGAAACTAGAATTTGATAACACCATCACTAAGGAACAAGACCTCCTAGAAAAAGTTTTAAGAGGAGATGATTAGGGGTGTCAAGGGCTCTGTATAATTGAGGACCCCATGAAACATCTGACAGAGCCCTTAGCAAAGTTTGAGGTGGGTCCACTAAGAGAAGAGATTGAATTTTTAATAGACACTGGAGCTGAGAGATCTAGCATTAATATATTGCCAATAGGAGTCACCTTGAGAAAGAAAACATGTGAAGTATTAGGGGCAGAAGGGAAGCCTTTCAGAGCTGCCATAACAGAGAATGTAGAAATAAGAGGGAATTCAAAGGAGCGCAAGGTAGATTTTACCTACATACCCAAGTTGGAGAGCAGCTTACTAGGCAGGGATCTACAGGTTGGCCTGGGAGTTGGGGTGATTCCAGAAGATGGCAAAATAGTAGTGAAAATCATGATACTCACAGGATATGATTTAGAAGAAATCAACCCTGAAGTATGGGCTGGACAAGGAAAAAGGGGACTTCTAAAGATATCCCCAATAATGGTAAAAATGGTGGAAAATACTCCACCAGTGAGAGTCAAACAATACCCCATTTCACCTGAAGGAAGGGAAGGACTAGCCCTGATAATCAGGCAGTTACTAGTAGAGGGAATCTTAGAACCTTCTATGTCCCCACACAATACACCTATTCTTGCCATAAAGAAAGATGATGGAACTTACCGGCTGGTGCAGGATTTATGGGAAGTAAATAAGAAAACAGTTTCAAGACATCCAGTGGTCTCAGATCCCTACACCCTCCTCAGCAGGGTACCAAGAGAATACCAGTGGTTTACAACAATAGATCTTAAGGATGCCTTCTGGGCATGTCCCCTAGCAGAGGAGAGCAGGAATTGGTTTGCATTTGAGTGGGAAGATCCTAATACATGGAGAAAACAACAACTTAGGTGGACACGCCTCCCTCAGGGGTTTACAGAATCTCCTAACCTCTTCGGGCAAGCTTTAGAAAAGTTATTAGAACAATTCATCCCAGGGAAAGAAGTACAAATTCTCCAATATGTAGACGACTTAGTAGTGTCAGGAGAAAATCAAAAACAAGTAGTAGTATTGGACTTTTAAATTTCCTAGGAGAACAAGGACTAAAAGTATCCCAAAATAAGTTGCAATTTGTTGAACCGGAGGTAAATTTTTTAGGGCACCTGTTTGGAAGAGGATATAAGAAATTAAGCCTGGAGAGGATTTCGGGGATTCTGTCCATTGAAGCCCCAAAGACAAAGAGGGATGCAAGGAAATTGTTAGGATTAGTAGGGTATTGTAAGTTGTGGGTGGAGCAGTATTCTGAGTGTGTTAAGTTTCTGTATGAGAAGCTGGTTACCCCAGATCCCATACACTGGACAACAAAAGATGAAGAGCAACTGCAATGTCTGAAAAACAAGTTGTCCACAGCCCCAGTCCTGAGTTTACCTAACCTGAAAAAAGACTTTGACTTATTTGTCAACACAGAAGGAGGAGCAGCATATGGAGTGTTAACCCAAGAATGGGGGAACTATAAGAAACCTATAGCATATTTGTGAAAATTACTGGACCCAGTAGCAAGAGAGTGGCCTGTGTGTCTACAGGCCAGAGTTTCTACCACTATCTTGCTAGAAGAGGCCCAGAAATTAACATTACATGGGAAAATAAGCACACATACCCTCCATGACTTGAGGATTGTGCTCAGCCAACAAACGCAGCAGTGGCTGACAGATGCCTGAGTCCTGAAGTATGAGATAGTCCTAATGAACACCGAGAACCTAGAAATAGTCACTTCTAAGTGCCTGAACCTGGCCCAGTTCCTCTCTGGAGAACCTCTAGAAGAATTGGAGAGTGATTGTGTTGAGCTCATAGCTTTGCAAACGAAAGTAAGAGAAGATCTAGAGGACAGACCTTTGCCCTATGTGGAAGTTGTCTTCACAGATGGGTCCTCAAGGACAGTAGATGGGAAAAGAGCATCGGGGTATGCAGTTGTAGATGGAAAAGCTATGGAAGTGATAGAAACAGGAAAGCTGCCGCAGAACTGGTCGGCCCAAAGTTGTGAGTTATATGCCCTAAAGAGAGGACTAGAACTGCTTGAAAAGAATTCAGGAACAATTTACACTGATTCACAGTATGCATTTGGAGTAGTTCATACGTTTGGGAAGATTTGGGAGGAAAGAGGCTATGTAAATTCCAAAGGAAAAAGTATAATTCGTGAGAATTTAGTAAAACTACTCTTGGAAGCTCTGCAGAGACCAGCAGAAGTAGCAGTAGTCCACATGAAGGGGTATCAGAAGGGTAGCACACTGGAAGCAAAAGGAAATAGGATGGCCGACCAAGCAGCAAAGGAAGCAGCATTAGGACCAGGTGACCTGGTAAAAGTCCACAAATTGACAGAAACACAGGGGGAAGGAGAGGGGAAAGAAGAGCCCATATTTAGTGATAAAAAAATGAAAGCAATCAAGGGATTGGAGTTACACCGAGGAGAAACAGGAAGGTGGCTGAGCCCTGATGGGTGTCAGTTTTTGAACGAACCATTAGCCAGGAAAGTACTCACCGAGTTACATGAGTCAACCCACTGGGGTATGCAGGAATTATGTGATCATTTTCTGAGAGAAAACTTGTGTTTAGGAGTGCATATATTGGTGTTCCAAATATCACAGATGGGACCGAGCCTGGCTTTCCTGGCCTTGCTGGCTGAGCCAAATAGTGGCAGCTGTGGTGTTTTACCACAGAGACACCTTTGACTAGCTGTGCACTGCGGACAAGTCCAGAGCTGTTGGAGCGTTCAGGATTCTCTTCCACAGAGCAGCTTTAAGGCGGTGGTGAAGGAAGAAGTCAAATTCTGATAGAGGGTTTAATCCAAGGCTTTTATTCCGGGGTACATGCCTCTGAATGTAGCAAGTCCTCTAACAGAATCTATCAGAATTGTAGCCAAAATCTGTAACAGGCTACAATAGCTGCTGTAACTCTGGATGTAAGTGGTGAAACTCATGTAACTGATGAAACTCATGTAACTGCTTGAGGCTGCGTGGTCTCTGTCCTTTTACCTGGGGGAAGGGGAGGTAGGAAGGGAGAGGAAAGCCATCAACCAGGTACAGGAGGGGGGGTTTCCAAGGACAAAGGACACCTGGATAACCCAATGCCCCTGAGGGGTGAAGGGCATCTTTTAAATCTGCCAACCACTCAACGCCCTTCTGGAATTCCAGGGTTGATAGACATATCAGGGGGGATCTTTAGGGGAGGAACCAGGTTTTCCAGGAAAACCATGAAATTACACCACTACATATGGTCTAGCTAAAGTTATCACTAAGGGGTGTGTAATTTGTCAAAAAGTCAATCAAAAAGTAATGAGAAAAACAGAACTGGGAGGGAGAGAACTAGCTCAAAGACCATTCCAATGTATACAAGTAGACTTCACACAAATGCCCTCACTGCAGGGCTACAAACACTTCTTAGTCATAGTCGACCATTTGACCCACTGGGTAGAAACTTTTCCCACCAAAAAGGAAACTGACCAAGTGGTAGTTAAGATCCTTCTAGAAAACATTATTCCACAATATGGACTAGTGAACTACATAGACTCAGACTGAGGCCCACACTTTACTGTGAAAGCGTTGCAGCAAATCACAGATGCGTTAGGAATAAAGTGGTAACTACACACTCCGTGGCACCCCCAAAGCTCTGGTAGAGTAGAGCACATGAATAAAACTTTGAAAAATGTACTTACTAAATTAATTAAGGAAACAAAAATGAATTGGTTAAAGTGTTTGTCCCTGGCTCTTTTGCGAATTAGAACAAGGCCTTGAGCTGCCATAGGAGCCTCCCCATATGAGATGTTGTTCGGGCTCCCTTTTCTTACAACTTCTTTTGGTGTAAGGACTGATTTAGATGGAGAAGCTGCCACACAGAAATATTTGGAAGTTATAGGGAAAACTTAAGAGAACTTAAGAAAGAGGGGATACCTCCCTCAGACTTCCCCATTAGACATGAAGGTGCATGAAGTCAATCTGGGAGACTGGGTGCTGATTAAATCCTGGGATGTTGCTCCACTAACCCCTAAGTATGAAGGCTGTTTTCAGGTCCGCCTTACCACAAAAAAGGAAAAGGATGGACGCACATCTCAAGAGTGAAAGGGCCAGTAACACCCCCTGATCCAGGACAAGACCACTAGAGGTCAGCAGCAAAATCTTCTCAGTGGACAATAAACGGGAACCCAGAGACCTTGAGGTTAACCTTTAAAAAGAGACCTCTGTCCAATAAAAGACTGTAAGAGACAGTTAGCTCTGCCTCATGTTTCTTTTCCCAAAATGTGACAGTTTCCTATTGAATGTTGCTACCTTGCCAAAGTTGAAGAGTTATTGTAACATTGTCCCATAAACTGTAGTAGTATCTGCTAAGTGTTGCTGTTTTCTGTAAATTGTAACAGTTTGACCAAAAATTGTCATACCCTCCTCTGGTTAAAGGCTAACTTTGTTTCCATTAAGCTAAAAGTTTTTCTTAGACAGTACAAAAAGTCTAATAGACCACCAGATGTCTTTCCAAATCTAGGCAAATTTCCCACAGGAAACTCTCCTTTTTCCTTGTTTAAGATAGAAGGAGAAAGATCCAAGGAAGAAGGAACTTCCCTGGAGTGCTCCCCTAAAAAGGGGAAATTCCAGGAGGCAAGGCCAGGTGGGCTGATCTCCAAAGATGACCCATACTGGACTCCTGAGAGGAGTGCTGCTAATCCTGTTCACCTGGACTTCCTTTGAAGATCCACATGAACCATACGCCAAGTGTTATCAGCCACTCTATCATGGGGATGATCTAAGTTCCTTGCTACAAATTCATACTAACTTGAACCCAAGATGTGTAAACTTTTCCCTGGCAATACCTTGCCAAGAAAATGGGTGGCGATATTGGATGGTTAGAAATACTGACACATACTGACAGAGATTATTGGGAGAGTGCCATGTGGGACAAACTTGGCTGTGTTTTGAACATAAGTCCAGGTAACCCCATGGACTTAGTAAAAGGAAAAGAAAGCCTCCCAAAAGAGAGAAGAATAATTGGAAATACCAAGAGGAAAGAATTTATTTGTTGACTTGGTAGAAAGAATCAGCGAAGAGCTAAACGTAACCAATTGCTGGGTGTGTGGGAATACCCAAATGACAGCTATCTGGCCATGGGAAGGTATTAGTTTAGGACCATTAGAATTACTCAAGTGGGAAAAAAGTAAGCCAAAACTTCCATCTATAGGAATAAGAAAGCAAGAGCAATGGAACTTGAAGAATAAGGTAATAGGAGAGGAATGTATTTTGAGGAGGGGAAAAAGATTCAGCACACCAGTAGGGAATATGGCCTGCAAGCATTACCTAGTGATTAAAAGTACAGTAATTAGATGGGTTCCTAAGGAATCAACGAAATATTGGTCTGAAGGAAAAAGAAATCAAGACTGCATTTTCTGTGAAGGACATCAATTGTATATATGTATAGATAAAAGAATAAACCCCTTCTGGGGAGTAGGAGGTGTGTCTAAATATTGGGAATTTCCCTCAGAGACTAGTGATGCTTTTTGGGTAGCACCAGAGCATCTCTTTTGGATCTGCGGAGACACGGTATACACAAGGCTCCCAGGGGATTGGGCATGTACCTGCACTATCGGACAAGTGAAGCCTGCTTTTTTCCTGCTACCGAAAGAGTCTGGGTCAACATTAGGGATACCGTTGTATGACAATTTGAAGAAAAATCAAAATAGACAAAAGAGAGAGACCATCCAAATAGGAGGAATCCAAAAATGGAAGAGTCAAGTTTGGACACCAGAAGAAATAATCAGGACATATGGACCTGCCACTTGGGCCCAAGATGGGTCCTGGGGCTACCGAACTCCGATTTATATGCTAAACCGGATAATTTGACTGCAAGCATTATTAGAAATACTATCTAACAAAACAGCCCTTGCCCTTGATCATATTAGTGACCAGCTGACCCAAACTCAATTGGTGATCTATCAAATTAGGCTAGCCGTTGACTACTTGCTAGCCGATGAAGGGGGAATTTGTGGGAAATTTAACACCTCTGAATGTTGCCTAGAAATCGATGATAAAAATGAAGTAATCAAAAATATATCCAAAGAAATTAGAAAAATAGCTTATGTAGGCACTCAACAATGGACCCCCTTAGTAGATACAAGCTGGTGGGATGACTTTTGGTCATGGAAAAAGAAGTGGTGGAAAAAAGCAGCTTTCATTACGGCATGTGCAGTTAAGGGTTGATTTTTCTACCATGCCTACTCCCCTGTTTAATTAGGTTAATCACCTCTATGGTACAAATAGGCCTAATAGTTCCTGGAAAGTCAAAAGTAATGGCATTAAAAGTCACAGAACACCCTATACATGAAAATGCTAGAGAAATTTATATCAAGTTCCAAAAGTGAAAAAAGATCTATGCTCAAAACCCTGAGACAGCAAACTGATGCGGGCTTGAGCCCGATCAAAGAATTAGAGGGGGACTGAAATAAATTCACCTGGCTAGAGCAACTGTAATTGTTAGAACCCATCATTAGTTCAAGTGCCCCCTGTTAGATGTTCATCCCCTTGTTGATTAACATTCTAGTTGGATTGTACTCACCCCTGTTCTGTTCCCTCTCTGTTGGGTTGCTGTTGAGCCCTGCTGCTTCCCTAACATGGCGGCCAGGATCTGAAAGAGAAGGAACATGGGGGACATGCAAATGAAGGAGCCCCTGTGTCAACTGGGAGAAAAGCTCCTGAGTCCACCAAGAGAAAGATTGCTTTGTAGCAGAGGAATTCTATTGAATTGAGTCACTCAAAAGATATAGACAGACTGTTCAAAGGAAAGACTACCTCCTCCCCAAAGTTGGGCAGTTTCACTCCTCACCCTAACTTTCAGAGACAACGCCTGAGATGAGACCCCTAGACCTTTGAGCCAACTGTGCCTTCTGGTGCTCCTGTGAGGACAGAAGTCCCATCTCTGCCTGCAAGTCAGTGGACAAAGCTGCTATACCTCCTCCTCCGTGTCACATCTGGAAGAAGCGGTGGAGTGTGCACGATGCGTTGGGCCCCCACCTGAGGCTGATCCTAATAAAGGAGTGGAGCCACCCCGCTCCAGCCCAAGCCACAGTCGACCACACTCCATTGTGCAGACCTACTTGTGTGTTTCAGGAGCCAAGCTTTCTGGGCTCTGCAACAAACCTGCTGCCCAAAGTCAGTAGAGACATTAAGACCCATTTCAAAGACGTTAACATCCATACCTTCACCCATCAAATTGCTTGTAAAGACATTAGCACACATCTTCCCTCTCAGATACAATCTGTCACCAAAGCCTGGGTCACCAGGGAGGTGAGTGATTTTGCTGAGAGTTCAGCAACTGTGGGAGGGTGAGAGCCCACAAATAGCAGGAGCATGGGCTGGAGAGGTGGCAGAGTGGGCCTTTGCAGGAGTTGATTAGAAAGGAACCTCAGGTATATGCAAGAAGGGATGAAGTAAAGGTAAAGGTAAGGATAATGACACAGTTTTTACAACCCCCAATGGGAAAAAAAAGTGCAGGGAGCCCCAGGGCCAAAGGGAAGGAGGCAGCCACCAGGACAGTGACTGGGAAGGAATTAATGTGCCATTTATAAAAAATAGAACATTAAAAATTAATTGTTAAGGGTGTCAGGATCTTCTGTTGTACTGTGGGCTCACCACACTGGATTACTTGATAACATACAGAGTGGGTCTGGACCAAGAAGTGGTTTTTAGTAGACACATGAGCCTCTCTGTCTAATTTGAATTTTATCCCAAAGGGGGAACAGTGGTCCAAATCTTTTGATAAGTGGGAAAGATGAGCAGGTGTGTTTTATTCAAACACTACTGGTGAATGTGGGGGATGAGTTTAAAATGCATGACTTTCTGTTTGCTCCTAGTTGTCATTGTGGTTTGCTAGGAGGGGATTTGATGACTGAGTTGGGAATGCAGCTTAGTGTTGTGAGGGGTGATGGGGAGGTGTACTGATTTTGCACGGCCTGGTTTTTGGTAGCAGGGGGACCACAGAGGTGGCTCCTGTGGGAAGCTGCTAGAAGCTTCCACCATGTCTAGCAGACACAATCCCTGATGGCTTTGAAGATGGACATTCTGCTGGCCAAAGCTGGGCCAATGAGAGATGTTGGCAACACCTCTGTGATGACATATTTAAGAAGAAACTCAAAACAAAGTCACACAGTTTTGCTTCTAGTCAGAGAAGAGGAGGAGGTGAGAGCATGTGAGAGAAAACGACATGGCGACACAAAGGTCAGTGGAGGAAGGGGAAGAGGTGCTTCAGGCACCGAAGCCAATTCTTCAGCAGGCTGTGATGAGGACCATGGTGAAGCAGGCTGTCCCCCTGCAGCCCATGGTGAGTCAAAGGACACTCCCCTGGATGACACTGAGACCTGGTTTACTGATGGAAGCAGATATGTCATCAGTGGGAAAAGGCATGCTGAGTATGCAGTTACCACTTGCAGAGAGGTAATAGAATCTGGATCATTACCAACAAACACCTCTGCAGAAAAGGCTGAAATAATTGCCCTGACTTGTGCCTTAGAACTAGCAAAAGGAAGAGAAACTAACATCTATACAGATTCAAGATATGCATATGGGGTTGTACATGCACATGGGGCTATTTGGAAAGAAAGAGAACTGCTGAACTCACAAGGGGAAAATATTAAACATGCACAAGAAATAATAAAGCTGTTAAATGCAATCCAGCTACCTGCAAAGGTAGCTATCATGCATATTAAGGCACACCAGAAAGTGAGCTCTGAATTAGAAGAGGGAAATGAGCTGGTGGATAGAGAGGCAAAAGAAGTAGCCAAAGGTGAAGTATTCATTGGAACAGCTTTAATTCCAGATGGACAAATTTCCCTAGGAGGTAAGCCAAATTATAACAAAAGGGATAAGAGGCCTATTAAAACAGAGAAAGGGACATACAACCAGGAAGGATGGGCCATTACACAAGAGGGGAAAGGAAAGCTTATAGTTCCCTCCTATTTGTTATGGTCACTGGTGAAAGAAGAACATCAGAAAACCCACTGGGGGGTAGATGCCTTGTATAATTATTTAAAAAACAGAATTGTGGCCAGAAATTTACAAAGTACAGTCATTCAAGTTACCTTACAATGTAGTCTTTGCCTCCAAACTAATCCCAAAAATACTCCCAAACCAAAACTTGGGCAAATTGGAAGAGTCTATGGGCCTGGACAACAGTGGCAGATTGATTTCTCAGAACTTCCCAGGAAAGGGGGGTATCAATATTTGTTGGTTCTAACAGATACCTTTTCAGGATGGCCAGAAGCCTTTCCTACCAGAACTGCCAAAGCAAGGGAGGTAACTAAAGTACTGTTACAGGAAATTATACCTCACTTTGGAGTTCCAGCCACTGTATCTTCAGACAGAGGGCTGCATTTTATCTCAAAAATTGTACAGCACATTAGTCAACAATTGGGCATAGACTGGGAACTTCATACTCCATATCATTCCCAGTCAAGTAGACAAGTAGAAAAAATACACCATTTAATCAAACAGCAAAGTGTAAGATTAGGGCAGGAAGCAAAGCTACCTTGGCCCCAGGCTCTTCCATTAGCATCATTGCAAATTCAGATTAAACCAAGGACAAAAGAGAAATTAAGTCCTTTTGAAATATTATATGGGAGGCCATATGGGATACAAGAAGGAATATCAACCCAAGTAGGGGAAGAAACCCTGCAAGGATATATGATAGCTCTAAATAAACAACTTAAGGAAATTGAGAAACATGTGGCTAGAGCTCGAAGCCGGGAATTTGATGGGCCAGTACATGACATACAGCCTGGAGATTATGTGTATGTCAAGTCTTTTGCAGAAAAAACCTTGGACCCACAGTGGGAAGGACCATTCCAAGTGTTCCTAACTACCTTTACTGCAATCAAGATCAAAAAACAGAATGTCTGGATTCACCATACCCGAGTAAAGAAGAATTCAGGTGGAGTTTGGAAAGCAACACCAGACGACAAAGAACTGAAATTAAAGCTTACTCAGGGAAAATAAGTAAATTTTGGGTAGCAATGTTAATCATGCTAATTTAATTTTCATTTACAGTAGCTTGTTTCAAGATGGCAAGTGTAGTTTGTAAGATTGTAGCTTTCTTGATCATAGTGAGTTAGGGGGATAAAATAAGTAAAGATTTATTAAATGCTTAAACTACACTTATTACTTAACATCACTTTTACTGGACTTGTGAGAGACAGGCCTGCAGCACACAGGGTTTACGTGCAGAAAAACAACTGAAAAGGATGCTAAAAAACATGATAAAGAGAGACTGTTTATGAAAAACCAAGTGTACAACAACAGCCTTCCAAGGCCTCGAGATAATAGAAGCTCCTGAAGATCTTGACAACCAGACAGAAAAAGGCTGTATGTAATCCACTTTAAGGATGCCAGTAAGTTGTACATGTGGCCAGGGCTGCTGGTAAGTCATGCAGAGACATCTGGAGCACAGCGTGGTCCCTGTTGTGGTGTGGGTCTGCAGGCTAGCACTTCCGATAGAGCGGAGGTGGGTCACCAGTGTTAGAGAAATTCGCTGGCCAATAGTGCGACCGCAAGTGATCCTGAGTGGATCAAGTGAATCTTTGTGCCCACTTTTGATAATTGTAGGGATCCCCAGGTTAAAGCGCTCTCAGAGAGCTCCATGCGTTTGTTTCGGTGTGTTTGAAGTGTGCTTTGGTGTGAGCCAGGTGAGAGGAGTGATTAAAATAGAGTGAATGGAAGTTGTTTTATAATTAATTACAGGGTTTAGATTTTATTTTATGTGTTTGAATAGTCTCATCAATTTTTGCCAATTTTGCCCTGCCACTGGCTAAAGAGAAGGGGGGGGAGGTGGGGGTTAGTGTGCTCCACTGCAGCCGTGAGGCTGCGTGCCCTTTGACCATGGCCCGAGAAGTTAAGAGAGTTCCTCTCCCTGAATGGTTTGGGCTTGACCCTTGGGAGTTCATGCGCCCCTTAGATTACTGGGTAGAACGAAGAAACGATCGGGTTTATTTAGAAGGGAAGTATAAGATTTCTGATGGGGCACTGGTGGCCCTCAACTGAGAGCAACCGAGAGTGGAAGATTTAGATCTTGAGAGGAGAAGTGGGATAGCCTATTTTTGTGGAGGTTTTAGACCCTTCGGCTTGTCTAGGGGTTGGCATTCTGCGTAGATATTAACCGAGTGTAGACTTTGTGCAGGACATTATTATTGCAATTCCTCCAGGAAGAAGGCTCTATGTGTGTTTTGTAAGCGAAGTCAGCAGCCTAGTAGGGTGAGACCAGAATCCGAAACCAGAATTTTAAAGTTTGTGTGTGGAAAATCATATTTAACACCGCGGAATTGGTGTGTACCAGAGGAAGATTAAGAAAGGACAGTAAAAAAGTGTGAAGAAAAGTTTAGGTGGAAACAGAAGAGGTAGAAATACCGCTTGTGTGAACCCTGTGTTGGGATAAGATAATGAGAAATCAGAGAGCAAAAGAGAGTCAGTACAAAGTAAGGATGTCCCTGGGTCCAGCCCACTAGGTTGCATTTTAGCACATTGGAAGGACATCTCGGGAACTAGAAACACGGAGAGTAAAAAGACACTTATTAAGTATAGCATGCAATGGTGGCCAATATACAAGTTAAAAGAAAGAACCAAGTGGCCACCTACTAGAACTTTAGATTATGACACCTTATTACAACTAATGTTATTTTTGAGGAGAGAGGGCAAGTGGGATGAGGTGTCTTATGCAGACATGTTTTTCTCCCTCCAAAATAGCAGAGGAATTGTGGACTCCAAGCTCCTTCTGACCCTTTTGTGTTAACTCTTGAGAAAGAGAATAAAGCTGCCAATAAAAGCAAGAACAAACTCGAGAGGTGTTGTTCAGCTTGCAGCATAAGTCAGAAGTGTACTAAGTCAGATAAGGCTCAGCGTGCAGTGACCCAGGAACATGAACAAAATTTAGAAGATTTGTATAAACCTCCCTCAAGGGAGGAGAGAAATTCAGACTCAGAAGAAGAGAGCATGATTCTGAGTCCTCCGAGCCCACTTGTTCCACTAGGCCCACCACCATCTGTTCAATCAGCTCTGGCCATGTCCGCCCTGGCTGCCCCTTCACCCCCGGGGAGTCCAGTCTCATCCCAGACTAGGAAACACACAATACAGGCACCCCTGTGGGAGACAGTGAGGCCGGGTGAGGGCATGGTAATGGTTAAAGTACCCTTTACTATGTTTGATTTAGAAGCTTGGGAGAGAATTGCTAAAAATTACCAGTGTGACCCCGTGAACACCGCAAGACATTTTAGATACATAATAAAGCAGCATAACCTAGACTAGAGCGATATGCAACTGTTGCTAGATGCCCTAACTGAAACTGAGAAACAATTAGTTTTAAAAACAGTGAGGAATTTGGCAGAAGATTATTATAAGACCCAACAGCTAGATGTAAAAGATTATTTCCCCCTCCAAAACCCATATTGAGACCCAAATAAAATGGCAAAATTGAAAAAGCTAGAGAGCTATGAGGAATAGATAGCTAAGGGAATAGAAAGAGCCATCCCCATAACCATAAATTAGTCAGCTTTATATGCAATTAGGCAGAGCCCATCAGAAACTCCATCTGAATTCCAGGAACACCTGAGGGAAGCAATGCGCAGGCATACGCCATTGGACCCCGGGTCCAAAGTTAGAATACAGCAGTTAGTCAATTTGTTTTTAAGACAATCTACTAGGAATATCATGCATAAACTTCAAAAACTGAAGAAGACAAATGCTAGGAATTTAGAGGCCCTATTAAAAGAAGCATAGAGAGTCTATAGCAATGGGGAGGAAGGATATAAAAAAAGGATGAAGAAACTAGTCACAGTAGTGAGGGAAAACGAAAAAGAAAAGCGCAGACAGGGGCCATCCAAACTAGGGTAGCAATTAAATAGAGACCAGCGTGCAATCTGCAAGAAGTTTGCACACTAGAAAAACCAGTGCCCAGAATGAAGAAAGAATCACTTAAGAGAAATAATTGCACATGTGAAGGATGATTAAAGGAGACCAGGGGACTCCTCCCTAGCAGATCCACTAGTTATAATAAAGCAAGAGGAAAATGGAGATGAAGAAGAATTTCTAATAGATATGGGGATAACTTATTCTGTGTTAAATAAAGCCTTAATGCCTGTGAGAAATTACTATATCATGGTACAGAGAACTACTGGTCAATCTGGAAAAGCATATTTTTGTCAACCACTGAAATATAAATTGAGAAAGAAATAGAGAATTCACAAATTTTTGTATATGCCTAATTCTCCAAAAGCCCTTTTAGAAAGAGATCTGCTGAATCAATTACAAGCAACTATTACATTTAGAAATAGAGAAATTATTCTAGAAGTGAATTATCAACAATATATTGAAGTTTTGAGTCTAGTTCTAAGTACCACTACAGTGAAAGAGGTTATTGATGAAGAGATAACAAACCAAGTGTTTCCTGGAGTTTGGGCTTCTGATGTGCCAGGAAGGGCAAAGAATGCACCTCCTATATTGATTAAACTCTAAGAGAGAATGCAACCAGTCAGGGTTAAGCAATATCCACTGAAAAAGGAGGACAGAGAAAAAATTAGTCCAGTGATTGAAAGATTCCTGCAATTAAGATTGCTGAAGGAGTGTGTTGGGGGTTGGGTTGCTTTCTTATAGAATTTTTTCCCAGAAGTTGCTAAGAAGCTGATTGCTAGGTACTTTTGGGTGCTCATGGGTGCTTGAGAACAAAGAAAAGGGAGCAGCTAAGTGAGAGAAAGGGTGGCACCGACTTCACTTCGCTCTGGGCAGGTTTTTTTTGTTTGCTCTCCGAGGAAACTGCCAGAACTGCTCATCTTTGGGATGGCAGAGAGCTCTCACCATCCCTCACCTGGAGCTCGGCTCGGAGTGACCCACCACCGTCTCTTCGTGTGTGTCCCCCAGAATTTCGAAACCTGTCCTCTCCCTGCCCTGCTGAGGGCTGCTGCCCCATTGCCCTGCACCCACTGCTTCTTCAGTTTTGTTCAAGGTTTCCCCACGCTGTGTTCTACACCCTCTGCCTAGCCGGGACATTTCTACAGCTCCAGATACCGCTGCAGAGCCTCGGATACATCTCGTCCCCCGGGACTGCTGCTCGCTCTGGTAGCTTGTGACGGTACTGAGGGGGGAAGGTGCCAGAGGAAAACTGTAAATAGGTTGTTGTTGTTTTTTTTTTTTCTCTCTCTAATTCTGTTCGTTGTCAACATTATAGTTATTGTTGCTAACTTACCTTGTTAAACTCACTAGTAAAAAACTGTTATTCCTACCCTCACATCTTTGCCTGAAACCCCTTTAATTTTAGAATTATAACAAGTCAAAGGGAGGCTTCCATTTTTAATTCCCTAGCAGACACCCCTGTCTTTCCAAACCAAGACAGAGTGTCAATCAGATTTTAATACTCCTATTTTACCCATCCAAAAAACGGATGAGTCATGAGTACAGGACTTACGGGCTGTAAGCAAAATAACAGAAGATCTTTACCCTGTAGTAGCAAACCCTTACACCCTGCTAATGTGCTTAACACCTGAACTAACCTAGTTTACTGTTTTAAATTTAAAAGATGCCTTCTTTTGCCTCCCTCTCCATGAAGCCAGTCAGAAAATTTTTGCCTTTAAATGTGAAAACCCTAAAAGTAGACACAAAACTCAGATTACATAGACAGTACTTCCACAAAAATTTTAAAATTCTCCCACCATATTTGACAAGCAACTCGCAAAAGACCTAGAATCCTAGGAAGCTCCAGCAGAAGAGGGAAAACTGCTGCAATATGTCAATGACCTCCTGATAGCCACTAAAACAAGAGAAGCATGTGTAACCTAGACAGTAAGCCTCTTAAATTTTCTAAGACTCCAGGGATACCGGGTATCAAAGAAAAAAGCTCAGATAATAAAACAAAAAGTAGTGTATTTAGGCTATGAAGTTAGTACTAGACAACGCACCTTAAGACAAAATCGCAGAGGCTATATGCCAAACCCCAAAACCTCAGAGAGTGAAGGAACTGCGAATCTTTCTGGGAATGTCAGATTGGTGTAGGCTGTAGATTTACAGTTATAGACTGTTTGTAAAGCCTTTGTATGCACTTAGTACACCCGGGAATAGGGAGCTTCAGTAGACAAAAGAAGCCACACAAGCTTTTCATCAGCTGAAAAAGGCACTTATGTCAGCACCAGCGCTCAGACTGCCAGATGTGAGTAAACCATTCTTTTTATTCTCCCATGAAAAGCAGAGAACTGCTTTAAGAATGTTGACCCAGAATTTAAGTCCCTATCAGACAGCAGTAGCCTATTTTTCTAAACAATTAGATGCAACAGCAACAGAGATGATGGCTGGGTTGTCTTAAGGCAGTCGTTGCTGTAGTGCTAAATATTCAAGAAGCACAGAAGTTTACTCTAGGACAGAAAATTACTGTGTTAGTATCCCATACTGTATCAACAGTACTAAAAATAAAAGGTAGACACTAGCTCTCCCCACAGAAGTTTCTAAAGTATCAAGCCATCATAGTAGAACAAGACAATGTAGAGATAGTAATAACTAACACTGTCAACCCAGCTTCTTTTCTCAGCAAGAACCAAAGAGAATCAGTCCATCATGATTGCCTGGAAACCATCAAAACCACTTATTCTAGCCATCCAGATCTGAAGGACACCCCTTTTAAAGACACAAAGACCTAGTTCACAGATAGAAATAGCTATGTCATCAATGGGAAGCGGTATGCTGGATATGCAGTTACCACACATCGAGAAGTAATAGAATTGAGACCCTTACCTACAGATACCTCTGTGCAAAAGGCAAAGATAATTACCTTAATTCGAGCTCTAGAAATGGCCAAAGGAAAAAAGATAAACATCTATACAGATTCGAAATATGCATTTAAGGTCGTTCATGCACATAGAGCTATTTAGAAAGAAAGAAAATTGTTAATCTCACAGGAAAAGAATATCAAGCACACACAAAAAATATTGTGACTACTAGAGGCAATCCAGCTTCCCAAGCAAGTAGCAATCATGCACATCAAAGCACACCAGAAAGTGTGTACAGAATTGGAAGAGGGAAATGAACTAGCAGATAGAGAGGCAAAAAAGGGAGCAAAAAGTAAGATACCAATAGAGAGAGCCCTAATTCCTGATGGACAGATCCTTCCTCAAAGTAAGCCAGTATATAATAAGAAAGATAGAAAATTAATTAAAGACCAAAATAAGACATATAATGAAGAAGGATAGAAGACAGAAAATTAATCATTCCCACCCATTTATTATGGTCACTAATAAAAAAAAGAGCATCTAAAAATGCATTAGAGAATAGATGCCTTATATAATGATTTAATTGAAAACATCACTGCCAGAAATTTATACTCCACAGTAGCTCCGGTAACTAGACAGTGTAATCTTTGCCTCCAGACTAATCCTAAAAATAACCCTAAACCAAAATTTAGCCAAATTGGAAAGGGATGTGGACCCAGAAAACAGTGGCAAATTGATTTTGCAGAACTCCCAAGTAAAGGGGGGTATAAATATCTGTTAGTATTAACTGATACTTTCTCAAGATAGCCAGAAGCTTTCCCCACTAGAACTGCTAAAGTCTGAGAAGTTACAAAAGCACTGTTACAAGAAATAATACCATGCTTTAGAGGTCCATTGCAGGTGGAAGGGACTTCTGGACACGAACCAATATGATTACACAGAAGCCATTTATTGTTTACATTACCACCCAGTTATACATTTCCAACACCATTGTTTACATTATCACCCAATACATAATTGGTTAATCGATCCCTTTCATTCAAACCCCACAAGGGTCTCTGGAAAAGGGATTGGTTAAAGTCCAAGTGCTCCTTTATCAAGTGCTTTCATTCTTTGCTGCCAACTTCTCAGCATCTCCGCTCTCGATTTAGCCCAACTGTTGTTTCAGCAGCCTTGAAGATTACTCAGTCTAGCACTATTATTGTTTTCAGCGACCTCAAAGAATTCCAGAGAATCTGACAACACACCTAAAGATAATTTGGCTGGGGCACCCCCGGAACCAAGTTGTTCAGACACATCACAACATTCCAGCCACAATATCTTCAGACAGGGGGGCCCCATTTTATTTCAAAAATCGTACAGCAGATGAGTCACCATCTAAGTATAGATTAAGAACTCCATACCCTGTATCAACCCCAATCAAATAGCCAAGTAAAGAAGATGAATCACCTAATCAAACAGCAAATTGTTAAATTAAAGCAAGAGGCCAATTTACCTTGGCCCCAAGCACTACCACTAGCACTGCTGCGAATCCGAACTAAACACAAGACTAGAGAGAAATTGAGTCTATTTGAAATGCTTTATGAGAGACCATATAAGGTCCAAAATAAAATGTCTACCCATGCAAAAAAAAGAAACATTAACCACCTATATGGTAGCCCTAAGGAAGCAATTCAGAAAAATTGAGAAATATGTGGCTAGATCTCAGAGCAAGAGATTAAATAAACCAGTACATAATATGCAACCTTGAGATTATGTATATGTTAAGTCTTTTACAGAAAGGGCTTTAGAACCACAATAAGAAAGACCATTCCAAGTACTTCTCACCACCTTCACCACAGTTAAGATCAGAGAGCCAAGTGCCTAAATTCACCACTCTCCCATAAAAAAAGCTCCAGAAGCCTCCTAAAAAGTAACCCCAAGAAATGATGAACTGAAACTGAAATTAACCCAAGCAAAATGAACATATTGCAGTCTATAGTATTTGCTAGTAAAATGTATAACAGTATGTGGAGGTCAGTGGACCCTGAGAGGCTTTCCCTATGTTGAGACATAAGAGGCTTCTCTCACAGGATACCCTGTTCTGTTATGCCAATGTACCCCTGTTCTGCTCCCTCAGTCAGCCCAGTTAACGCCCTCTCCATCCCTGTGTCACTCGGTCACTCCCTCCCAATTTCCCCATTGGCTCACATACCCCAACCTCACCTTTTCAGTGCCCCATGCCCCCTGACAATTGGTCCCTGATGCTCTCCCAGCCCCTAGCACCCATATACTTGAACCTGGACCCTTCCCATGAGCCCTGCCTTTGACCCTGGACAACCTGCATGCATGGGTGGAATAAACATCTCTGTTGAGCCCATACAAAGTCCTTTCCTGCCTCTCTGCCATCGACCATATTAACAGCTATCCTGGTTGCAACAACAATATAATTAACCAAAGTATCTTACTTGTAGCTATAATTGCATTGCAAAGATTTAAAAGTGCTCTTAGCCAAATTAATAGCAAGTGGCCTTAGTCTCAAACCTTTGTAAACTATTCCACCCAGTCTTTAGTAAACTTGAATCAGTCCTTTCTGATGTGGAAAGTGGAAAGCTGAAAATGAAAATTTAGCAGTTGCAATCATCCAAGATAATCAAGTATATGACAGAAATAAATGGCAGAGACAAAATCATGGCATCCCAAGTGCCAGATCATAAATAATTCAAAGAACCCTAGAGAAAAGAATAAGATGCCACATGATTAATAGAACTATCCACCAAAAAGCATCTGACATAAATATCTCTACCCGTAATGAATACCAGGAAAGTTGTTCCCATCCAAAAGAACCAAAATGTGAGCTTAATTTTACATTAACAGAAGAAAGTGTCAAAACAAGTTATTCTTAGACTAATGATATAAGACCCAGAAAAGATGAAGCTCTTTAGATCTTTTTCAGAATAGATGCCATACCTACTACCACAATCAACCCTGTTACTCAAACCCATTCCATACTACCTAAACCTAATCCTCTTATTTACCAAACAAGCCCATATGTAATAAGAAACACAAGCCAACAGCAACTACTTTTTAATCCAAGATAGTCCCTTAAACAAGTTGAATTAATAATGCAAATTAATATTTCAACAGTCCAGCCCTCTTGTTCTCCTTTTCTGAAAACATCCTTTAAAGACTAGACAACCTGATTACAGAAACAGACACATCTTGAGGGGAGAACTAGATGAAATCTAACCAAAATATTAAGAACAAGATTAAGAGTTCTTAATAGAATTGATTCAGAAATATTAATGAATAAGCTGACTACAGCCTCTAAGAATTTAACAAATTTAAAACAACCTTTGCAATCATCTTTATTAGCATTAGAGACTGATCAGTAGCAAATTTCAAAATTATTACCAAAGTGGGAAAAGGCTGTAGACCAAGATCACAATTTGCTAGTCAATGCATTTAGTGTACTCCAAGATAATGTGTCTTTAGCCCTCAGCTGTATACAAGCACAGTTATAGATGCAATGAATAGCAGCACTAGTTTTAAGAGAGAGTAATGAAAGAGCTTTTCCAAAGGAAGTGCGAAAAGCTGTGTGAGACAGTGCTACTGATTTTGAGAGGAAATTCCAATCTTAGTAGACGTTAGTGAACTTCACCTATGACCCTACCATCAATATAACCACTGCTTCTATTCTTACTATTCGCAATGCTACAGTTTATGTTATTCATCCAATCATTGTATTAAAATTAAAGCATAAAAGAACAGTATTCTATCCCTCTAAACATAGAGTATGAGCCTGAAAAGTTAAAGGAAAATGGCAAACTATAAATTTAAAACCTTGTATCAGTCAAAAACAACAAAGATTTCTTTGTGAAAGTAATTCTATTAACTCTCAAGAAGTATGTTTAAATACTGAACAAAGCATATGCCATTTCAAAATTCATTCAGATAACAACCAGAAAATTATACTTGTATATATTGGTGTTAGCCAATATCACAGACGGGACCGAGCCTGGCTTTCCTGGCCTTGTTGGCTGAGCCAAATAGCGGCAGCTGTGGTATTTGACCACAGAGACACTTTTGACTCGCTGGGCACTGCGGACAAGTCCAGACCTGTCAGAGCTATCAGGATTCTCTTCCACGGAGCAGTTTTAAGGCAGTGGTGAAGGAAGAAGTCAAATTCTGATAGAGGGTTTAATCCAAGGCTTTTATTCTGGGGCACATGCCTCTGAATGTAGCAAGCCCTCTAACAGAATCTATCATAACTGTAGCCGAAATCTGTAACAGGCTACAGTAGCTGCTGTAACTCTGGATGTAACTATGATGGAACCCAGGTGACTATGATGGAACTCTGATGGAACTGCCGAGACCGCATGGTCCCAGTTCTTTTACCTGGGGGCAGAGGGAGAGGGGAGGGAAATGGTGTCCACCAACCAAGTGAGGGAGGGGAGTTTTCTAAGGACAAAGGACTCCTGGGCAGCCCAATGATTCTTAAAGGGTACAGAGTATCTTTTAAATCTTCCAACCACTCAACGCCCTTTTGGGATTCCAGGGTTGATACAAGCCTATCAGGGGTCAGGGTGGGGAAAGGAACGATGATTGACACATCAGGGGGGGAATCTTTAGGGGAGGAACCAGGTATCCTAGATACGTTTCGAAATCACACCACTACACTTGTATATACTGGCAGGAGATGTGTGTGTTTAAAGACTATTTGCACCCTTTTAAAAGTAAATTTAAAAAGCATAACTCTGTCTGTGAAAAATCATTCAAATTTTTGTATTTGTAATTTTGTTAAGATTATTGAGTGCAATTTCTCATATACAACACCAATAGTATCCCATTAATTAATCAAAACTAACAATACAATGTATCAGGATTTGTCCCCTACCCCTATCAAAATAAATCTGACTTTAGTAAAGCAACTCATTAAGCATCAAGAGTTAATTAAAATTCTAAACAATATTCAAAAAAATTTTAAAAATACTTTAATCACTGTCCATCACAATACCAAAAAGATAAATAAAGTTCTATTACAAGTGAAACAAGACACAAATCACAATTAGTGAAATGCCTTTTTCAAAAAGTCGCCAACTGCCACTGGTATTCTCAATACTCTATATCACCCCATTATTGTTTTATCCATTTTAGTGAATATAAGTTAAGTTCTTTCATTTGCAATACTTGTGTGAAATTAAAAATTATTACAATGAGTCACAACATTAACTTCTATTTCAAGGGCACATAGTAAGATACTAAAAGATAAATATTGTAAAGATAATTAAAATAATACTTATATTAAATAGCAATAATTTGTAAAGAGTAAAATAATTTACTAATTTTCTAGAAAAGAAGAGACTGAGTCAGGGGCTAAAATAAGTAAAGATTTATTAAATGCTTAAACTACACTTATTACTTAACATCACTTTTACTGGACTTGTAAGAGACAGGCCTGCAGCACACAGGGTTTACGTGCAGAAAAACAACTGAAAAGGATGCTAAAAAACATGATAAAGAGAGACTGTTTATGAAAAACCAAGTGCACAACAACAGCCTTCCAAGGCCTCGAGATAATAGAAGCTCATGAAGATCTTGACAACCAGACAGAACCAACCCTATGGTTTGGACTGGGACCAAGGGCCTAAAGAGCATGCATAAAAAGACAGAGTGAAAAGTTCATTCTGAGGAAAACTGCCTGACTTCATCCTTTCACAACCCCCGTACGACCCCCAGTGAGCACTATTTGTTCACAGAAAGACTAATACAGAAATTAGCATACAAAGCGGGGGTGGGCAGAACTAAGAGATGAATATGCATTAAAGTATTGCAAAATTCATATGCATATGGGGATAAAAGGGAGTACAAATGCTGCAAGAGGCGCATGCCTTTAGAAGAATTATCCCATGCACCTTCAGCGCTAATGCTTACTGAACTTTTACAACTCTAATGAGTTGTAAAATTAATTTTTACGCATATCAATAGCTATAGCCATAACTGAAATCAGTGCAATACTACGAAAATATCATGTGACTCGTGTATATACCTGTCAGGGAAAAGCTTATGACCATTCCTCCCATAGGTCTCTGTCAAAGATGCTAAAAGTTACAAATGCATCTGTCTGGGAAGGAAGAAATGTTTGGGGATGTGATTATACATTTGTTCAAGATGGGTTCCACGAGTTCTACCAAGAACCAATGGAACTAATCCAAATTGGTCCTGATTGCTGTGACAAATGCTTAAAAAGCTGCCCTGAATTCAGGCTTAGAATAGAAGGATGTGCAGATGAAAATTTTAAGATTGATTATAACATAACCCAAGTTTGTGTTGTCCCTCAGAAAGGTAGAATGGAAACAATGCCACCACCAAAACAAACCATAGCTACCCAGACTGCATTCACTCAGACCACAAAAGAAACAATTCAATCTATAATTACCAAAATTGGACCCTATGCTATCAAAAAGACAGGGGCTCAAAGGTTATTACTTAACCCAGAATGGTCCCTAAAGCGAGTCAAAGTGGCAATGCAAGTAAATGCCTCTGGCATCCGACCAGAATGTACCTCATTCCTTAAAACCTCCTTTACAGATTGGACTACTTGATTACAGAAGCATACACCATATACACTCAGATGAAAGAAAGATCTGACAGGACTATTTGGAACAGGACTGGGAGTTTTGAATACAATGGACACAGAGGTACTACTGAACAAAATAGCTGCAGCTGGTGGTGACATAATCAAGCTACAACAATCTTTCCAATCTTCTTTATTGGCTTTAGGTACGACTCAGTGGAAGTTGTCCAAAGTACTACCAGAGTGGGAAAACACTGAGGAACAGGATCATAAACTAATAATTAGCACTTTGGGCACAGCCACTGAAAACATCTCTTTAGCTCTTGGCTGTATACAGGTGCAGTTGTGGATGCAATCAGTGGCTCCCTCAGTCATTAGAGAACGTGGAGAAGGTACCTTGCCTGCAGAAATTCATAAAATTGTTTGGGATAATGCTTCAGAATTAGAGAGAGAACTCCAGTCTTGGTGGGTTTTAGTCAATTTTACCTACAACCCTGTTACTATCATAGTAACTGCATTTGTTTTGACTATACACAATGCATCAGTAGACTTAATATAGCAAATTGCCTCCTTAGGGTTAAATCATGAAGGAACTGTATTATATCCTTCTGAACACAGAACATGGGCACAAAAAATCGAAGAAAAGTGGCAGACTGTTAATATAGAGTCATGTGCCACAAGAGGAGAACTAGGATTTATCTGTGAAGGAAATATAGAAAATTACCAAGATACTTGTTTAGATACAGAACAGAGCATTTGCCACTTTGAAGTCCATTCTTCTAAGCAATCAACCTCACTTATATATATTGGCCAAGGTTGTGTATGTATTAGAACAGCATGTTCCACTGTAGTAGTGGACACGCTCACCATAAATAAAACACAATCTAATCTGCGTATTTGTAACTTAATCAAAATTGAAGGATGTGACTTTTTCTACCAGGAACCCATCCTATTGCATCAATACATAAAGGCAAATTTGGCTACTGTACAAGAAATATCACCTGTGCCTATAGGAATGAATTTGACCTTAGTCAAGTAATTATTGGAACATGAGGATCTAAAGAGAGTTCCTAAATCAAAATTAAAGGAAAAATAATTTCAATTACAATACACCATGACACAGAGACCATACAGAGAGTCTTTAAAAGGCTAGAAGAAGACACATCAAACCACTGGTGGGATGTGCTCTTTGGATGGTCACCAAATACAATGGGTATCTGTCGTAGGTTGCGGTTGATTTTCCCGGCTAATGCACCAATTGTGTCTAAGTTGTGGTTTGCCAATTCGAAATTCCCCAATTGAGAGCAAAGCAGGCTTAAACTTAAAATGGAATAAAACTTTATTAACGGAGTTAAAAGGAAGAAAATAAGGAAGGAAATTTTGTATAAAAAACAAACAAACCCGCAAAAAACCTTCAGAACACTTTTTCTCTCTTGCTTTCTTAATAATTTTCTTACTAACAACGTAGAGACAAAAACTTGTGGCTTTTAGTCAGTTTACTACTTCTAAAATAGTTTCTTTAGTTCGCTTAGGGAGAAGAGTTTTTCTTCCCATACTATTTACACTTCTCTACAAGAAAAAAAAAATTTTCTTGTGGCTTCAATGCAACTGCGAACAGCCACCTGGAACAGGAAAATTCTGTTTGCAGTGTAAAAGTCCTTCCTATGTCTTGCAGCTATTCTCACAGCTGCTTTCATAGGTTATTTCAATTTATTGGGGTGCTATTTTAAGAATGAACTGTTCTAACACTAAGCAAAGTTCTCTTTGTCTATTTGTGAGACTAGAAGTTTTCTACTACTGTTTTCAAGGTAAACTTTCTAATTTCTTTATGCTCAAGTTTCTCACTAAATTCACAACATGCATCTGCTTCAGCCACTGGTGCCCTAAAGCTCACAACCGTGCTAGAATGCTACATCCCCCCAATGCATCTTCATGTGTTACAAGGAATCAAAAAACAGTCAAATATATCTTTATCATAGCTTTACAGGATTTTTAAGTCAAGCTTAAAACATCTCTTCAATCCCTTCTGTCTAAAATTAACTCTTTCTTTACTGACCTCAAAATCCCATGTTATTATCTCTATGTGTTCACTTTTTTCATTTTCTTAATTTAGGAGAGAAGTAGTATTTGTAAAGGCAGCTGTTTTTAAGCTTTACTACTAACCAAAACAGTTTACAAAGTCTTGCAACGCCGAAAGAAAAAAAAAACTGATCTGGTCTAAGCTCTGTCTCAGGAACACAGCTCGCCATGCTTCCCTGCTGGCCACGTGGTTCCCGCCGGCACCATGAGCCAGCTCGACTGTTAAGGTTGAAAAAAAAACCCAAGGGAAAACCCAAACTGTCGCTGACGCTTCTATTCTCCCGTCTGCAGTAAAGCTGCCTCAAAGCGGTTGGGTACACAAAGTTCATTCTCAGCCATGCCGAAGTGTCCGTGTGAGATCGCCCCGGCCCCTCCGATTTCACCACGTGGTTGCTCCCAGTCTGTAATGGCGGCGGCTGCACGGCTGCTCTTGGCCTCCCGGCTATTTTTCCTTAAGCTGCTCTCGGTGCTAACACAGTCTTTGTCTGGCACAGTCTGGCAAGCTCTGCTAAGAAAAGACTTGTCCCCGCTGGCAAAGAGTCCCAGCAGTTTGTCGGGACAAGACCCAGTAAGCTCTTCAATGAAAGCCCAGCAGCTCCTCAATGAAAGGTTCAGCAGCTCTGCTCACCACCCCTCCGGAGACAGAAGAATTTCGGCCGAGCTCCCCCCGGGAGCCAGCCCAAACCCGGCCATGTGGGCCGAGCTAAGACTGGCTCCCAGGCCCAACCCGTCCTTACCAAAGCCGGAAACAGAGAGCTTCCCGGGCTTTTTCTTGGTTTAAGATGTGTATTTACAAAAGGCGTATCCACTTTTTCATTGGCCTAATCAGGTGTCAATACTAAAAAATTGTCCAATTAGAGCCAACCTAGGACAGTATCCTTAATGGTTTAGTACATCCAATCATTGTTTTACTGATTTTAGTTATCATAAGTTTGATTCTGTCTGTTGCAATATTTATTTGGAATTGGTAAATGCTACGAAGAATAACAGCTTTAACCTCATTGTCAAAAGCATATGGTATAGTTTTAAGATATTCTGATCACATAGCTTTGTTAGATGAAGAAAAATCAGTATATTAAATTTACTAACTTTGCAGAGAAAGGAGGGAATGAGTCAAAGGGTTAAAAGATTTAGGAAATAGAAATGTAGCCAGCAAGATGTAAGCAACAGGTCATGTAGCAGGGCCTAGCGTAATAATAAGAGGATCTAAGAAGAAATTAAGGGTTTAATCATTAATATACAGGTATAGAGCAAGACAGTCTATCATGTATCTGACACTTAGCATTGTAAGAAATCAGAAAACCAAGACTTTCGATGATTGAAGCCAAGAAAAAGAGCCTGGACCATAACCAAGAGGTCACAAAGACCTGGCAACAGGATACAGTTGTGATGAAGGCAACTTTGCTTCCTCCCATGGACCATTGACTCAATTCAAAAAGGACCACCGCCTCAATTAAAAAGACAACTGCGCAGTTGCGAAAGACATCCAACTAATTTTAATACAAGGCGAAGATAGGTACTGAATATGTATAGACATGTTAGGTAATTTTATGAATATGTATGATTTTTGGAAATATATAGAAAACTGATGCTTTGTGAAGCTAGCACATTCCTTTAGGATGCAAGTCTTCTGCCCTCCAGTGCTGTAATAAACATACAAATCTTTCAACCTCAAATTAGTTCAAAAGATTTTTTGTCTGTCTGGCACACCTTTAGTGCTTCAATGGGTCCACAGGGATGCAGAGATCCACCCACAGCCCGTGGGGGAGGTCCTTACACCAGAGCAGGTGGATGCCTGTGTAATAGGTATATACTCAAGTTTGTTAATCAAATATTAACTAACTGTGTACACCTGGCCAAGACTTTGTGGGGGAGGGAGGGGGAAGCCGCCAGCCGCCTGAATCAACAAAGGTACTTGGAGCAAGATAAACATCATGCATCCTGTCTGCAGAAAATTTACAAGTTTTTTTGTGTATTTCCATAAGCCAGTGGGGAGTAAAACAAAAGATTAAGAGAGGAGGATTATGTCCCTCTTCCCCACAACCACCAGAAGACAGGAAGACGACCCTTAACAAGGAGAGTCACAGATACCAGAAGAAGAGTATAAAAACCGAAAACTGAGCTGGGGAGGTTGCATGCCTTTGGAGGAACAAGAGATTCCCGGGCCGCCCAGCGCTGTTTTGCTTATTGCCACTTGCTTTGATTTATTAAAATATGAATATCGATCTAATATCGATACCCAACTGTGACGGACAAAAGACTCTCTAACAGTTAAGTTAGAAAGTGTATGTTTATTGACGGCCAGGCAGCTGCGTGGGATAGCTCCCTAATACGCACTGCAAAGATCACAGGTAATTACAGAGCCTTTTATCCACAAGAATGTTGAATACACAAAATACAAGTGCATATTCATACCCCTGTCACTTCCTCTTCTCTGCTTCATATGCTAATTGACAAAAAGGCTATTAAGCATGCGTAGTTTTGTTCTCTGAAATGAGTCAGGGGTCTTATGTGGGGAGTGGTCACCAAAAGGAGGAAGTAAAACTAGTCTTCCTCGTTCTAAACTTTCAACCTTTGATGGATACGTGATAAATGACTCCTTGGAGTTTCCTGTTCCCAAGATTGTTTCTAGAGATAGAGGGTCTGCAATCATCTTGTGTTTTTGGGGTCTATTGATCAATTCCCTTGTTTTTCGTTACAAGCCTAGCTTACACAAACATAAACTTGACAGACAATGAGTTATTAGATCCGGGATAGCTTATCTAAAATCCGGTCTCTCCCTTAACCGTCCTCTGAATTTTAACTGATTTCAGCAAAGCTTATTTTTCCCAGCTAAGTCAGCAATATCTTCAAAATTAGTCTCATTTCCCCACTTCTTCTTTAAAATGAGTAAATTCCTTTACTCAGTATACAGAGTCTTCCTCATCTATCCAAGTCATACAGCTAGTGTCTCTCAAGATTAAGCCATACGCCTTTGATAGTGATGTTAAAGCTGCTACCCGTCGTACCATCCTCCAATTCCAAATAAGTATTACAACAGATAGCACCAAACTTATGCTAACCAAAATAAGCAACACATCTATAGGGTGGATTAAGGTGTTCAGTACACCAGTTGCTGTCGGAGACCACCCAAAAAGCACATCCCACCAATGATGAGACACATGTTCCTCGAGCATTTGTCACAGCATTCAGGACTGATCTGGATGGGTTTCATGGGTGGGTGGTAAGCCTCATGGAACCCATCCTGCACGAATGCATACTTACATCCCCAAACATTTCTTCCTTCCCACAAGCTTGCATTTGTGACTCATAGCATCTTGTTTGAAACCTTATGAGAGTAAGGGTCATAAGCTCTTCCTTGGCACCGGTATATCCCAGTCACATTATACCTGCGTGGTATTGCGTTCACTCTTGTTACAGCTAAGGTAATTACTACAATAGTTACAACCTTCCACATAATGTCCATAATAACTATTAGTCCATTTATTCGTTATTCCGAGTGAGCTTCAGCTTCAGTTCGCTATCGCCTGGTGTGACCTTCCAAGTTCCCTCTGGGGCTTTCTTCACTCGGGAGTGATGGATCCAGGCCTTCTGTTCTTTGATCTTGATTGAAGTGAAGGTAGTGAGGAGCACCTGGAATGGTCTTTCCCACTGCGGTTCCAAGGTCTTTTCTGCAAAAGACTTAATGTACACATAATCCCCAGGTTGTACATCATGTACTGGCCCATCTAGTTCTCTGTTTTGAGCTCCAGCCACATATTTCTCAATTTCTCTAAGTTGTTTATTTAGGGCCACCATATATCTATGTAGGGTTTCTTCCCCTACTTGAATGGGTGTTGTTCCCTCTTGAACTGCATAGGGCCTTCCATACAATATTTCAAAAGGCCTTAGCTTCTCTTTTGCCCTTGGTTTTGTCCGAATTTGCAATAATGCCAATGGAAGAACCTGGGGCCAGGGCAAATTTGCTTCTTGCCCCAGTCTCACAATTTGTTGTTTAATCAAATAGTTCATTTTTTCTACTTGGCCGCTAGATTGAGGATGGTATGGGGTATGCAATTCCCAGTCTATTCCCAGGTGGTGACTTATTTGCTGTACAATTTTTGCAATAAAGTGTGGCCCCCTATCTGAGGATATGGTGGCTGGAACTCCAAATCGTGGTATTATTTCTTGCAATAGTGCTTTGGTCACCTCTCGAGCCTTAGCTGTCCTAGCAGGAAAGGCTTCTGGCCATCCTGAAAAGGTATCAGTTAACACCAACAGGTAACGATACCCTCCCTTCCTGGGCAGTTCTGTAAAGTCAATTTGCCATTGTTGCCCAGGTCCACAGCCTTTCCCAATTTGTCCCACTTTAGGCTTTGGGGTATTTTTAGGATTAGTTTGGAGGCAAAGGCTACACTGACGAGTTACTTGTATCACTGTGCCCTGTAATTTCCTGGCCATGATTCTTTCTTTCAAATGATTATACAGGGCATCTATTCCCCAGTGTGTTTTCTCATGTTCCCTCTGTACTAATGACCACAACAAATAGGAGGGCACTACAAGTTTCCCTTCTTCTGTTACAGCCCATCCCTCCTGGTTATAACTTGCCTTCTCTACCTTGATAAGTTTCTTATCCTTTTTATTGTATAATGGCTTACCTTCAATAGAAATTTTTCCATCTGGAATTAATGCTGCCTCAATTGTCTCATCAGGTATCTCACCTTTTGCTGCTTCTTTTGCCTCCCTATCCGCCAGCATATTCCCTTCCTCCAATTCAGAGCTCACTTTTTGGTGTGCTTTGATGTGCATGATGGCTACTTCTTCAGGTAATTGTACTGCATCTAATAGTCTCAGTATTTCTTGGGCATGCTTAATATTCTTCCCTTGTGAGTTCAACAGTCCTCTCTCCTTCCAAATGGCTCCGTGTGCATGAACTACACCAAATGCATACCTTGAGTCTGTGTAGATGTTAATTTTCTTTCCTTCTGCCAGCTCTAGGGCTCGAATTAAGGCAATTATTTCAGCCTTCTGTGCAGAGGTATTTGTTGGTAATGGTCCAGACTCTATTACCTCTCTGCTTGTGGTAACGGCATACCCAGCATGCCTCTTTCCACTGATGACATAACTGCTCCCGTCAGTGAACCAGGTCTCAGCATCCTCAAGCGGGGTATCCTTCAGATCTGGGCAGCTGGAGTAGGTGGCTTCGATGGTCTCCAAGCAATCATGGATCACAGGTTCTCCCATACTTCCGCTGAGGAAGGAAGCTGGGTTCACAGTGTTAGTTACCACAATCTCAACATCCTCTTGTTCTACCAGTATAGCCTGGTACTTCAGGAACCTCTGTGGGGAGAGCAAATGCCCCCCTTTTGCTTCTAGGACTGTAGACACTGTGTGGGACACTAGCACAGTCATCTTCTGGCCCAGGGTGAACTTGCGTGCTTCTTGGATGTTCACTGCCACTGCTGCAACAGCTCTGAGGGACCCTGGCCACCCTTTAGCTGCTGTATCCAGCTGTTTGGAGAGGTAGGCCACTGCCCTTCGGTATGGGCCAAGATTTTGTGTCATTATTCCTAAAGCAATTCCTTGCTTCTCGTGAGAAAACAAAAAGAACGGCTTACTCACATCTGGAAGTCCCAGGGCTGGTGCTGACATTAGAGCCTTCTTCAGCTGGTCAAAGGCTCGGCTTACTTCTTTTGTCCATTGAAGATCTCTGCCCCCGTCTGTGATCAAGGCATACAGAGGTTTAACAAGCAATCCATAATTATAAATCCACAGTCTGCATCATCCAGTCATGCCTAAAAAGGTTCTCAGTTCTTTCACTGTCTGAGGCTTTGGGGTCTGGCAGATTGCCTCCTTGCGATCTTGCCCTAAGGTTCTTTGTCCAGCACTCACTTCATAGCCCAGGTAAATGACTGTCTGCTTTACCATCTGAGCTTTCTTTTGGAATACTCGATACCCCTGTAGGCCCAGAAAGTTTAGGAGGCTTACTGTCCAATCCAAGCATGTTTCCTGGGTCTGGGTGGCTATTAAGAGGTCATCCACATACTGGAGGAGCTGTCCTTCTCCTGGAGGAGCTTCCCAGGACTCCAAATCATTTGCAAGCTGTTCCCCAAAGATAGTGGGAGAGTTCTTGTACCCCTGTGGCAATACGCACCATGTGAGCTGTGTTTTGTGTCCAGATTTAGGGCTTTCCCATTCGAATGCAAAAATTTTCTGGCTGGCTTCATGGATAGGTAGGCAAAAGAATGCATCCTTTAGATCTAAAACAGTGAACCAGGTTAATTCAGGTGTTAAACGGGTTAACAGGGTGTAAGGATTGGCAACTACTGGATACAAGTCCTCAGTCACCTTGTTAACAGCCCTTAAATCTTGTACCAACCTGTATGACCCGTCAGGCTTTTTCACTGGCAAAATAGGAATATTGAAATCAGACTGATACTCCTTCAGTAGTCCTATTTTCAAAAAGTTTTCAATAATGGGATTAATCCCTTCTCTATCTTCTTTCTTTAGGGGATATTGTTTAACCCTGACTGGCTGTCCTCCTTCTTTGAGTTTAATCTGTACTGGTAGTGCATTCTTTGCCCTTCCTGGTATATCAGAAGCCCACACCCCAGGAAATACCTGATCCATTATTTTCCTAAAATTTCCCTCTTCATTTGCAACTTCAATTTCTTTAGTTATCATCATTAAACTTAACAGTTCTACATATTGTTGGTCTTTTACCTCCAAAATAATTTCCCGATTCTTAAATATTATTTTTGCCTCCAGCTGCTCTAGCAGATCTCTGCCCAAAAGTGCAGATGGGGCATTAGGCATGTATAAAAGTTGATGGATTCCCCACTGTTCAATGGTTTGCAAAAATGAGCTCTTTCAGGTTGGCCAGTTGCCCCCTTTATCATAACATAATCATTGGTTACCGGTATTAGGGCCTTATTCAGAACTGAAAATGTTGCCCCTGTATCCCGGTTACTAAAAACTCTTCAGGCCTCATCCAGTAAAGCTTCTAAATTCCGGCTGTTTGGACCCCAGATCTTCTGGAGTTTCCTCCTGATGTCTCCTGTAGAATGTCCTAAAAGTAAATTTATTAATTGCTGCATCTCTTCATCAGGTCCAGGATCCAGGGGGTTGTGTCGGCGCATTGCGTCTCACAGGTGATCTAGAAATTCGGAAGGTGTTTGAGAGTGGCCCTGTTTGATAGCATATAGGGTTGACCAGTTTATGGTTTTGGGGACTGCTCTTTCCAGTCCTTTTACTATCAATTCCTGGTATCTCTTTAATCGTCCCAACCCCTCATCATTATTAGGATCCCAACCCGGGTCTTGAAGGGGAAATACCTCTTTAACATCTTCCTGTGTTGTTCTACAATCATCCTGAGCCAGATCCTTAGCTACTTTAAAAACCAATTGCTTCTCAGTTTCTGTTAAAGCATCAAGCAATAGTTGGATGTCTGCCCAATCAGGTAAATGCTGCTTAATCATAAACTTCATCTTCTTAGCAACCCCTGTTGGGTCATTTCAATAACCTTTAGCACTCTTTTCCCAAATTTCAAAATCAATTGAGGAGAAGGGAACCTTGATGCTATAGGACCTTTTGGGGGAAGTTTGGGAACTGGTGGGGGAGGTTCAGGTTCATCCCACTCACTGTCACTGCTGGGCAGTGGTGGATAGGTGGGGGAGGTTGGAGTTAATGGTGATTCTGAATCTGCATCCCCCACCACCCTCCTTCTTTCCTGCCTTTTAGGGGGTGGATTAAGTATGTCCTGTGTCTCTTGTTCCAGAGTCTCTGCTTGGTACACCTTATTGGGATGTGTGCACCTCTGATTTATTGAGCAGGTACTACAACACCGTTTGGGCTTTCCTTTAGTGACTTTATTGTCCTTTTCAAGGGCCAATACTAAAGGATCAGATGGTGGCCTCATTCCACAATCCCTTTGCCACTCAGGGTGATCCCTAAGAGTAAAGAACATATCAGCATAAGCTACTTCTTGCCACTTCTGTTCACGGTGTAGGAAGAGCATTAGCTGTAATAATGTCTGATAGTCCAGTGTGCCACTTACTGGCCACCTAACACCCTCATCAAGCTTATATAAAGGCCACCACTGTGTACAAAACTTAACCAGCTCCCTCTTGGTTTCTGTACCACCATAGCCCACCAATTCTTTCCAGTGTGTTAAAATACATCTCAGAGGACTGCTTTTAGGAATCTCTTGACTTTCACTTGCTCCCATCCTTAATATTTCTCGGGTACAACAATATCTTGGGTACTCTTGTTCTACCCTAAAGATTTCCACTGGCTTCCCTATGCCTTCTTCTCCTGGGCATATACTTTTTATGAAAACAACCCAGGGTTTACACACTACTGGAGGGGAAAACCTTTTAAATAACACAGTCAAAGAAATTGACAACACACACTTGTCCCCTCTTCGTTGTTTAAATTGCTGATTACAAATCGTTATCAAACAAAAGCCCCCTGTTATACCCTGTACTGGTTGTTGCAGCTAAAATGTGCTCAGAAACTGCAGCAAGCATACAGTTAAAACCCAACACAATTCCTGTCTACAGGTGGGGACTTTGCAAAATGCCAGCCGGGTCTCGGCCAGACATTAACAACCCTAAACACACTCAACTAAAGGTTTTAATAAAATGTTGCCGTACGTCAAAGGACTCAAATGGGGATACAGCACAGATCCCTCTGCAAGAGGGAAGCGGGGCCACCCCGGCCCCACACCGTCCCGCACTCTCCTTGCGAACAGGGATCACCAGCTCTTAATTAAAATACCACTCCACACACTGGCAATTTCAAGACCTCACAAACAATTAAGTGTGTTCCTTCACGATCGAGACAAGCTCCCCCCTCCACAATCAAAACCTTTTGGGAAGGTCGGAGCGGGGCTGGAAAAAACAAAACTCCACAGTCTGGGACTACAAAACCTGAATCCTTCCGCCGGTTACCAAGGCGATACCGGGCGTAATTTCAAACCTTTTACGCCACTCGTCCTTTTACACACAAAATAAACAGTTTATTCATCCACAGCTGCTTTTACTTCAACAATACACTGGTCAGAATTCCGCTGCCAGCCATACGAACAAAACCCACACACAGCACACACTGCAAAACACGGTGCAAGCACTCCAAATCCAGCCTCTGGCCCAAACACACAGATATCCCTCCGCTGATCAGGCGGGGGGTTTAAAAATTCTTTCACAGCTTTAAACGGGCACAAACTCAAAAACACTTGCCACACACTAATGACACACTCCAAAAGCACACAAATCAAGGCGCCTACAATGCAAATCCACATAGACCACAACACATACGGCACACTAATAATTTCACTGCTCGAACATACGATTGAAGCCGATGTGCCGGACCCCAATCACTGTTTCCTGCGACCCGGTCTGGGACCGCTCGTGACCCAGGATTCACGAACCACAATCCCTGAGCCGCTTTTAAACCACAACCGAACTGGAGCCTCAACTGCTCCCGAACAACGATAATAACCAGACCACAACTGAACTGGAGCCACAATTGCTCCAGAACAACGACAATAACCAGACCGGCCACTCTGCGGCCGCTTCTGCCCCACCTCGGGACACTTAAAGCTGGTGCCGTTACCAGCTCTTACCAAAAACACAAAGAACCATCAATACCAGACTCCGCGGAGATTACCAAACCAATTAGGCCTCTGCTTTGCATAAGACGTCTCTTTATGACTTACAAGCTGCCTGTATTCAAAGGTACCTTTCCCAAATATTTAATAAACATACCTTTTTGTCCGTAGCTTTGGCTGATCCTGGTCTCTCCCTGGGGTGTCAAGGGGGACGCAGGAGCCCTCTTCCCAGAAAATTCTGGGTGGGCGCCCAGAGGGGTCCCAGAACCCGATGGCCCCTCAGCTAGAGAGCAGTCTCCTGCCTGGCTCGCCA
>JAGMWU010000027.1:486919-500225 GCA_018697195.1 Certhia americana
CCCCCCCCCCCCCCCCCCCCCCCCCGCCTCCCCCGCCCAGCAATGGCTGAGTCAGAGGGAGGAAAGGGAGGATTCTGGAGATTTCTGGCAAAAGTGCTGCTTTCTGAACCTCTCCATTGGCCAGTTAATTACCTATTGTCTCTTCTGAGTGCCCTGCCTGATGTCCCCTAACACGGATTATTTCTACTTCTTTTGGTAAAATCACCACCTCCAACAGGCAAGTAGTTGAGTTCTCAAGAGCCAACATTTTTCCCCTGCCAGTTAATAAACCTCTTTCCTCCCAGTTTTCCAAACACATGTACCACCCCACATGCATACTTTGAACGTGTAAATATATTTACCACCTTTCTTTGATACAATTTGCAGCCTTTTATTAAGGCATACGATTCTGTGGTCTGTGCTGGCCATGTTTGTGGCAGCAATGGTTCTTCTTGCAATTCCGTTTTACTATAGGATTTCCTGCAACTTGTTTTCCTCCTATTACTCTTGAAGATCCATCAATAAACACCTTTCTCCCATTTGGCTGAGGGGTATCCGATAAATCTTCCCTATCTGGTTCCTTTGTCACAGCCCTGTTTAACATCTGTTATAAGTTAGCTGTCTAATTAAATCCGACAGAGTCAAGCCAATCAAGAAAATTATTTTATTAAGCAAGCGGCAATAAGCAAAACAGCGCTGGGCGGCCTGGGAATCTCTTGTTCCACCAAAGGTGCGCACTTTACTCAGATCAGTTCGTGTTCTTATACCCGTCTTCTTGTATACGTGTCTCTTTTCGACATCTGTGTTTGCACAGTCTGTTGCTAGGGGATTGTTTTTCTGCCCCTTGAACCTTCTTAGCTGTCTTGTGAAACCACTCATTATTTACAGAACAGGAGTTATGTGGTTATCTTACTCATTGTGCTTTGCTAGCCTAAGCAGCTTTTCACAAAGCCTTAGCCCAGAATACATAGTTTTCTGAGATTTGGTTGCAACTAGTTCCCTAAGATTAACAAACTTATATGTACTTGTTACAACATCCACATACAATTCCAGTTCCTTTTCTGAGTCTGGCTAAAGTTTTGCTGTCTTTCTCATGTCCATACCACAACACTGGGGCTGTGTTTAAAAAGTCACAGAATAAAAATCCTCAATCCAGGTTCTGCAATACCCTATTAATCCTAAAAATTGTCACAGCTTCCTTTTAGTCCTGGGCAACAGCACCTCCAAGATTCCCTGGACCCCCTCTGGGCCAATGCACCCCAAGCCTTCAGTCAAAATATGCCACAAACATTCAACCTTTCTCTCCATCACCTGTGCCTTCCCTTCAAACACACTGTCGCAGTTTCCATTCGAAACCGGGCAGAAACACCAATTTTGTGTCATAGTTTTGGTTTACCAATTTGAAATTTCTTAATTAAGAGTAAAGCAGGTTTAAGCTTAAAAGGAATAAAACTTTATTAACTAATACTAAAAGGAGAAAGAAAAAAAACAAGAATCAGAATGAAATTTTTAGAACACTTTTCTTCCCTCCCTACACTTTCTTTTCTTTCTAATTGACAATATGCAGAAAACAACACTTAGAAGTCTTAATTAGTTTTCTACCTCTAAAATAGTCTTTCTGTAGTTCACTTAGGGAGGGAAGTACTTCTCATTTGCTATGGTAAATTTTTTCACAAGAAAACAGTTCTCTCGTGGTTTCATTCTTCACAAAGCAGCCGCCCGGAAGAATCATCTCATGAAGCCCCTTCCATGTGCACAATTCTTTACAGATGTGCCTCTGGACCATATAGATGTATGGGGTTTTTAATTTTTTTTAAGGATCCTTTGTTCAAAGCAAAGGCTTTCTTTATCTACCTTTATGATCATCTTCATTTTACGGAACAGAGATTCTCTTTTTCTTTTCTCGTGGCAAAAAAAGTCTCTATCACATCATCTCTGTTCAAACTTTTCATAGAAGCACAGCCACTTTAACCTTGGTTCACTTTAACACTGCATTCTTTTTTTCAGGTCTACAATTTGAACTTCCCATCTCCCCATATTTCTCTATGGTTTAAAGGAAATATCTCAATATATATAGTCAATTACTATAGCTTACAAGAGAGTTTTAGCTTGAAAAGCAACTTTCTGTACTCTTTCCATTTAGGACAATTACGCTTTCTTTGCTGACTTTAATATCTTCATGTTGGCCTTTCTATATGTCTTCCCTTTTGTCCTTGTCTCTCATTCAAGAGAGAAGATGCTTGAAGGTGTCTTTTGCACTGAAAGTTAACAAAGCGACCAGCCAAGACAGTCAGGTAATGAATTGCAGCTGTGTTGGAGCTGTGCCAAGATCTTTGCCAGGCCCATAACAGTCCATGGTGTCAAATTTCAAACTTGTGCAAAGCAGCTGCTACACGTCTTTTGCAGCTAGAGGGGAGAAGTTAAATACTGTTCTCTCTTTCTACCCTTTGGTCTTATCAAGGTGGGCATGGGCCGGCTTGGCTTCTCCTCTCCCTCACTGCCCAGAAAGCCATAGGCTGAGTCTGCCAAAGCTAAAGCAGAGCCCAGCCAAAGCAGGGCTCTGTTCTGGCAGTTGTTATCAAACGTAGCCGAGCCCTGCCTTGGCTTGTGTGTCCTCTCTTCCCTTCCCCCACTCGGCCCAAGGCTGAGGGGAGGAGGTCTTCTCTCTCCGAATGCCAGAACAGAAAGAGAGCTTCCTGGGTTTTGTCCCATCTTGAAATGTACTTTTTCCAGAAACGAAATGCTTTCTAATTGGTCTAACAAGATGTCAGTCTCAAAGCTAGCTAGCTCACTTCTGTGGGGCTAGTCAAACTACCACACACCCCAAGCCCCCCTCCAGCCAGAAAATTAAGCAATTTTGCAGTGGCTTCCCTTAACGCCTCCTCCCATTCTCCTGGTAGGAGCAAGTTCTTCACATACTGCAATAACCTAATTCCTAGGGATGGAGTAAATTCATTTAATATCTTGCCCAAATAAGACCAGTGCTTCTATGTATCCCTGTGGAAGGACCATCCATGTCTTCACTATTTTCCCTTCTCCCTCTTGTTCCCACTCAAAGGCAAAATACTGTTTACTATGCTTTGTAAGTGGGCATCCCCAAAAAGCATCTTTTAAATCAAGTACTGAATAGTAGCAGTGTGAGGAGGAATCCGGCTCAAGACAGTACAAGGATCTGGGACTGTGGAGTGCCTGGGTTTAATACTTTCACCTACTATTCTCAGGTCCTGCACTATAGCTGGCAGGATAGGAGTGTTATAGGGAGACATACACAGCTCCAAAAGATCTGCCTTTAACAGGGACTCAGCAACAGGCTGCAACCCCTTCCTTCCCTCCCTTGAAAGAGGGTATTGCTTTTTAGACACCAGTTGTCCTGGTTGCCTCAGAGTAATTTGGAGAGGCTCCATATCCAGTTTTCCACATTCCCCTGGGACTACCCACACTTCCGGGTTCACTTTAGCATAAGCTTTATCAGATAATTTACATAGTGTCATAACAGTGCTAGCCTGCTTTGACACTGGCCCAATGCCAGGCACCCATGAGAGTCACTTGCTCACCCTCCCCTGCCACAGCTGAGCAGAGGAGAAAAAAAAATTAACAAAGGATTCATGACTTGAGATAAGGACTGGGAGAAAACACTGCAAGGGCAAAACAGGCTCAACTTAAGTTGCAAAGTGAATTCATTGCTAACAGAATTGGAGGAGGATAATGAGAAGTAAAACAAGCCCTTAAAACACCTTTTTCCCCCCAGCCCCTTGTGACAGCTATAGCTGGTCTATAGATGCACAAATAATTTGGCCATGACAGACACTTACTCAACCAGCCTAGCTCGTTAGGGAATTGGAATAAACAAGTCCCTGGACACAATACTGAGAGGTCAGATTCAAGTTCCAACAGGGGACCTCAGCCAATCCCTATGAACCATGGATGCACCCACATCATTGGCCAGTGAGCTGGGCAGAGTTAACACCTGTGACCAATCAGGTGTAAGAGTGGGAAATTTGAAGCCCCTGTAAAAGAGGGTGCACCTCAATAATAAGGTTGGAAGTTATGCATGAACACAGTTGTGTTGCTGTATGGCACACACAATGACACGGACACCAAATCAGAAGGCAATGGCTAAAAAGCAACTTTATTAAAAAATGGCACACACTTTGATAGTGTGCTCCGTGGGTTAAACATGGATTGGTTAACCTGAGAAAACAACAGTCTTATTGGAGAAGAAGGGACCAACACCCCTTGGAAAACAGTCCTGCAAAACAGTACTTGTTTTTCCTGTGTGGCATTCGCCAAACACCAGGTGTTGAGCTTTGCTTACATTCTTTCTTTAGCTTTTCCCAGGCTAGTCCTGAAAAAAGCTGAGAACTGCTTTTCCCTGTTCACAGCAAGTGTCCACAGGTCCTCCTTTTTAGTAAAAGAAAAAAAAGAAAAGAAAAAAAGAAGTGTCTGCCATCCTCTGTGGGGCTCCTTGCAGAAGAAGAACAAACAAACACTGTTCAGGTGGTTTGAGGACATCTTGGTGTGATCAGGGAAATTTTCCAAATCATGTTTCTCTTTCTACAAGAAATCAAGTAATAGCTCTAAAAATTCTATTAATAAATCCTAATAAAATGACAAAACATCGTTAGTCTGCTCAAAGAACTGGCAGTCCAACTTGTTGACAGCTGAGTTTTCAAATCAAAGGAAATAAATGTTCAGTCTCTACTGGTAGAGGGTCCATCTGATTGGCGTCTTGATCATCATCATCAGAAGGTTGCACATTGGTCATGTTCTGTCTCTGCTGTCTCAGGTCAGGGTGGACACATCTAGATGGTATCCATTGTACTCCAGTATCTGTGAAAACACATGCATATCCATGCCCCCAAACGATAAGCTAACGTGGACCCTCCCACTTATTCGTGGTTAGGTCATGTATCCAAACTTTCCCTCGGGGTATGCATATCTCATCCGAAGCCTATAAGGAGGCAAAGTGATTTACAATGACAGGGTTGTTTGAATTTGGTGGCACTGTAAAGTGATTTATCGTGTACAGAGCCTTTTCTAATCGACTGTGTGGAGTTTCTCCAGGCATTCCACTTTACTGTTTATCCAAAACATGCTTTAGGGGGTACTATAAGCACATTCGACAATGGCTTGACCTGTTGGGGAATGTGGAGTGCCAAGGTTGTATGAAACTCCCCACAAATGCAAAAACTGCCATGTGAGAGGTAAGCAGGGCCATTATCAGTTTTCACAGTTAGAGGAATGCCCAAAACTGCAAAAGCCATCCTCCAATGGGCAATCACATCACGACCCTTTTCTCCCATGTGAACAGATGCCCACATGGCGGAAGAGAAGGTGTCAATAGACACGTGCACATACTTAAGCCTGCCTAACTCAGCAAAGTGAGTAACGTCTGTTTGCCAAAGCTGGAGGGTCGTCAGGCCTCTGGGATTCACCCCCACTGGCAAAGGTGCAGCGAGTCCATGACAGTCAGCACACAAACTGACAAACTCATGAGCCTCAGTGGTCATTAATTGAAATTGTTTTTGCAAAGTATGTGCACTCTGATGGAAAAAAATCATGTGACGCTCTGGCTTGTGCAATCTTGTCAGGTTGAGGTGCTACCTACCCAGGGTTAGCTAACCTATCAGCCCTGGTATTACCTTCTGCTAGGAAACCTGGCAAATTTGTGTGGCTCCTTATGTGTAGGATGAAATATGAATGAACTCAGGTCTGAATTGCACACCATAAGGTTTTCAACAGCTGAAACAAAGTTGCATTATTGACTTCCTTCAGGAGAGAACAATCCAAATGCTGTTATGTCTGCAACATAAGCAGAGTTAGTGACCAAATTCAAAGGTACCTGTGAAAATCTTTGGAATGCCATGGCTACAGCCTTCAATTCAACCAATTGAGCTGAGCCTGATTCATGGCCTTCCAACACTTGCCAGCCAGACTCAACTTCCCAGGTACCAATGGCTTTTCCTGTTTTACCTGACCCGTCAGTAAAGACGGTGGGACCTTGCACCGGCACCCGACTATTCTTGAGTCACAATGACAGCCTGGTTGTTTTTGCCATTTGCAATAGCTTATGGCTGGGTAGATGATAGGCGATCTGCCCTAAAAAATCCTGTAATGCATTCTGCAAAGGGGCACTATTGATAAGGCTCCACTCAAAGGACTCCTGCTCTATAGGAAGAATAACTTCTGTGGGATCAGCTGCCATCAATTGCCAACATCGCTGATGGCATTTGATTATCAATTGGGCGACCAATTCAAATACCATAGGTGCGGTCTTTTTTGGCTGATGTGGCAAGAAGACCCATTCCAAAATGTGCAAGGGATCAGACCATTTGTCACTCCATTGGCCAATGATACCTGTAGGATGGAAATCTGGAATGGTGATAAAAACAGTGATATCAATGGAAGGATCTACTCGATATACTTGATGAGCAGACAAAGCTTGCTGCACCTCTTGCAGTGCTTGATGCACCTCAGGGGTCGATCTCTGAGGTGAATTCAGGCCAGAGTCCCCCTTTAAAATATCAAAGAGCAGAGACAACTGCACCATGGTTAGTCCTAAATAGGGATGTAACCAACCGATAACACCCAGCAATTTCTGGGCATCATTTAGAGTTTTAATAGAATCCACGAATTGCACCTCTTGATGTTGGATAGTTCAGTCCAAAATTTTGACCCCCAAGTATTTCCGAGGAGGGTGCTGCTGGACCTTTTCTGGGGCCACTTGCAGTCCATAATCGTGCAAGGCAGCAAACAGCTGAAGCTGTATCCTCAGCAACTCATCCTGGGTAGAAGTGGCCACCAGGATGTTGTCCATGTAATGATAACAATACACATTAGGAAACTGCTTGTGGACTCCAGACAAGGCCTGAGCCACATACCATTGACAAATAGTTGGGATGTTGTGACAGCCCTGTGGCAAAACTTTCCATTGATATCTCTGCCCAGGCTCAGCACTGTTAATTGCAGGCACAGTAAAAGCAAATTTTGGCCTGTCAGCAGGGCACAAAGGAATTGTAAAAAAACAATCCTTCATATCAATGATCAAGATGTCCCACCCTGCAGGGAGAATGGTGAGTGAGGGCATACCTGGCTGCAATGCCCCCATGCTTTCCATCACTGCATTAATTTTCCTGAGATCCTGTAACAATCTCCATTTTCCAGATTTTTCTTTATGACAAAAACAGGTGTGTTCCAGGGACTAGTAGAAGGTTTGATGTGTCCCTGTTGCAACTGTTCTTGGACCAATTGGCAAAGGGCAATCGATTTGTCTTTTGTTAGGGGCCACTGGTTTTGCCAAATAGGTGTATTTACCAGCCACCGTAAAGGCAGCATAGGATATTTTTTGCCCTTCAATGCAGTGACTCCAATTAAAAATTTGTTTCAATTTTCACTCCCCAGGCTGACAAAACATCCTGCCCCCAGAGGTTGATTGGAGCTGCAGTAATGTAGGGCTGGACTGAGGCTGTCTGCCCTTCAAAATTTTTGATCAACACAGGTCATTGACTGACAAAGGACTGTGTTGTGCCCTCCAACCCTTCAATGGCCTGACCAAGTGGGACCATTGGCCAAGTGGGAGGCCATGCAGAAAGGGAGATCACCGTCACGTCTGCCTCCATGTCAATCAAACCTCTGAATTGAATCTGAGGTGGGCTGGCACCAGATAAAGCCAGAGTACACAACATCTGTGGACGCTGATCTGAGATATTCATAGTCCAAAAGACTTGTGGTGGTCCTGTGGATCCGAAGCCACCGTCTTTATGATCTCGCTGATCAGTCCTGGGGACACATGAGCAAAAAGGCACAAGCTGAGCAATTTGAGTTCCTGCTGGGATAGTGACAGGGGCAGGTGGTGTGGAAACTAAAGCACAGATCTGACCTGTAAAGTCAGAATCAATGACTCCTGGATGTACAAAAATTCCTTGGAGAGTGACACTAGATCTTCCCACAAGCAGTGCACTCAGCCCTTGGCCTAAAGGTCCAACAGTATCCAAGGGAATCTTATGTACATTGCTAGAGTCTAGGATTACTGTTGTTCAGGTGTGTACATCCACCCTGGCTGAGTGGTGGATGCTACCTGTAAAGCAGCTGAGCAATCCTGTGTCGGTGGTGTGTTCTGAGGCACAGCTTGTATCAGAGCGCTGTACCCCTTGGCACTTGTCTGTCAGTTTCCTGGATCCAACAAGCACTGACCATTAGCATGTTTCTTAGCCTTGCATTGACTTGCATAATGACCTGGTCTTGCACACCTGGCACATAGAAATGAGGCTGTCTCAGCCTTTTGTTGCTGTAGTTTCTGCTTATTTTTTTTCCTTTTTTTTTCTCCCCTGTTTCTTTTGTCCGTCCCCTGAGGCTGTCCGCTGGTGCCATATGGCAGCTGCTAGAGTGGAGGCCTCATGGTCAATGGAACCTACATTTGCACATGCCTGGATCATTTCACTCACTGATGGGTCTCCTGGCAGAGCCTGTATAATCTTTTTACAGTTGGGATTTGTGTTATCTCTTGCCAACTGTTTGCACAACAGTTGTCTCAGATTCTCATCTTCTAGCTCTACCTGCTTTTCCAAGGCTGCTGCTACTTTCTCTACAAATGGTAAGAATGGTTCTTGGAGACCCTGAGTAATTTTAACATGTCATGGCTTGGGTGCTACTGTCTCTATAGTTTTCACCAAAGCTGTGAAGCCTATTTTTTGACATTGTTCAAGAACCATAGGGTCCCAGGTAGCCTGAAGATCAGGACTGGCAAACCTGTTCATACCCATAAGGGCATCGACTCACACACCATGCCTGGGATCCATATGAGGGTGCTGCATATTTTCAACAGTTACTCTGTCAGCCATCTGTCTCCAATTATCTTCAAATAATTTGAATTGGACAGGCCAAAACAACACTTGGGCTATATGCTTAATATCATATGGGACTAGCAAATCTGTATCTAAAACTGATGATTTGCATCACCTGTGTAGAACCAAGCCCATACTGTGCTACCTTATCTTGTAGATCTTGAACGACATGCCAGGCTATTATATCGTGTCTATCACGCTGCCCTGAATTAGGGACAGTTTTGAAAACAGGAAAGGCTTGAACCTCCTCCTTTGGCTAAGCCTCACTTTCACAGCTTTGCTGTGTCCCTTCCCCAAGGGCTGAATCAGACCCGCAATCATTTATCTGAATGCCGTCTTCCACCCCTTCCTCACTGTGAACGCCACCTCCAGGCATCCCCAGTCACTCCAACAAGTCCCAGTCCCCTTGCTGCAAAGCCCATTGCTTAACTGACTCCCAGAAAGTACGAATATTTTTCGGTCTAACAGTGACCGAACATAGAGGGAGTGTCCAAAGAAAACTCCGGGGAGAGACTGAAGGTCCACCACGGTGTCGACTGCGTGACACAAAGGCACGGCTCCGAAAGGGAGGGCCTTGGTCATCCCCAGTATCGGTGATGTCGTCGGGCGGTGATGGAACCGGTGGAGATCGTGCTCGGCCGACGGATGAAGATGCGACAGCCGAAGTCACTGATGAGGGGGCTGGGCGGGCTGTGGTGCTGGAGGCAAGGCAGCAGCTGACGCTACGCCTTGAACCACTGAAGGAGTCATCGGCACCACCCCCTGGGTGGGCGGGAGGGGGCTGTGACGGTGACGATGCAGCAGCAAACTGGCACCACTCCCGGGATGGGCGGGGGAGGCTGCGGGACCGTCACCTGCGCCGGCGGAACGGGCTGTAGCGTAAAGAAAATCACACCCCCCGCGGGCATCTGTACTGCCACCGTGTTATGACCCGTCCACGCAGTTGACAGGACTGCCACCGCCGCTTGTATCGCCTGCACCGCCTGTCCAGCGGCAGCCACGACTTGGGCCGGGGATTGCGCTGCCACCGGGGGGAGGGGCGGGGTGTACACTGCCGCCGGGAGGGAAAGCGAGGGGCAGAGGGGGCGACCCGCGCTGTGACGTCATCAAATGGCGCAGGGAGCCGCTCCCCTGCAGGATTCCCGGGCATAGAAGCCTGTGAAAAAAGAGCATCCCCTCTTTGGGGCGCGAACGGGGGGAGGGCGAGCAGCGCATTCCTGAGACGCAGCACTCGGCAAGTGTGCCGGCGGCGAGGAGGAATTGTTAAAAAGAATGAGGAGCTTGACTCAGCCAATATATCAAGCAGTAATTCAATTTATTAATTAATATGGTAAAATATAAGCAAAGCAGCGCTGGGTGCAAAAGTGGGATCTCTCCCTCTAACTGCACACCGAATGCTGAGGCCTGCTGGTATTTATATGTATATCTGTAGGCCTCTTCAGCAGTTTCTAATTCCAGATTTTGCGTCACAATTCTATACTCCATTGTGATCCATTCCTCTCAGGATGTACATCCTTGGATGTATATTCCAGATGGTGGAGGCCCAGCTTCCCTTTTTGAAACCATTAGTCAGCGAGGTGATGTCCATCTTCCTTTCTCAGGCTGTTTTCGTCACTGTTTTGTTTGTAAGATAGGCTCACTTCCTTCTGTTGTTTAAACCTTTTATACATTCTAAAGCTACAGTTTTAAAAATCCTTAGTACAAAGCAATATTCTAAAACATTTAAAGGCTTCTTCCATGCTTTGCTTTCCATGTTTATTATAACTCATCTTTATAACTGTCTCATGACTATATTCCACCTATTTCACAATCACAATTATGCCAATTATTTTTATTTACCCAACACAAACTATAACTTCGTGTTTCACAGGATGCACTGGTTTGATGCTATCATTTGGGGAGGGGTACTTAGGGGGAACATAATCTCTGGGTGAGGGATAGATAACACGGGGGATCATTTGGCTCTCTGGACTTCCAGAGGAAGTTGCAGAGCGAAAAGCAACAGCGCGGTTCCGTCACCCAGTGCTCTGAGAATCAGTTTCCTCTCCCTCCTGCTCCGTTCTGAGATCTGTTTCACTCCCCTTCTCTTCTTCACTGTCTCTTTGGGTCTTGCCCTGAAGGCTTCTATTAAGAGTCCCCCAAGTGTCCATCAGCCGTGGACTTGTAGGGTCCTCGTTCCGAGTCACTTCCCATAACTGGTCTCCAATCATTTGCCATGTCACTGGAGAGAACGCAGTCTCTGCGTACACAGGGAAACCATAGGTTTGTGCCCACGCCAATAAGGTGCGTAGGGCATCATCCGAGATAGGGCTATCCATAGCTGGAAGGACGGCCCTCCAAGCTGAAAGCACCAGTTCTTGCTCTTTGGTAAGTTGGTCTCCCATTTTTAACAAAACCTCTTACTCTCAGCAGTTATGCTGGGGGGGCCTGTCCCTTGCCTAATGCAAGCCTGATAGGCTCTGAGCTCATAGATGCGGTCCAAGGAAGACTAATCCCCCTGATCGAGGGCAAGGTAATATACCTATATCTCTGCGGCCAGAAGATAGCAGTCTGATGTGTAGGGTCCACAGCTCCCAGATGGCTCTGACCCTGGCTGAATATTCGGAACGATACGGGTCAATGGCCCCGGACTTCGACCGCATTCAGGATGCAGTCCCGGTTCCTGGGTATCGCTGTGGTTTGACCTGCCTCGGCAGGGCTCCAGCCAGGATAAACCTGGCATGGACCTTGCCCCGGTTTCCGACAGAGTTCGTAAACTCGCCTCCGGACGGCAAGTTCGAGCCTGAGTATCAGGCGCAGTACACATTGTGATCACGAGATGTCGCTGTATGGCACACACAGCGACACGGACACCAAAATCAGAAGGCAATGGCTAAAAAGCAACTTTATTAAAAAATGGCACACACTTTGATAGTGTGCTCCGTGGGTTAAACACGGTTTGGTTAATCCGAGAAAACAACAGTCTTATTGAAGAAGAAGGGACCAACACACCTTGAAAAACAGTCCTGCAAAACAGTACTTGTTTTTCCTGTGTGGCATTAGCCAAACACCAGGTGTTGAGCTTTGCTTACATTCTTTCTTCAGCTTTTCCCAGGCTAGTCCTGAGAAAAGCTGAGAACTGCTTTTCCTTGTTCACAGCAAGTGTCCACACAGTTGTGTCTTGTCGCTTGTCTGTCTCCCTACTGCGACAGCCCCTCCCTCCTTCCCACTGACAGAGCAGGGTGACAGGGCATGGGTGCTTTGCTCAGTTCATCACCGACATTTTCTTATGCTGCTCTGGGAGAGGATTCCTTCCCCTGTGAGACCGTAGGGTCCCTCCCACGGGAGACAGTTCTCCGTGAACTTCTCGAGCATGGGTCCACTCTCACGAGCAGCAGCCCTATCACATCTGCTGCAATGTGAGTCCCTCCCACAGGCAGACAGTCCTCCCAAAATTGCTGCGACGTGGGTGTTTTTTCCACAAGGTGCAGTCCTCCAAGGACAGGCTGCTCCAGCCTAGAAGCAGGCGCCGTCTCTCTCCACCAGGTCTTCCACCAGATCACAGCCTCCTCCAGGTGTTATAAGTTAGCTATCTAATTAAATCCGACAGAGTCAAGTCAATTAAGAAAATTATTTCATTAAGCTGAGACACTAATTTTGAAGATATTGCTGACTTAGCTGGGAAAAATAAGCTTTGCTGAAATCAGTTAAAATTCAGAGGATGGTTAAGAGAGAGACCGGATTTTAGATAAGCTATCCCGGATCTAAAAACTCATTGTCTGTCAAGTTTATGTTTGTGTAAGCTAGGCTTGAAAAGAAAAACAAGGGAATTGATCAATAGACCCCAAAAACACAAGATGATTGCAGACCCTCTATCTCTAGAAACAGTCTTGGGAACAGGAAACTCCAAGGAGTCATTTATCACGTATCCATCAAAGGTTGAAAGTTTAGAACGAGGAAGACTAGTTTTACTTCCTCCTTTTGGTGACCACTCCCCACATAAGACCCCGGACTCATTTCAGAGAACAAACTATGCATGCTTAATAGCCTTTTTGTCAATTAGCATCTGAAGCGGAGAAGAGGAGGTGACAGGAGTATGAATATGCATTTGTATTTTGTGTATTCAACATTCTTGTGGATAAAAGGCTTTGTAATTACCTGTGATCTTTGCAGTGCATATTGGAGAGCTATCCCACACAGCTGCCCGGCCGTCAATAAACATACACCTTCTAACTTAACTGTTAGAGAGTCTTTTGTCCGTCACAGTTGAGTATCGATATTAGATCGATATTCATATTTTAACAAATCATTTGGCGAGCCAGCCAGGAGACTGCTCTCTAGCTGAGGGGCCATCGGGTTCTGGGACCCCTCTGGGCGCCCACCCAGAATTTTCTGGGAAGAGGGCTCCTGCGTCCCCCTTGACACCCCAGGGAGAGACCAGGATCAGCCAAAGCTACGGACAAAAAGGTATGTTTATTAAATATTTGGGAAAGGTACCTTTGAAT
>JAGMWU010000027.1:500827-573606 GCA_018697195.1 Certhia americana
TGGGCGCCCACCCAGAATTTTCTGGGAAGAGGGCTCCTGCGTCCCCCTTGACACCCCAGGGAGAGACCAGGATCAGCCAAAGCTACGGACAAAAAGGTATGTTTATTAAATATTTGGGAAAGGTACCTTTGAATACAGGCAGCTTGTAAGTCATAAAGAGACGTCTTATGCAAAGCAGAGGCCTGATTTGGTTTGGTAATCTCCGCGGAGTCTGGTATTGATGGTTCTTTGTGGTTTTGGTAAGAGCTGGTAACGGCACCAGCTTTAAGTGTCCCGAGGTGGGGCAGAAGCGGCCGCAGAGTGGCCGGTCTGGTTATTGTCGTTGTTCTGGAGCAATTGTGGCTCCAGTTCAGTTGTGGTCTGGTTATTGTCGTTGTTCAGGAGCAATTGTGGCTCCAGTTCAGTTGTGGTCTGGTTATTGTCGTTGTTCAGGAACAATTGAGGCTCCAGTTCGGTTGTGGTTTAAAAGCGGCTCGGGGATTGTGGTTCGTGAATCCTGGGTCACGAGTGGTCCCAGACCGGGTCGCAGGAAACAGTGATTGGGGTCCGGCACATCGGCTTCAATCGTATGTTCAAGCAGTAAAATTATTAGTGTGCCGTATGTGTTGTGGTCTATGTGGATTTGCATTGTAGGCGCCTTGATTTGTGTGCTTTTGGAGTGTGTCATTAGTGTGTGGCAAGTGTTTTTGGGTTTGTGCCTGTTTAAAGCTGTGAAAGAATTTTAAACCCCCCGCCTGATCAGCGGAAGGATATCTGTGTGTTTGAGCAAGCGGCAGGATTTGGAGTGCTTGCACCGTGTTTTGCAGTGTGTGCGGGTTTTGTTCGTATGGCTGGCAGCGGAATTCTGACCAGTGTATTGTTGAAGTAAAAGCAGCTGTGGATGAATAAACTGTTTATTTTGTGTGTAAAAGGACTAGTGGCGTAAAAGGTTTGAAATTATGCCCGGTATCGCCTTGGTAATCGACGGAAGGATTCAGGTTTTGTAGTCCAAGACTGTGGAGTTGTGTTTTTTCCAGCCCCGCTCCGACCCTCCTGAGATGTAAATATGAAGAATGGCCAGGAGACCAGTTCCTTTCAAATGGCCTTTATTGAAATCAGCTCGTTAGGGTGGGAAGCCGGAGGGGTTGTGCACACCGCCACTGGTGCTCCCGTAGATGACGCGGAGGAGGAGGAGGAATTTTGCAGCTTTGCCTTTAGGGCAGAGCTGGGGCTTTTGTCCTCACGAGAGTCCTTGGGAAGACAATGGGTTCTCGCAGTCTAGGGGTGTCACTTTAGTCGAGTCCCATTCAGATTATGGTGACCACATTCCGAACTGAAGAGTGCCCTGGAGGATTGCTAAGCCTTTTCTCAGGTGCAGTATGTTGTTGGTTTTCCGAGGTGTCATGTAGGCTCGTTGTTTTAGAGGCATTTGGTGTCAAATGGGCTCTTGCGTCTTTCACATTTGCGTATTCACGGTGGTTATCTCCCCCTCCTTAGTGGCGGGCATTGTTTTGGGACGCAGAAGCGGCGGCATTTCCCGACGGGATAGGGAAAGTACAGTTGGGGGGGGACAAGGTAATTTATTCTATTAAAAATGAACACGAGATTTGACTTACAAACTTAGGAACAGCATCAACTAACGACTAATTTAACAATCTTAGGAACTTATTCGTAACACCTCCCAAAAGGTTTTAATTGGGGGGGGCTTGTCTCGACCGTGAAGGAACACACTTAATTGTTTGTGAGGTCTTGAAATTGCCAGTGTGTGGAGTGGTATTTTAATTAAGAGCTGGTGATCCCTGCTCGCAAGGAGAGTGCGGGACGGTGTGGGGCCGGGGTGGCCCCGCTTCCCTCTTGCAGAGGGATCTGTGCTGTATCCCCATTTGAGTCCTTTGACGTACAGCAACATTTTATTAAAACCTTTAGTTGAGTGTGTTTAGGGTTGTTAATATCTGGCCTAGACCCGGTTGGCATTTTGCGAAGTCCCCACCTGTAGACAGGAATTGCGTTGGGTTTTAACTGTAGGCTTGCTGCGGTTTCTGAGCACATTTTAGCTGCAACAACCAGTACAGGGTATAACAGGGGGCTTTTGTTTGATAACGATTTGTAATCAGCAATTTAAACAACGAAGAGGGGACAAGTGTGTGTTGTCAATTTCTTTGACTGTGTTATTAAAAAAAAGGTTTTCCCCTCCAGTGGTGTGTGTAAACCCCGTGTTGTTTTCATAAAAAGTATATGCCCAGGAGAAGATGGCATAGGTGAGACACTAATTTTGAAGGTATTGCTGACTTAGCTGGGAAAAGAGAGAGACCGGATTTGAGATAAGCTATCCCGGATCTAATAACTCATTGCCTGTCAAGTTTATGTTTGTGTAAGCTGGGCTTGTAACGAAAAACAAGAGAATTGATCAATAGACCCCAAAAACACAAGATGATTGCAGACCCTCTATCTCTAGAAACAGTCTTGAGAACAGGAAACTCCAAGGAGTCATTTATCACGTATCCATCAAAGGTTGAAAGTTTAGAACGAGGAAGACTAGTTTTACTTCCTCCTTTTGGTGACCACTCCCCACATAAGACCCCCGACTCATTTCAGAGAACAAAACTACGCATGCTTAATAGCCTTTTTGTCAATTAGCATACCAAGCGGAGAAGAGGAGGTGACAAGAGTATGAATATGCATTTGTATTTTGTGTATTCAACATTCTTGTGGATAAAAGGCTTTGTAATCACCTGTGATCTTTGCAGTGCGTATTAGGGAGCTATCCCACGCAGCTGCCCGGCCGTCAATAAACATACACTTTCTAACTTAACTGTTAGAGAGTCTTTTGTCCGTCTCAGTTGGGTATCGATATTAGATCGATATCCATATTTTAGTAAATCATAGGGAAGCCAGTGGAAATCTTTCGGGTAGAACAAGAGTACCCAATATATTGTTGTACCCGAGAAATATTAAGGATGGGAGCAAGTGAAAGTCAGGAGATTCCTAAAAGCAGTCCTCTGGGATGTATTTTAACACACTGGAAAGAATTGGTGGGCTATGGTGGTACGGAAACCATGAGGGAGCTGGTTAAGTTTTGTACACAGTGGTGGCCTTTATATAAGCTTGATGAGGGTGTAAGGTGGCCAGTAAGTGGCACACTGGACTATCAGACATTATTACAGCTAATGCTCTTCCTACACCGTGAACAGAAGTGGCAGGAAGTAGCTTATGCTGATATGTTCTTTACTCTTAGGGATCACCCTGAGTGGCAAAGGGATTGTGGAATGAGGCCACCATCTGATCCTTTAGTATTGGCCCTTGAAAAGGACAATAAAGTCACTAAAGGAAAGCCCAAACGGTGTTGTAGTACCTGCTCAATAAATCAGAGGTGCACACATCCCAATAAGGTGTACCAAGCAGAGGCTCTGGAACAAGAGACACAAGACATACTTAAACCACCCCCTAAAAGGCAGAAAAGAAGGAGGGTGGTGGGGGATACAGATTCAGAATCACCATTAACTCCAACCTCCCCCACTTCATCTCTAGCATCATCTTCCTTCGGAAGGGCGGCAACTGAGGTAGGGGTTTCTTCACCCACTCCTGAACCCAGGGAACCATCCAAATTTTATCCACCACTGCCTAGCAGTGACAGTGAGTGGGATGAACCTGAACCTCCCTCACCAGTTCCCAAACTTCCCCCAAAAGGACCTATAGCATCAAGGACCCGAAAACAAATCAAAGAAGTCATTCAAGCACCTCTAAGACAAGCAATGACTTCTGATGGAGAAACAAAACCGATAATGGTTCCCTTCTCCTCAATTGATTTTGAAATTTGGGAAAGGGGTGCTAAAGGTTATCGAAGTGACCCAATAGGGGTTGCTAAGAAGATGAAGTTTATGATTAGGCAGCATTTACCTGATTGGGCAGACGTCCAACTATTGCTAGATGCTTTAACAGAAACTGAGAAGCAATTGGTTTTAAAAGTAGCTAAGGATCTAGCTGAGGATGATTGTCGAAAAACACAGGAAAATGTTAAAGAGGTATTTCCTCTTCAAGACCCAGGTTGGGATCCTAATAATGATGAGGGGTTGGGACAGTTAAAGAGATACCAGGAATTGATAGTAAAAGGACTGGAAAGAGCAGTCCCCAAAACCATAAACTGGTCAGCCCTATATGCTATCAAACAGGGCCCCTCTCAAACACCTTCTGAATTTCTAGATCACCTGCGAGACGCAATGCGCCGACACAACCCCCTGGATCCTGGATCTGATGAGGGGATGCAGCAATTAATAAATTTATTTTTAGGACATACTACAGGAGACATCAGGCGGAAACTCCAGAAGATCTGGGGTCCAAACAGCCGGAATTTAGAAGCTTTACTGGACGAGGCCTGGAGAGTTTTTAGTAACCGGGATACAGGGGCAACATTTTCAGTTCTGAATAAGGCCCTAATACCGGTAACCAGTGATTATGTTATGGTAAAGGGGGCAACTGGCCAACCTGAAAGATCTCATTTTTGCAAACCATTGAAGTATAAATTGGGAAAACAGTGGGGAATCCGCCAATTTTTATACATGCCTAATGCTCCATCTGCACTTTTGGGCAGAGATCTGCTAGAGCAGCTGGAGGCAAAAATAATATGTAAGAATTGGGAAATTATTTTGGAGGTAAAAGGACCAACAATACGTAGAACTGTTAAGTTTAATGATGATAACTAAAGAAATTGAAGTTGCAAATGAAGAGGGAAATTTCAGGAAAATAATGGATCAGGTATTTCCTGGGGTGTGGGCTTCTGATATACCAGGAAGGGCAAAGAATGCACTACCAGTACAGATTAAACTCAAAGAAGGAGGACAGCCAGTCAGGGTTAAACAATACCCCCTAAAGAAAGAACATAGAGAAGGGATTAGTCCCATTATTGAAAACTTTTTGAAAATAGGACTACTGAAGGAGTGTCAGTACGAGTCATACAGGTTGGTACAAGATTTAAGGGCTGTTAACAAGGTAACTGAGGACATGTATCCAGTAGTTGCCAATCCTTACACCCTGTTAACCCATTTAACACCTGAATTAACCTGGTTTACTGTTTTAGATCTAAAGGATGCATTCTTTTGCCTACCTGTCCATGAAGCCAGCCAGAAAATTTTTGCATTCGAGTGGGAAAGCCCTAAATCTGGACGCAAAACACAGCTCACATGGTGCGTATTGCCACAAGGGTACAAGAACTCTCCCACTATCTTTGGGGAACAGCTTGCAAAAGATTTGGAGTCCTGGGAAGCTCCTCCAGGAGAAGGACAGCTCCTCCAGTATGTGGATGACCTCTTAATAGCCACCCAGACCCAGGAAACATGCTTGGATTGGACAGTAAGCCTCCTAAACTTTCTGGGCCTGCAAGGGTATCGAGTATCCCAAAAGAAAGCTCAGATGGTAAAGCAGACAGTCATTTACCTAGGCTATGAAGTGAGTGCTGGACAAAGAACCTTAGGGCAAGATCGCAAGGAGGCAATCTGCCAGACCCCAAAGCCTCAGACAGTGAAAGAACTGAGAACCTTTCTAGGCATGACAGGGTGGTGCAGACTGTGGATTTATAATTATGGATTGCTTGTTAAACCTCTGTATGCCTTGATCACAGAAGGGAGCAGAGATCTTCAATGGACAAAAGAAGCAACTCGAGCCTTTGACCAGCTGAAAAAGGCCCTAATGTCAGCACCAGCCCTGGGACTTCCAGATCTTCCTTCCTCAGCAGAAGTATGGGAGAACCTGTGATCCATGATTGCCTGGAGACCATTGAATCCACCTACTCCAGCTGCCCAGATCTGAAGGATACCCCGCTTGAGGATGCTGAGACCTGGTTCACTGACGGGAGCAGTTATGTCATCAGTGGAAAGAGGCATGCTGGGTATGCCGTTACCACAAGCAGAGAGGTAATAGAGTCTGGACCATTACCAACAAATACCTCTGCACAGAAGGCTGAAATAATTGCCTTAATTCGAGCCCTAGAGCTGGCAGAAGGAAAGAAAATTAACATCTACACAGACTCAAGGTATGCATTTGGTGTAGTTCATGCACACGGAGCCATTTGGAAGGAGAGAGGACTGTTGAACTCACAAGGGAAGAATATTAAGCATGCCCACGAAATACTGAGACTATTAGATGCAGTACAATTACCTGAAGAAGTAGCCATCATGCACATCAAAGCACACCAAAAAGTGAGCTCTGAATTGGAGGAAGGGAATATGCTGGCGGATAGGGAGGCAAAAGAAGCAGCAAAAGGTGAGATACCTGATGAGACAATTGAGGCAGCATTGATTCCAGATGGAAAAATTTCTATTGAAGGTAAGCCATTATACAATAAAAAGGATAAGAAACTTATCAAGGTAGAGAAGGCAAGTTATAACCAGGAGGGATGGGCTGTAACAGAAGAAGGGAAACTTGTAGTGCCCTCCTATTTGTTGTGGTCATTAGTACAGAGGGAACATGAGAAAACACACTGGGGAATAGATGCCCTGTATAATCATTTGAAAGAAAGAATCATGGCCAGGAAATTACAGGGCACAGTGATACAAGTAACTCGTCAGTGTAGCCTTTGCCTCCAAACTAATCCTAAAAATACCCCAAAGCCTAAAGTGGGACAAATTGGGAAAGGCTGTGGACCTGGGCAACAATGGCAAATTGACTTTACAGAACTGCCCAGGAAGGGAGGGTATCGTTACCTGTTGGTGTTAACTGATACCTTTTCAGGATGGCCAGAAGCCTTTCCTGCTAGGACAGCTAAGGCTCGAGAGGTGACCAAAGCACTATTGCAAGAAATAATACCACGATTTGGAGTTCCAGCCACCATATCCTCAGATAGGGGGCCACACTTTATTGCAAAAATTGTACAGCAAATAAGTCACCACCTGGGAATAGACTGGGAATTGCATACCCCATACCATCCTCAATCTAGCGGCCAAGTAGAAAAAATGAAACAACAAATTGTGAGACTGGGGCAAGAAGCAAATTTGCCCTGGCCCCAGGCTCTTCCATTGGCATTATTGCGAATTCGGACAAAACCAAGGGCAAAAGAGAAGCTAAGCCCTTTTGAAATATTGTATGGAAGGCCCTATGCAGTTCAAGAGGGAACAACACCCATTCAAGTAGGGGAAGAAACCCTACATAGATATATGGTGGCCCTAAATAAACAACTTAGAGAAATTGAGAAATATGTGGCTAGAGCTCAAAACAGAGAACTAGATGGGCCAGTACATGATGTACAACCTGGGGATTATGTGTACATTAAGTCTTTTGCAGAAAAGACCTTGGAACCGCAGTGGGAAGGACCATTCCAGGTGCTCCTCACTACCTTCACTGCAATCAAGATTAAAGAACAGAAGGCCTGGATCCATCACTCCCGAGTGAAGAAAGCCCCAGAAGGAACTTGGAAGGTCACACCAGGCGATAGCGAACTGAAGCTGAAGCTCACTCGGAACAACGAATAAATGGACTAATAGTTATTATGGACATTATGTGGAAGGTTGTAACTATTGTAGTAATTACCTTAACTGTAACAAGAGTGAACGCAATACCACGCAGGTATAATGTGACTGGGATATACCGGTGCCAAGGAAGAGCTTATGGAGAGGGAACTTCAGTCTTGGTGGGTATTAGTCAACTTCACCTATAACCCTGTGACTAGTTTAGTGACAGCATTTGTTTTAACTATACACAATGCCTCAGTGGACTTAATACATCCAATAGTCCCCTTAGGATTAAATCATGAGGGAACTGTATTGTACCCTTCTGAACACAAGATGTGTGCACGAGAAATTGAAGGAATATGGCAAACCATTAATCTAGAGTCCTGTACTGTGAGGAGACAACTAGGATACATATGTGAAGGGACATTAGAAGGTGGCAAAGACACTTGTTTGGATACGGATCAAAGTATTTGCCACTTTGAAACGCATCCAGGCAAACAGAAGACTTCACTTGTGTACACAGGACAAGGTTGCGTCTGTCTGAGAACAGCATGTCCCATTATAAGGATAGACAAATTATAGATGAGACTCAAATCATGTGTTTGCAATTTTGTTAGAATCAAGGGATGTGATTTTTCCTATCGTGCACCTGTAATATCACATCAAAGATACTGCTTGTGCCCATAGGAATGAATTTGACTTTAGTTGCTCAATTGATGAAACATCACGAATTGAGAGAAATCTTAAAAGAAATTTTAAGAAATTAGAGATGGAGAAAAAAGACATTAATTACGATACACCATGACACAGAGATCATCAAAGGGGTCTTTAAAAGGCTTGAAGAACATCTGTCTCATCATTGGTGGGATGTGCTTTTTGGGTGGTCTCCGACAGCAACTGGCATACTGAACACCTTAATCCACCCTATAGTTGTGTTGCTTATTTTAGTTAGCATAAGTTTGGTGCTATCTGTTGTAATACTTGTTTGGAATTAGAGGATGCTATGACGGGTAACAGCTTTAACATCACTATCAAAGGCGTATGGCTTAATCTTGAGAGACACTAGCTGTATGACTTGGATAGATGAAGAAGACTGTATACTGAGTAAAGGAATTTACTCATTTTAAAGAAGTGGGGAAATGAGACACTAATTTTGAAGATATTGCTGACTTAGCTGGGAAAAATAAGCTTTGCTGAAATCAGTTAAAATTCAGAAGATGGTTAAGAGAGACCAGATTTTAGATAAGCTATCCCGGATCTAAAAACTCATTGTCTGTCAAGTTTATGTTTGTGTAAGCTGGGCTTGTAACAAAAAACAAGGAAATTGATCAATAGACCCCAAAAACACAAGATGATTGCAGACCCTCTATCTCTAGAAACAGTCTTGGGAACAGGAAACTCCAAGGAGTCATTTATCACGTATCCATCAAAGGTTGAAAGTTTAGAACGAGGAACACTAGTTTTACTTCCTTCTTTTGGTGACCACTCCCCACATAAGACACCCCCACACACACTCATTTCAGAGAACAAACTATGCATGCTTAATAGCCTTTTTGTCAATTAGCATATGAAGCGGAGAAGAGGAGGTGACAAGAGTATGAATATGCATTTGTATTTTGTGTATTCAACATTCTTGTGGATAAAAGGCTTTGTAATTACCTGTGATCTTTGCAGTGCATATTGGAGAGCTATCCCACGCAGCTGCCCAGCCATCAATAAACATACACTTTCTAACTTAACTGTTAGAGAGTTTTATCCGTCACAGTTTGGTATCGATATTAGATTGATTTTCATATTTTAATAAATCATTTGGCGAGCATCCAGATTTGTCCAACAAAATTTGAAAAACTTGCAATAACCATGGGTGGATAATAACCAGTAAAAGAAAAGGTACCTTATTCTAGTGTTGTCTTCTCATGAGTGAGGGTGAGTGAAATGGACATAATAAATAAGAGTGAGTGCGAATGTATGAGAGTATATGTAATATAAGTTGTAGATTTTAAGTTTAATTTTATTTCCTACAGAGAGGTGTGTTGTATTGCATTGTTGAAAGAGTTTTCAGTGTTGAGGGAGGAGGTAAATTGTATAATTAAAGAAGACTTTCAGTACTGTGAGGGGTGGGTAGTGTCTTGACTTGTCAGGGGGAGAATGAATTCGAGCAGGGAAAAAGAGACCAGGGGTGAGCAGGAGAGGTCCTGGGGAAATGGAACAAGGAGAAGAACACTAGAAAATCCAGGAGACATGGCTCCTCCCAGTCCATGCCAGGAGTTGCAGCTTCTTTGTACATGTCAGGAGTTCCAGCTTCCCCCTTTCCCATGGGGTTCCTTTACCCCTGTTGGGGGTTGGGTTGCTTTCTTATAGAATTTTTTCCCAGAAGTTGCTAAGAAGCTGATTGCTGGGTGCTTGAAGGGTACTCATGGGTGCTTGGAAACAAAGGGAGCAGCTAAGTGAGAGACAGGGTGGCACCCGGTGGCACCCGACTTCACTTCGCTCTGGGCAGTTTTTTTTGCTCTCAGAGGGAACGGCCAGGACTGTCTCCGCTGTCTCCGCTCGACTCTGAATGGCAGAGATCTCACCATCCCTCACCTGGAGCTCAGCTCGGAGTGACCCACCACTGTCTCTTCGTGTGTCCCCCGGGATTTCAGAACCTGTTCTCTCCCTTCCCTGCTGAGAGCTGCTGCCCCATTGCCCTGCACCCGCTGCTTCTTTAGTTTTGTTCGAGGTTTCCCCATGCTGTGTTCTACACCCCCTGCCTAGCCGGGACATTTCTACAGCTCCAGCTACTGCCGCCGAGCCTCGGATACATCTCGTCCCCCAGGACTGCTGCTCACTCTGGTAGCTTGTGACGGTACTGAGGGGGGAAGGTGCCAGAGGAAAACTGTAACGGGGTTGTTGGTTTGTTTTTTTCCCTCTCTCTAGTTCTGTTTGTTGTCAACACTATAGTTATTGTTGTTAACTTACCTTGTTAGACGCACTAGTAAAGAACTGTTATTCCTACCCTCACATCTTTGCCTGACACCCCTTTAATTTTAGAATTATCACAAGTCAAAGGGAGGCTTCCATTTTTTGGTTCCCTAGCAGACACCCCTGTCTTTCCAAACCAAGACAACCCCCCACCCCAGCTGAGGCTTCTGTTGAGCTGACCCTTTGTAAGTTCCAGCCTTGTTACAGAACCCCACCCCTATCTTGTTGATTCCAGCTTTATGGCTGATCTCCTCCTTTGCTCCTCTCCCCCAGGCAGATTTGGCTTCAATACCAACCTCCACCCTAGTCCCTGTCCTCCTGGTGGTTCCCACCCCTGTTGTGCCTATGAGGGGTTTCAGGAGAGAGAGAGACCCCTGGCTTGGCTGAAGCAATATACGGAATACATAGACTCCACAATTAGGTATATAGTTATCAAGTGGGTATGTATGGCAGTGCCCAGCACAAGTGAGATAGCTCTCATGAAAACTTGTGCACTGAGCCTCAGTTTGACCCACATCTTTATTCACAAAAATGTTCCATATGCAATACATTGCACAACCTTGCCATGCATATTCAACCCCTGGTCCCACCTGTCCTCACCTCGCATGGTAATTAGATCCACATCCTTCTGGGCATGCATTGTTTGCTGTGGTGGTCGCATGGGGGTCTCTGGTGGTCTCTGAGGCTGAAGATTGTGGTCTTCCTCATGTCTGAACTTTTGAACTTTTCTCCTTTGCGAATGCGCTTTTGGTCTCTTGGTGCTTATCTGAGTACATCTATCGGCCTTAATCCGTTTGGAGGCAGAGGAGTCCCTTTATCTGGGTTTTTTGCATCCCTTGGTCTCCTCAGTATTGTTTTTTATGTAAGAAGCTTCAGAAATTTGCATTTTCCTATGCCCTTTGTACCATGGCAGAGGTCTAAGTAAAAAGGTTAAAACACAAAATTCTACAGGCTAGACTTTAAATACTTAATTCATATTGCTAACTCAAGTGAACTCCAAAGATCTCTATTTCATGGCCAGGGCTCCAGGAGCAGACTAGGGATGTCCATTTCTAATGTTGGGAGGGGGAGTGCCTTCACCCAAAGTGGGATCTGGAGGTGGGTCAGGGGATGTGCCCGGTGAGAGAGTGGAGAGGACATGAGCTTTGTGTTCTGAAGGAAGGATGACGTCTGAAGCCTACGATAATTTTAAAAATAGGCCCCCAAGAGGAGGAATTAGATATTATAGTAGATACTAGAGCAGAAAGAACCTGCGTAGTGAAAATTCCAAGGGGATGTGGTGTTAGTAATGACACTGTGGAAGTAATAGGGGCAAATGGAAAAGGTTTAAAGCTTCCTGTCATTAAAAATGTAATGATTAGAAGAGAAACCAAAATAGGGATGGGAGATATCTTATTAGTTCCTGTAGCAGGCATCAACTTATTGGGGAAAGACTTAGAGATACAATTGGGAATAGAGACTATACCAGTAGAAGGGGGGATAACAACTAATGTATTAGAACGCAGCCAAGAAAATTAAGAAGGGATTGGCACAGAAGTTTGGGAATGGGAAGGAAATGGCGGAGGACTAAATATTGACCCTATAAGAGTCATGATTGGGATAGAAGAATGTCCCATATCTGTGTACCAGTAGCCTTAGAAGGAATTTTACAAACCTTCTCCATTCCTTCTAAAATATTATCATTAGAAGATAAAGTAAGAAAAACTCACTGGAATATTTTAACACACAAAAATGGAACTATATATACTGATTTAAGGTATGCCTTTGGGGTATTATACACTTTTAGAAAAACTGGGGAAAAGATAATGAAAAGATACCAGCAGATACACCCCGGGAAAGTCCCCTGAGGATTATGTTAGTTAACTGGGATATTAATCCTTGTACTAAGGGGAAGGATGGGGTAAAAATAATTCAATATTGCATAAAAGAATAGACAAAGAAGGAAATAAGACCCGATCATTTTTCTAAGCCTAGATGCGGGTCTTTTGAAACTTGTATTTGCTGGGTACTAAATATATTTGTAAGTTTAAAAGAATTGATTAAAACAAAACAAGAAAAAGAACAAGAAAGAAAAAGACTAAAATATTGCCTCCCAGTTCCCGCTTGTCACGCCCCCGGCTTTTGCTTTCTTACCTGCGCTGGCACTGGCAGCACAAGCTCTCAGCAACTCCAGGCAGCCCCAGCCCCAAAACCCCTCCACCACGGCCTCCTGCCGGCTTCCGCAGCCCCGCTCCCACCGTCGCGGCTTTTTGCCGGCCCTAGTTTTCTTACCCTAGCCCTGGCAGCCCCCGCTCTCTTGGCAGAACACAAGCCGCGCCAATCCCCATCCGGAGTATGCGGGAGTACCGGCTTTTCCCGCAGCCTCAGTTTCTCCAAGCCCCTATCTCCGGTAGTTTTGTTTTACCAGTCCCCCCCGACTCCAGCCAGCCCAGATCCGCACCAATCGCATCGGGGAAGGTCGCGGCCGCTCCAGCCTCATGGCTACGTATAAAACGTAGTGTGTCCGCGCCGCATTTCCGCCGGAAAGCGCAGCCCCTCGGCAGCCCCGGTCGGGCGGGGTCCCGCCTCCACCCCTTTGCTCTGGAGGACCAAGTCTGGATGGTTACCTCTGCCAAACCACGCCCCAAATACCGTTCCCTTGGTAACGACGGCTCCTGCCGTTCAGGAAAACCCTCTCCTAAAAATCTTATAAAGGAGGGCTTGACAACAAAATGCCCTGGAGTTGCTTTCTCCGGTTCTTTTGACTACTAGTGAAATTATAAGTGACAAAATACTGGGGCTAGTTTAATATTTGAGTTGGACAGTAAAAAGGCTCTGAGCAATTTCATACAATCTTTTTGGAAAAGGGGAAGGGGATGAGTTTCCGTTTGTTTTTTTTTTTTTTTTTTTTTTTTTACCTCCAGAATTCATATTACTTTAGAATGCACTTAGAAAAAATTATTAACAAAAGATCAGATAAGGGGAAAGCAGAAAAACAAAACCCAGAGAAAGCCCTAAGGGAAAAGGATCTCAGATGTTAATGGGTGTTGCTGTGCAGCAGAAAAGGCTGAATCACTTCAGGAATTATCCAGTTGCAGTATTCCGCTAATGCCCAGCCCAGTCTTAACTACTCCTGGGGCAAGGGGAGATCATCCCTTTTATCAAAATTAATTATTAAAACCCAAATACATTTAACTCTGTTAAAAGTCTAAACACAACCCAGGTCAAACCTGGGAATGGTATTCGGACTACCCTTTCTATCCACCCCACATGAAATTGCTACTTGTGAAATAGGGGAAATGAGTATTAAAAATCATTTGTTAACTCTTGAAAATTTGCAGCTGGAAAGGGATGATCCCTAAATCCATGGTGTCTATTCAGGGGAATGAGTATTACAAAAAAACCATAAAAAGAATAATCCTTAAACTCCACAGTGAAAAAGTCCTTTTCAGGAACTGATGACGACTGAGACTGATCCGAACCAGAGAAAAAGGGTAGATCCACGACCAGCAGAATCAAAGACCCGTGGAAAAACCTGAGTGAACTATAACCGAGTGATACCAAGTTGACTCTTAAGTAAAGACTGTAATAATGAGCTGGATAGCAAGGAACTGGGAAGACTCAAATGATTCAAGGAATGTACAAAGAATTATAGCTAACTGGGAAATAAGACTAAGCTTACATCAGTGGTTTCAAGTATCGCCTGGACAAGTTCTGGAACGCCTTCAATATTCCCCTTGGGAAGGAATACTTCCACTTCAAACAGGAGGATCAGGACTGTTTCAGTCAGAGAATTCTCATATTCTGGCCTTAGCCCGTGACTTATCCAAAGAAGGGGAGGAATTACAACCTCCACCAGTGCAATTTCATATACCCAGTCTGATTCATCCCAATACCAGACATGCTAGTTGGATTTACAATGAATGTTTAAATTATGGAAAAATTGATATTATAGTACACAAAAACAATGCTCTCATTGCTGGGAGTGTCAAGTGTCATATCTACTCCCTATCCAAACAGAACTAAGAACAATTGAAATAATCACTTTGCTTTGTGGATGGGAATTGCTAGTGCCTGTTGAATGGGACGTATCTGAAGAATGGTGGGAGACTATAGTTAAGAAATATTAGAAATGATTTGCCTGGAAATTAGCAAAAAGAAGTGACAAGGAAATAGAGGGCAAGACCGGATTGGCCACTGTGCTCGCCACAAAGATCATATACCCCTGCTATGGGTTGCAACTCCATAGGCATGGGAGGTGGGGGTATAAGCCATACTAGACCTCTGTTATTCCTTTTTCTGTCACCCATTTCTTGTCTCTTCCCTTTTGGGATGCCAGCAAAATCGTGTCACAGATGCTACCAAAAGCTTTATATAGAAAAGAAACTGAGTTTCCTTCTTTATTACTCACACTCATGTCAACAGTCACTGGTAAGAGCCATCTAAATGAGGTAATTGTATGCAAAATGTGAACATGGAAAATTTAATACCTCGGACTATTGTTTTAAAATAGATGACAATGGGGATGCTGTCCTAGATATAGTCAACGATATCAGAAAAATAGCTCATGTACCAGTACAAAAATGGGAGTCAATGCTAAAACCTAGCTGGTGAGATATGCTTCTTCCTTTTATGTACTACAACTGGTTTGATTTTTTTCTTCCTTGTTTGATTCCCTGTTTTATTCAGCTAATCACTAGTGTAGTCCAAGGCATGCAAGTGGTAACAACGCCTATGGACCCAAAATTGACTACATCTGGAATGGCACAAAAGATTATGTTAAAGAAACAAAATAACATAGAAGACCCCTTGGAAGAAGCAAGAATGGTTTATGAAAAAAATGAGCAAATTATAGAAGTTAGAAAATAAGAATTATTGCTCAAACCAAATGAATTATAAAAAAAAAAAGAGGGAGGATTATTATAAATACATATTACGGTATTGGTTTTTCACAAATATTACGGTGGATACTATATGTGTGGTGTGGAAAGGGTTTTAAAGATATCATTTTCGTTATGAGTAAAGTAAGTTGATAAAATGACTTTGTAGTAAGTGACCTGACTGCCTGGTTGGGATAACACCCAGTGAAGGCACATGCTACTGATATGGAGACATCTGTTACTGATATACCAGCTACCAGCACCGACCATCTGTAGAAATTATAGACCAAGGCCCAAATTAAGACTGATAAGAAGAATTAATTAAAACCACAGCCAAGAAACACTCATGCTCTAAAAAGGTGGGACCAAGGAGTGGCTATGTAAAACAGTTCCTAGAAATATGGAAATAAGTTCTTTGAAGGTTTGAATATGTATGTAGATTTGTGAATATGCAACAGGCTGGTGTATTTAAGGGGGTGTCTCTGGACACAGTAGGTGTGCTTTTGCCTGAATGCCAAGCACCCGTCCATAAGAAACCTTTGCTTTATTGTCTCTTATTATCTTTTATTAAACTTTTAAAATTTTACTAGGAAAGTGAACTGTGTTATTCACATCTTACTTTGTAGCATAAGACACCCTGCAAATATTATAACAACTCTATGGGGAGAGTCATTTGGGATCTCGAGGACTAGCAGAGACCTTCCTCAAGATGTACTGCCTTGGGTCTTTTTGTTTTAGCAATACAAGTTATTTGAGGTGTGCCTGGCTAAAGTTAATAGCCGGACTACAAAGAAGATTGCAAGGCAGGAGGATGACCCTGGGCTATACATCCCTTCCAAGGATGTTGAGTGTATTTTGCTGAGATGCCCCAGGCAAGAAAGCTTAAACATCTTGTGGTATGCCAGCTGGCAGAGTGGCCAGAGGAGTTTCTGGTCACTTCAGCAAGTATTGGGTATTTTTGGAACAAATAATTCCAGGATATGAGATTGTGGAGGTATTGGACTTGGACAGGGGAACTCATTTTACAGGAGGATCCTTCAAAGGATTATGACTGCTTTGAGAATTCAGTGGGATCTCCATACCCACTGGCATCCTGAGAATTCTGGTCAAGTAGAAAGAATGAATGGAGGAATAAAGAAACACCCTTTGAAACTGGTGACAGAAATTAAGATGCCATAAGTATGGCTTTTGCCATTAACTGTATAAGAATAAGAGTCAAAACCCAAAGATATACTAAATCATTCCCCTTTGAATTAATGTTTGTGATTTGTAGATTCCTCTGTTCCTCCAACCCCCCCACAAGCTGCCAGCCCAGATTTAGGGGGAGTATTGGAAGAGGGGAATTACAGAATAGGGTAGAGAGAGTTACAAAGGAGGCCCCCTTACCCCAGGATGTATTCCAAGGCCTTTATTCCTTGAAGGGGATCCAGAGCGAGAGAGAGGTCACATGGGGGGAGAGGGGTTTTTATCACCTTTGGGGTCGGGGTCAGGTTACCTGTCCGATGGCTATAGGTCAGGAGACCAGGGGGCAGGTAACCCAGGCCAGGTTACAGTTTCTGGGGGAGGGGTTTTGGGGGAGAGAACATTCCCAAAAGGGATACAACATCTCACCCTTTTTTGTTTAAGAAAGTTAAAGGGAAAACATTGGGTTACAGGGAATGAGGATAACAAGAAATAGGGAAAACAAACATTTTTAAAACATGCTAAAAAGTCTCTGTTTCTGTCAGCTGGAGTCTTCACTTAGGAAGTTTCTTCTTTTTCTATCCGACGGCGTCTTCTCTTGGAGGCAGTGGCTACCTGCCTTTCATCTCCTTCTGCAGGAGCTGGGTTTTTGGGGACGAAAGGTTTGACCCACTTCTGGGGGATCCATCGAGGACCTGAGGGAGCAGCTACACACGCATAGCCATGACCCCAGGTCACGAGCTCATAGGGTCCCTTGGTTTTCCGAGTTTCTGGGTCCTTAATCAGGACTGGTGGACGCTGAGAAGGTTTGAACTGATTACCACTGTTAAAATGACGAGTTACAGGTGGATTCATGTTTTCAAAAGAACAGTTTAGGAAATTGATGGTAAACATGGCGTTGCAAAGCTTCTCTTGTGGAGGCATCCACACAGTTGTGTTGCTCTGTTTAGCCAAAACCTGTTTGAGCGTCTGATGTGCACGCTCAACCACAGCTTGGCCTGTGGGGGAGTGGGGGATGCCAGTTTTATGTTCCACTCCCCACTGCTGGACAAATTCTAGGAACTCCTTGGATGTGTATGCTGGGCCATTATCAGTTTTGATTTCTTTTGGGATCCCTAGCACTGAGAAAGCTTGCACTAGGTGTTGTTTAGCATGCACAGCTTTCTCTCCTGCGTGGGCAGAGGCAAATACTGCACCTGAATGTGTGTCAATACTCACATGAACATATTTGAGGCGACCAAAACTGGGAATGTGTGTGATGTCTGTCAGCCATACTTCACAACTGCCAAGGCCTCGGGGATTAACTCCCATACCCATTGATGGCATGGCCTGGAACTGGCAATTGGGACAGGTGGCCACAATAGCTCGAGCCTGACTCCGTGTTAGCTGGAACTGACGGATCAGACCTGACACATTTTGATGATATTGTTGGTGACTCAGTTTTGCCTGTTGGAAGATGTCAGGGAGACGTGCTTTTTCAACTGGTGCAGCAAGGGAGTCTGCTCGACGATTCCCCTCTGCAATCTCACCTGGTAAATCCAGGTGTGATCGTACATGCATCACAAAGAATGGATGTTTTCGATGAGAAACCAAATAAATTAGTTTTGAGAGCAATCTGAAGAGATGCTCATTCTCAGTTTCTCTGAGCACAGCCTACTCCGCTCTGGACACTATTCCGGCTACATATGCAGAGTCAGTTACCAAATTAAATGGTTCTGCGAACTTCTCAAAGGCTCTTACCACAGCTGCTAGTTCAGCTAACTGGGGGGACCCTTCTACAAACTGCACATCAGCTTCCCAATGCTGAGTTTGAGGATTTCTCCAAGTCATCACCGACTTGTGGGAAGCCCCAGATGCATCCGTGAACACTGTGAGAGCTTTGAGTGGTCTCCGACTCCTTTTCTCACAAGGAATGAGGTGGAATTCCTCATTAAACAGCTTGTGAGATGGGGCAAGGACTGATATTTGTCCCCTGTAGCTGTCCAGAGATAGCTGGAGATTGGCATTTCCCCAGAGCAACTGTTCAAACATCTCTTTGGTCAGTCTCTTTGGAGAGTTTCTTCCCTCCTCTGAGAGCTTAACCGGGAGGTGAATGCATGTAAAATCACAACCAGCCAGTTCACACAGCCTCATCCTGGCTTTCTGAATCAATTGAGCTATTAACTCTTGTGGCTCAGTGATGGTCTTGGATCTTTGGTGAGAGTGGAAGACCAACTCTGTGATTAAGAGTGAATCTTTCTGCCCCTCTATCCACTGGTAAATTAGACCATGCAGGTGTGGCAGTTTTCCTAGTACAATGAAATGGAAAGGTATGCTTGGTTCATACCTGTGAGCCTGCCTCTCTGACAAGGCTTTCTGTACCTTTTCGATTGCAGTCTTTGCCTCTGGGGTCAGTTCCCTGGGAGAGCTCAGCTCTCTCTCCCCTTTCAATAATTTGAAAAGAGGGTCTAGATCCTCATTTGTGAGGCCTAGCCAGGGTCCTACCCAATTCAATGATCCACACAGGGAGTGGAGATCTGCTAGGGTCTTAGGATTACAATTGATTTCCAATTTCTGAGGAACAACGGTCCTCTCTGAAATTTGTAAGCCCAGATACTTCCAAGGTGGCATCCTTTGAAGTTTGTCTTCCTGTAATTGAAAGCCGGCAGAGGTTAAAACTTTAACCACTAGGTCAAGCGTGTGTTGGAGTATAGTGTCATTGGGGGCACACACCAATACATCATCCATATAGTGGAGGATGATGGCATCCTGTCTCTCGGCACGTACAGGTGACAGTAATGATGCTATGTACTGTTGGCAAATGAATGGCGAGGCTTTACAGCCCTGAGGCAGCACCTTCCAGTGATACCTCTTCATGGGGGCCTGGCGATTTAGGGTGGGAACTGAGAATGCAAACCTTATGGCATCTCCTGGGTGCAGAGGAATCTGGAAGAAACAATCTTTGATATCTAATACTGCTTATTTCCAGTCTCGAGGGAGCATAGTTGACGAAGGCATTCCTGGCTGGATTGGTCCCATATCTTCTATGATTTTGTTTATTTCCCTTAAATCATGTAGGAGTCTCCACTTGTCTTTTCCAGGTTTCTTTATTACAAAACCTGGGAAATTCCAAGGGCTTGTTGTTTCTTCTAGGTGGCCTTGAGCCACTTGCTCCTGTACAAGTTTTTCGAGCGCCTCAAGCTTATCTTTGCGCAAAGGCCATTGTGGTATCCACTTAGGGGTGTTACTCAGCCATGTTAATTTGTGGGTAAGGTGCCCCACAGTGGCTACTTCTAAAAAATCCTGGGGTGTCTTAGGAATAATTAATTTGACACCCCACTGGGACATCGTATCTGTTCCTCACAAGGGGGCTTTGTAATTTGCAATGTATGGACGGACACTTGCTATTTTTCCATCCGGTCCCTCAATTTGCACAGTGTTTTTTGAGATTTTAGCCAATGTAATTCCTCCTTTGCCCTGAAGTTTGCCAGCTATAGGTTGCAGTTCCCAGTTCGATGGCCACTTGTTCTCAGGTAGAATTGTAATGTCAGCGCCTGTATCCAAAACTCCCTCTACATGGGGGCGATCTGACCCATTTGCTATATTGCATGCCAGGGAAGGCTTGTCCTCTCCCACCACTTCTGCCCAGTAGATTTCAGGTGATTTTCCATCAGCTACTATCTCTGCTGGAACAGGAATAGCTTGGGCAAGGATTTGCCCCTCTGCTAGGTAGAAAGGTGGGTGTTTGCAACGTGCTAAGAGCATGAGGTTTGTTATTTGTCCCTTAATGGTCATGGGAACTACCTCTATTTGATCTGGAGTGTGTGCCATATCCCCCATGACCAAATAGTCACTCTAGGTTTCCCAGTTGGGCAACTGGTCCTGAGGGATGTTTGACAGATCCACTGTGATTATCGTCCAATCTGTAGATCTGAAATGAAAACCTTTGGCAGTCACGAGCCTGTGTCGGCCCCGTGGCTGCCAAACCTTGTTAATTAAACATTTGACAGTTTTAGTTTTTTCCTCCCCCAACCCCTCCCCCTTATCTGTTGAGAGAGAGGTATTCGCTGGTGAGGGACCCCGTCTATTTGTGTTCTCGCGCGTGACACAATGAGTAACGGGGGCGCGCTGGGAAATTAGTTTTTTTGTTTGCTGGATTTCGGTTTCTGACTTGGACTCTGGTTCTTGCTCTCGGAGCAGGCCTTTGCAAAATGTCCAGGCTGTTTGCAGAGGTAGCATATGATGTGCTGCAGACGATCTCGTGATGTTGGTTGCTGCATTGGTTCAGGTCGCACCGGTGCTGCAGCCTTGGGATGAGGCAGTCCAGGGTCAGGTGCGTTGAACAGCTCTGCTTTCCTGCAACACGCTTCCATCATGTGAGCAAGAGAAAGGGGAGGGTTTAGAGGAAGGCTAAGAATAACCCTACGACAGGTCTCATTAGCATTCCTCAAGGCCAGTTCTTTAATGAATTCAGTCTGGATAGATGGTTGCTGGACTTGTCTTTCGACCTGTGTTCTTAATCGATCTACAAAATGCAAAAAACTTTCAGAAGGGGATTGTTTGATGTTTGTGTAACTGCCTTGAGTGTCTGTGGTGGGTAGCTGATGAAAGGATTTTTCTGCAGCAGTAGAAATTTTGTGTAATATTTGCTGTGATAGCAATCGGGTTTGCTGTTCAGGACAGAGTAACTGACCTTCACCACATAAGTGATCTAATGTGATATCATTATCATCATTATCTTTGGCTATATCAGGTGTTAGGTGGATGTCCTGTAGTACTGTTTTTAAATTTTTTTTTCCAAATGCTTTCCCATAATTCATATTCAGATGGAGTTAATAAACATCTGAATAAGTCTTTACTATCAGAAGGTACCAATTCATTTGAACTGAATGTGGCAGTCAGCATATTTTTAAAAATTTGGCTAAATCGGCCAAAATCTTTTTGTATTTTGCAGAGTTCTTTTTTATCTTGGTAAGAAAATGGTTTGTATTCTTTTCTACCATTCTTCTTGCCAACATATACTACAGGTGCCACCATAGGTATGTTTTCATCAGAGTCAGTTTTAGTTTCAGGCAAGTGTGTTGTATGTAGGGCAGAAGATAAGGTATTACTGTGTGTGTGTGTATGTGGGTGTATCTCAGGCTGCAATATAAATTGTTTCTGGTTTGCAGCTGTGAGCAGTTTGCAGCACCCCCCACAGCCATGGGGGAGCAGGGAACCTGCCCTCCCACCGCCGCCGCCGCTCACCCTGCCGGGATCAGAGTGGCAACAGTAACGATGTGCCGTGCTGCACGGGGAGGGGGGGCCCGCGGGGTCTGCCGTGGCCCCGCCGCTGCTCGGGGTGGGGGGGGGGCATCGGGGGCGCCGTTCCGGCACGGGTACGGGCTGCCCGCGGCCCCACCGCCGCTCGGGGTGGGGGGGGCCGGCGGGTTGCCACTGGCTCCGGTACCTCGCGGTGCTCGGTCCTCGGCCACGTCCCCGTGCCCTGCGCCGGGGCCGCCCGTGCCGAAACCGGGATCGGGGCAGAGCCTGCGCACCCATTCCAGGCTTTCGCAATACCCGCCGAACGCGGCCGCGCCGCCCGCGCCGCCCCGTCCGCTTTTCCCCCCTCTCGCCGCTCCGGGATCCAAGGTGGAGGGGGGCGTACCCTTGTAACAGGGGGGAGGGCTGGGGGCGGAGAGGTGGGAGGGGTGGAAAGGGATGGGGGCGGAGGGGCGGGATGGATGGGATGGGGTGGGGGCGGCGTTAAGGGGGAGGGGGTATGGGTGAGGGGCGGGGCTTTGAGGGACAGACAGGTTAGAATGGACAGACCCAGCCACGTGCTCAGCGCCATCTTTGTGGAGCCACGCCGTGTTTACACGTGGCTCTGATGATTCTAAGCTGGAAATAGAAAACTGTGGAGGTATAAAGGGGTTACTTAAAGTGGATTTCTCGGGCTGGCTGTCGCATCTGGATGCCAATAGATGCTTCTGTGCCTTTAAAAAAATTGGGATGAATTTCGGAACAATTTTGTCACCATTTTCAGCTTCTTCTGTTAGTATTAAACCAATATTATCCCAAAATGCAACAGAAGTGACATTTTCCCAGTTAGTATTGGGGTATTCTTTAGCTAACCACGAGGTAAATTGTGTTAGTAGCTTCTTAGAGATTTTAAGATCTTTTAAAAGTGGCTTAAGTTGCTTTAATAAACTCTTTTGCGGACACGAGGGTGTTAGTCCCATTACAGGTTAAAATGTGTCCAATTCTCTAAACTTCTGAGCAGAATATAACAAGAAACAGGACCGTCCCTTTTTCCCGCTTTCACCAGAGACCCGGGAGGGGACGGGGCGGGGAACAGAGCAGGGGACGAAGGGCTCAGTGCCGATTCCCCGGCCCTAGGCAGTGGGGGGGCTCGCTACAGGGTCCCCCCAGAGCTTACAACACATCCAAAATGCAGAGTTTCCCTGGCCTAGGGAAACCCACGAAAAGAAAAAAGATTTCTGTTTCTTGGCTACAGAAGCACCCTATTGAAAACCGACCTGTACAGATTACAGGCTACCAGCTTTATCCTTCCCACCCTCAGCTGTGCTAAAAACGGCTGAATCAGTGAGACAGGTAATTGAACAGTCCAAAAAGCTTCTAAGACCTCCTGAAGAGGCTCCAGCTTATAACGTAGGTTTGAATGCTACGTTGGACACCAATTGTTAATTCTTCTGTCCCTCCACCCCCCCACAAGCTGCCAGCCCAGATTTAGGGGGAGTATTGGAAGAGGAGAACTACAGAATAGGGTAGAGAGAGTTACAAAAGAGGCCCCCTTACCCCAGGATGTATTCCAAGGCCTTTATTCCTTGAAGGGATTCCAGAGGCGAGAGAGAGGTCACATGGGGGGAGAGGGGTTTTTATCACCTTTGGGGTCGGGTCAGGTTACCTGTCCGATGGCTATAGGTCAGGAGACCAGGGGGCAGGTAACCCAGGCCAGGTTACAGTTTCTGGGGGAGGGGTTTTGGGGGAGAGAACATTCCCAAAGGGGATACAACAGTGATTCTTACCATGTTAATTTTCATTGTGGCAGGGAGGTGAAGATGTATAGTTAAACCAGTTTGTGGCCAGGATACTGTGTCTCATTGTTGGAGTCTGGAATTATGAGGAATATCTCCTTGCATGTTTGAGAGATTTTAGAATCTCTGATAAACAGTGTTTTTAACCTTTGTTCATGGAAAAAGGGCTTTTAGGCTCTGAAATGAAGCAGAGTTTTTAAGAGTGTGTATTAAATAGTAGACTAGTGTGTAGTTTTATCACAGGGTGAGAATTTTAGATATATGGGGATTTTAGGATGGTAAGCAAGTGATGACAAGATGGAGGAAGCACATGGCTTTTGGGTTTCTTCCTTCTTCCTTGCCTCCACCTTCTGCTGTGAGGTGGCACATTATAGTTGGCTTAGAGTAGTCTAACCTTCTAACATAGAAAATAGTTATTGGAGTAGAATTATAAATACTGACTACGTAGAATGTAGTATAAATATCCACGTCACCATGAGGGTGGGAACATTAGGCTTTTAGTATTAGGTAGTTAGCTTTGGTATTTGGAGTTTTGTGCTTTGAACTGACCTGCAAGGAAGAACTCTGCAGGTCAGGAACAGAATGTAATGATAAGAAGCAATAAATAATGAAGAAAACATGACAAGAAAGCCTCACAGCCCTTTCTTTCAAGATCTCTGGCTGGTGAAAACAAAACTGTGTACATTCTCAGACAAAAGAAAAAACAGCTGAATGACAGAGACACAGGGAAAAACAAAAAAATAATTTTTTATAATTCCGAGATCTCATGAAATCTCTTTGTCAGGAAGTTCAGTTAGCACAGATGCTGCCTTTGGACTTTGTTGTTCATAACATCCATCCAGGACCAGGACAGAACAGCAGCCAGGACAGCTGAACATGGGTGGACTCATCACACTCGACTCAAGGTCGCTCAAACACCAGAGATTTGGACTTCTCAGTAGAAGGACAAGGATGGGAGACCTTAGCATCAGTAGCCACAGATCATGTACAAGGACCTCTAGTAATTAGTGGGCTAATATGAACTGTCATTGCTTACTTTATGTTGTTTCTCTGTATTTACTTGCCACACCTCGTGCAGGGGCCAGATGTGGAAAAGTTGGGAGAGGGTGTTTCAAATATTAATTTTTATATCATACCAGGCAGTTAAAAAAAAGGTAAGTGTTGGGGGTTGGGTTAATTTCTTATAGAATTTTTTCCCAGAAGTTGCTAGGAAGCTAATGGCTGGGTGCTTTTCGGTACTTATGGGTGCTCAGGTCAAACAAAGGAAGCAGCTACCCAGAGACATTGATCTCACTTTGCTCGGGGCAGTTTTCTGCTCTGTGGGAACTGCCAGTGCTGCTCGTCTCGGCGAGGCGGAGAGCTTTCACCATTTCCCTTCACCTGGGACTCCGTCGGACCACCGTCTCTTCGTGTGTCCCCCAGGATTTTGGGAACCCGTTTCCTCCCTGCCCTGCACCCACGGTTTTCTTCAGTTCTGCTCGAGGTCTCCCCACGCTGTGTTTCTACAGCCCCTGCCAGCCGGGACACTTTTCCAACAGCTCCAGCCACTGTGAACCCTCGGAATCATCTCACCCTCCTAGAGCTGCCGCTAGCCTATTTAGCTTGTGACGGTACTGAGGGGGGTGGGGGGGGGCTACCAGAGGAAAACTGTGACTGATTTGTTGTTTTGTTTTTTTTTTTTTTTCCTCCTCTAGTTCTGTTTGTTGTCAATATTGTAATTATTGTGAATTTACCTTGTTAGACTAACTAGTAAAGAACTGTTATTCCTACCCTCCTTATCATTGCCTAAGACCTCTCCTTCAATTTTGGAATTATAACAAACCCCAAGGGAAGTTTCCCCTTTTTTTGGTCCCTGTCTTTCCAAACCAAGACAGTAAGTTAATGATAACTAAGGTTTATAAAGATAAATTGGTAAATAAGAAGAGGAGGGATTGATAGGAAAGATGTGTGCTAATGTGTTTACAATTTCATGAGTGAGGGTATAGGTGTTAACATCTTTGAAATGGGTCTTGATGTCTCTTCCAACCTCAAGCTGCAGCTTTGTTAAAGAACCCAGACAATTTGACTCCTAAAATAGACAAATGGGTTGGCATAAGCCTGAGTATCTGAACTTTGGGGTAAAATGACATGTCTAAGGTGGGAATATGTGGCAGGTGGTTCAGGAAGGCTGTACCTTCCCAGTACTACAGCCAATGGGGAAAGGAGGAGGGCAATACGCAGACGGGAGTTTAGGATAATAGGGAGGTTGTGCCCTCCGAAAGCCCGAGAGAGACAACCCTGCAGGCATGGGCCCCAGTGGACTCTCTCCCTTTCTAAAGTTGCTGGACTCTGTCTCCTTTACAGACACTGGCTTTTCATAGCGTGATTTTCCACACATAGATATTTTAAGTTAATTTCAGACATAACATACAGAAACACGCACCTAACAGTGAATGCTGCTGTAGAACCCATACCTTAAGGGCTACATTTCAAATCCAGCAGTCTCTGTACATAGCAGTCAGCCTTTTAAAAACGCCTCCATAAAGAATAAATCATTTCAGTTTCTACAATCAGTATTACTAAACTATTTTTGAAGTATAAGTGTAGGGACTATTGTGCTATCAGTATTCCCCTACATCCCTTTCCTAGCAGAAAACCCCAGAAGTCTTCCTCAAGAAACAAACAGCTTTTTGGCCCTAAATCAGTAGGTAAAAGAGGGGTGGGGGACAGAAGCATAAGACAAACCCCAAACCCTTGGTTCCTTTTACAGTAGGAATCCCTTAGGTTCATCTCAAACCATAATTGCTTGGTTTTAAGGAAACCTTAAAAGAAAACCCAGCTAAAGCTAGAGTGGGACTTGTTTGTAAGAATAGGTTAGCTTCTTAAAAGATGTAGATCATTAAAAAGAAAAAACAAAACACATTGTCTTAGGTTGCAATGCAAGATGTAACCAGAAGTATATATTCTATCACCATCTGTTGAAACCAGATGGGGCAGTTTTCTTTATCTCTTCCACAACCCAGCCTACCTCCAGGGAGATATCTTCTGCTCACTGATAAAATTGCATCATCCCATTGGGAAATGCTCCACCCAGGGGAGGAGCCAAGCATTCCTACCCAGATAAAAATCCGGGAGTTGGAACACCAAGCCAACCTTTTCCACTGGATTCTCAGAGGAAGACCAGGCCCATCTGTTACCACTGGACCTTCAGAGGAAATCTACACCTTTCTACAGGATCACTGCTTCAACAGAACCACATCTGCCACTCCAGGAGGACTGCAGCCACCATTTAATCAGACTGACCCACAGGGTGTCAGGTTGTATTCTGACTCTGTCAGTGGGTTTTTTTGTACTACTGCATTTTTATCTAAATTTTTCTAATAAAGAACTGCTATTCCTATTCCCATATCTTTGCCTGAGAGCCCCTCAATTTCAAAATTATAATAATTCAGTGATGGGGTTTACATTTTCCATTTCAAGAGAGGGTCCTGCCTTTCTTAGCAGACACCTATTTTTCAAACCAAGACACACATTCTCCTGTATATTGACTTGTGCAGCTTTATCCCTGCTAAAATATTTTAAATACACAAACCATAGACATAGCGTAGAAGTGCATAGAAAAAATCCTGCATCCATTTTTTTTAATTTGCATTTTTGTTTGACCCTTTTTACTAGGTTGCTAATTTCTCCATTTAATTTATGTTCAGCCATTCCCAAGGAAATGCCAATTCTATATATATGTTTATTTACTCGGAAAACTCCCATACTCCTTTACCCTAGTCAAAAGCAGGTTTTGGGTGTTTTCTAGGGATTGATTATAGCTCTGATAAGTAGGTCATCTCTTAGCTCTTTGCCCTTTCGTATTACATTGTAAGTGTAGCTCCTTATTATGACAAGAATTACCCCATATGATTCAAAAAGATGAGAAAAATAAAATGCTCAAGACACAACCCTCCCAAAGTGAAATTATCCACTTAATCTTGATCAATCACATGGAGATTTACAAAGTTCTTGAATTTCTTTTTTTTTGCTTTTATTTAGGAAGTGAAAATAAAACTTGTAAACTATATATAGAAATGCCAAGGTATTACATGGACTATCCAGGAGTACTTTATTATTTTTTAATTTCTCACAAATATTTCCTATGGAACTCAAGAAACGGAAACAAAAAAAACCTAAAGTCTGTATACAATGAAAATCAAGTTAGATACTGCCAATTTGTCAATTCATAAAAGTTTCTGACAAAAATGAAAGCTCTGAAAAGTACCAATTTATTTATTTCACCAACTGCTATTTTTAACGATATTTGCATTAAGCAAGCTGTGTAGAACCAGGTGTATTTAACCCACTTAACTCAGTGGCATCACAGTTTTAAAATATTTTTTGTCACCTATACATATATATATTGCAGAGGGCCAAAAATATGAAAAAAGGTCAAATTTCATATGTTAGCATTAGTATTTTTTAACTTTTTTTTTCCCCCCAAATAGCAAAGCCAAGCCAAGCCAGTTTTCACACTGTTTCTTTAATTTGCCAAAAACATGTAACTCCATCTATATCAAAGAAGCAGAAGAGCAAGCTTAACAGCAACTTTCATTTATGTATTTTCTTGGGGGGGGGGAAGGGTGTATCCATTTTAGATATTACCTTACATATATAAAAAAATGTCCACCGATAATAGGTTCACTAAATTTATTTAAAAATTGTAAAATACATCTTAAAAAAGAACATTACATTCTGCACACTGCCCTCAAAGAATGCCAGGGATATGTGAACAACCAGTCCTTTCCCCCCCTTAAAAAAAAAAATTAAAAATTACAGTGTACATAAAGCAGGGTGTTCACAATAGCTACAGGAAAAAAAACCCCACATTACAATTTACCACCACTGAACAAAAATAAAATCCACTCTGCTGCTGTTTCAAAATTTCAGTGTTAGTCTTGTGCAACCTTTTCCTAGCCCAAATATTTGTAATGAACTAAAATATTACATCTGGCGAAAAGCAGATTCCACTACACCTCAAATGCAGAACACCTATGAAGTAGAGGAATGTTGGCTATTTAAACAGAAGCAGATATTAAAAAAAAAAAAAAAAAAAGGTGCAGGACTCCTTCAGTTCTTCACTAGTCTTAGAAAAACTTTCCAGAATACTGCTTCACACTATAAAAAAGAAAAAATAATCTTGCATTAGAATCCTTCAACATCTGCATACTGCTTCACACTATAAAAGAAAAAGAAAAAAGCATGTATTAGAATGATTGACCAAACATCTTGCATCAATATTTACAATGGCATTCTTAAAGATTAAACTACAAATTCCCAATACTATTTAAAGTAAATAATTTTAAAAGGTTAATGACTAATAATTATAGGCATATAATTATTTAAACCACATTTAAATATTAGTAATCTAAAGCCAAACATTCAAGTAAACATTAAAAAATGCTATGATAGCCAACATGTTATTAAAGCAAAACTAAGTAAATTATGTCCAAAGCTATTAATATTCAGAAGAGAAAGTAATGCCAACAAGGTGTGAAATGCTGCATAACAGCACCAATTGATTTCAACTTGTCCTGTAGAGGCATGGCCTGTGCCATATGGCAGACTGTGATTTGTTGTCGGTTATCTAAAAACAACAAAATCACTAGTCTTCCACACAGAACTAGACCAACGTCCACTGAAATCTTCTATATTTTCTACAGGTTCTATATAATTAATTACAAGTAATTTTTTTTGCAGCAATTTTCACCAGAGAAATGAGAGAACTGCTTGGCCAAGGTGTCTTCCATAAAGATTAGTTTTGAGGGAATTTTCATTTTCGTTAGAACAGAGAAAAGAGAATCAAGGCAGACCTACCACTAGTGAAGTTAGGTTCAATAGTTACTTAAATCCTGTCTTCTAAAAACTATATTACAGGGAAGAGCTTTAGAATGTAGTAATAGGAAAGATAGTTTAAAAATGAAAGTAAGGACAACATTAAGCTTCAACTTGCCTGTTCTGCAGTAAATACTGAGCATTTTGGATCTGGTCCTGTGTTCCTGTAATAGTTATTATTCGATCTTCTGAGCCTTCTAGGGGTTCATCAATTTTGATTGAAGCTCCTGACTCATGACGTATTTGTTTGATTCTCTGGCCTCCCTTTCCAATAATAGAACCTGCCAACTAGGGGAGAAAATAAAGCATTCATTTCTTGATATAACTTTCTCTGTACGATACTGTTCAAGTAGCTTCCATCCATTTAGTTTTAAGAGTTACAATGGAAGCTTACTCTTTTACAGCCTCAAAGGAGTCACTGTAATGTATATTATCAAACACAGGTGGGATAAACTTGGAAGAACCAAGTGTTTATAAAAACAAGTTATATAGACCATCTCTATTATTGAATATTAACAATTAAAAATAGTTCAGTGCAATCTCTAAAGTCATGACAAAACAAACATTCTTAAGAATAAACTTTTGATGATTTAGAAACACTTGCTTTATATTAACAGTACTTGTCAAGCGTACCAAATACTTCTGATTTACTTACATAGCCTAAGAAAAGGCTGTGACTTTTTATTTATTTAAACACAATTGGAAAGCAAGTCAGCTTCACTTACATCTTTGGGAATTGTTACTTGTGTTGTGATGATGGGTCCACCAAGATCTCCATATGAACCACGGCCCCCTGCATAAGAATAGTCTGATTTAAACATATGCATCAAGCCTCTTACTGACTAAATGAAGTGCATATAAAAGTTCTCTATAAAAACTTACCATATCCAGAGCCACCCTCAAACTATAAGAAAAAGAGAAAGAAAAACCTTAAATAGTAAAACCAGCCATGATTCATTAACGTTTTCATTTCAAGTATCATACTGTTAACTTTGAGCCTATTTTATGCAAAAATCCTAGCCCACAACCTTAATCTAAGTGTCATTAAAGACAAAGTGGGGAAGAAGGCAGACCAGGAACAAGAGAGCAGGGAGGAATATCTCACGAGAACCTTTTAGCTAGCTCTGTTAAAATCTCTAAGAATAAGTCATTAAGATCCAGCCATATCAATTTACCAAGCAACCTTATCAACTCAGTTGGTAAACAGCTCTTGATGCTGATCTACTCCTGACCCTTTAACTAAACTAGCATTCAAATCCAAAGATCAGAGTTCATCCTTATTACTACTACCTATACAGCTCAGGAGAAATTAAAGTTTCAGTTTGGGACAAAACATTTACCTGATAACTGTCAACCCTCCTACTCCATCTTGAGGAAAAAACAATTCAACTCTAATAACTTTATAACTTGTCTCTCCATTCAGACTATGCTACAATCCTTTGCATCTTAGAAAGGACAATCATGAGACTTATTACTACTGTTCTGCTAAAACTACCATATAATAAATCCAAATCACTGTACTGCAGTACTCCTGACTGCTTTTATATTTAGGACTGGTACTTGATATCAAGTGCTTAATTTGATCTAATGCCTTTTGTATGCACACACACTCATTTTAATCTTCCTGTAGAAGCAGAAATAAATGTGCACACTTCTCTAGAATTCAACTGATAACACAAATACAAGAATCTGTGTAAACTACTTGTTTGCAGAAGTTGTAATGCAATAATTTTTTCCAAAACAAAAACCAAACACCTGTCAGCTTTTTAGAGCCACATCAAAATGGAAGCTATTCAGAAAAAGTTATCCATCTGTTTCTAAGCAACCTGTGTTGTGCAATCCCATTGCTTAGCAATACAGACCATAATACAATATAAAAAGAGCTTGTAGTGGAGTGCAAAATACAAAACAATGAAGGACACTGCTTAGAACTTAATTCAGAGACTGATCAGAGCTGCATATTCCACACATACTCTTCTACCTATTTCTGCTGATATTTTGCTCAGGGAATCTCTTTTTCAGGCTAACTTGTAATGAACAATTTTCTTGATCCTTTCTGCTGCTTTCCCTCCCCAGACTACAAGACAGCAAATTAATTTGACAGCAGATGAGTAATTCTAACTGCAATGTTTATGTAAGCTAGGAACTAACATTTAGTATGTGGTGGCACTTTGCCATCTTCTACACAGCATAAACACTTGCTGATACCCTTTGAATTTTCCTCCCTAAACCCTCTAAGAGTAAGAAGTTGGATAAACACAAATCAAATGGAATACTCTCAAGTATATGGATAGGTAATGCACAAGTTTATCCAGAACTATAGGTAAATAATTACTTTTAGCATTCCTCATTTGGAACAGGGGAAAGCACAACATGAAGAAGTTAAAATAAAACATATTCCTAAATAGATGCACCTACAGGGTGCTGACAAAGCAAGAATTACAGTGAAAGTTACAACAGAAACAGTAAAATAGGGTACAAAATAGACAATACAACAGAAAAGCTTCTCTTGGCTGTACTGCTGCATGCTTCCATTATGGAACATTAACTGCCTGTATAGGATTCATTGTTCAGGACATAAACTGCTAATAACCTGAGCTACAATAACAGCTTTAGGGATTTTTCAAAGGTGCAAGCTGCCACTAATTACATTCAATCTCAAAAAACTCCAGTTATCACTTAAGCAATTCAAATTATTTTCCTCAAAAATAAACTATTAAGCCAAATAAAAGCATGAGCACACTCACCAACTCTGGCGGCTGCATGTCATCACAGGCATCTACATGACACTGCATCATCTTCCAGGGACAATGTAATAGAAGGAAAAGAGCAAATGAATCCAAATTAAGTCCATGTTATGGAGGCTTATAGGTAACCTGGCAAATACACACACAGCAATATAGAGAAACATTTTTCTGCACTACTTAAACTACTACAAAGGCTCAAAAGTAAATAACAGAACAGTTACAAGATTTACTCCCTTTTACTTTCACTGCTAGGGAACTGTTACTACTCACACTTCCTTTTTTCCTTGTTTCTGTGGCATAAACAGATTTTCCTCTTACACAAAGGATGTCAGACAGTTAAGGGCAGAGCAAAGCTTGACCAGTTGGTTGCTTGGTTTTTTTACCTCTAAGTACTGGAACTCTACTGTATAGTAAAAGATGTTACTCTCAGATACCAAAACCTTCTACTTCTCTTATGCATAAAAATAAAACAAGAAAGGCATTTAATAAAACAATTGTCATTGATATATGTGTCACCAATGGGTCAAACAGGAAGGACATAGCTTGTCGTATTTTATTAATTATTTTCCATATACCTCATATAGCCAACAGCTAAACTAATAATCTACTACTGCCTAATTATATTGGAAATCCAATTATGTGTTTTTGTTGTGATATACTGCATCTCTCTCCTTCAGTCTTCTTTAACAAATGTTGGGAAAAAATCAACAAAATCATAAAAATACAATTTGTAGTATCCACTTCAAATTACTATTATGGCAAAGGCCTTTGCTGAGTTAAAGCATGCAACATGACATGAATAGCACACCAAAAAAAGGATTACATCACTGATGAATAAGGAACTAAGGGACACCTCCAAATCAACTGCCCTTGTCATTTTGGGGGACTTCATCTTGCTGGATGTTAACTGGACCACACAGCTGGTATAACCAGGGACAGAAGATTCCTAAAATACCTGGATGACATCATGGTACAGGTACTAGGGGAGCCAACTAGGAAAGGGGCCTTCTTTGATTTGTTGCTTGTTAACAGAGGAGCTCAAGAGTGAAGTGGCAATTGGTGGCCATCTTGGCCACAGTGACCACAAAGCAATCGAGTTTAAAATCTCTGGTGAGAGGTAAAATGTGCCAGCAAAACTTCAACCCTGGACATGAGGAGAGGAGACTTCAAGCCACTCAGGGAACAAGTAAGGTTCCCTGGGAAAATGCTTTGGAAGGTGCTGAGGTCCATTAGTGCTGGTCACTTTTTAAGTACCATCTCCTAAGGGCACAGGCAATTCCCATATGTCAGAAGTCAAGCAGGCAAGGTACAAGGCCAGCCTGGCTGAGCAGGGATTTTTTTCTGGAGTTAAGGCAAAAGAGGAAGGTGTGTGCCCAGTAGAAGCAAGGTCAGGTGATATGGGAAGAATACTGCTTGCCCCGGTAGGGAGAAAATTTGGGCAGCCAAAGCTCAACTGGAATTGAAACTGCCAGAACTGTGGGGGACAATAAAGTTTTAAAAAACATATCAGTAGCAAAAAGGAGACCATAAATAACATTGGCCTGTTACAGGAGGAAGATGGCCCCCTCACAGAGACAATGCAAATGTCTTTAATGCGTTCTTGGCCTCTGTCTTCAACTCAGATGACACACCAAGAAGGTCCTAGTGCCCTGAGCTGGAGGACTGTGACTGCAAGAATGATCGACTCCCAGTTGACCCTGAAGTTGAGCAGGATCTGCTGCTCCAGGTGCATCCCTATAAATCTATGGTGCCTGATGCGATTCATCCAAGAGTACCCAAAGAGCTGGCTGATGTCATTGCAAGACCTCCCTCAATAATTTTTGAATGATCTTGGGAATCTGGAGAGGTCCCAGCTGAGTGGAAGCTGGCAAAGGTGGTCCAAATTTTCAAGGACAAGAAGGATGACCATGGAAACTACAGGCCTGTCAGTCTCACTTCAGTGCCTGGTAAAGTTATGGAGAAGATTATTCTGGGAGTTACTGAAAAACACCTGATAGATAATGACTGTGTTGCAGTCATTGGTCACAGCCAGCACAGCTTCAAGAGGTGAAGGTCCTGCTTGACAAACTTGATTTCTTTTTATAACAAGGTAATCCACCCACTTGATCAAGGGAAGCCAGTTAATGCAATCATTTTGGATTTCAGCAAAGCTTTCAATACTGTCTCTCCCAGGATCCTTCTGGACAAAACATCCATCACACAGCTAGATTACCACGTCATGCAATGGGTGGACAACTGGCTCATGGGTCAGGCACAAAGGGTTATAGTGAATGGGGTGACATTAGACTGGTGACCTGCCACTAGTAGGGTTCCACAGGGCTCCATTTTAGGGCCAGTTCTCTTTAACATCTTCATAGATGACTTGGACACAAGATTTGAAGGTATACGAAGTAACTGCCAACAACACTAAAGTGGGAGGAGCTATTGACTCCTTTGAAAGCAGGTAGGCCCTGAAGAGAGATCTTGACAAATGAGAGGCCATCACCAACCAGATCAAGTACAACAAAGGAAAGTGCTGGATTCTGCACCTTGGATGGGACAACCCTGGTTCTACAGACTGGGGAATGGGATGTTAGAAAGCAATGCCACATAAAGGGACCTGGGGGTCCTGCTCGATGGCAAGTTTAACATGAGTCAGCAGTGCCCTGGCAGCCAGGAGGGCCAATTGTGTCCTGGAGAGCATAAGGCACAGCATCACCAGCCAGCCAAAGGAGGGGATTGTCTCACTCTGCTCTGCACTGGAGTGGCTTCACCTCGAGTCCTATGTGCAGTTTTGGGTGCCAGACTAAAAGATATTAAGCTATTAGAGAGCATCCAAAGGTAGACTATGAAGATGGTGAAAGGCCTTGAGGGGAAGCTGTATGAGGAGCAGCTGAGGTCATGGGAAAAGGGAAGACTGAGGTAATACCTCATTGCAGTCTACATCTTCCACAAAAGGGGAAGTGGAGGGGCAGCACTGATGTCTTTTCTGGTGACCAGTGACAGGACCCGAGAAAACAGCACAAAGCTGTGTCAGGGGAGGATACCAGGAAAAGTTCTTCACTCAGAGGGTGGTTGGACACTAGAAGCCAGGGCACTGGTCACAGCCCCAAGGCTGCCAGAGCTCAAGGAGCGTTTGGACAATGCTCTCAGTCACAGGGTGTGATTGTTGGCGTGTCCTGTGCAGAGCCAGGAGTTGGATGCGATGACTGTTGTGGGTCCCTTCTAACTCAGGATATTCTGTGATTCTATGAAAATATAAGTGCTCCTTTAAAAATGGTTCCTAAAATATTAGGTGCATACAATTTTCTTCTCTACAGACTCATTTATGCTTGTTACTACTGGTAACCAATGCAAACAAAATCAAAACCAAATACAACACTGACTGGATAAGACAAAACGATTAGTATGAATAAGAATTTATTGCCTTTTACATGCAATTGAAAAATATAAATGCAATACTAACTGATGGGAAATTCCTTGGCCCAAAAGAGTGAAAATTGAAATTTTGTTAGTTTTAGTATTGATGTAGATGTGTCAAACATCTTTTCTTCGCTCTTTTTTTTTTCTTCACATGCTCCTTAATATAAAATTTCTTAAAACATGAAGCATGTTTAATTTTTTTAGGGTATGTACCTTTATTGAAGTGCTAATACAGACATACATATATACACACACACACTATATATATAATGATTTAGCAGTAGGAATCATTTGAATGAGGAAAACCAGATGAGATGTCTGAACACACACTACAACAGACACTAATTTAGCACTTGTTTAACTCAAATTTAAAAATACTTTGAAAGCATTAGGCATTGGCCATTATAACAAAAAAAAGGGGAAGAGGAAGATTAAACAGCTTTATATGTACTTCTCCACCTTTTTTTTTCCCTGGTATGTTTTTGTGCATTTGTATATCTAAAGTACCCATGGGGATGGGGATATTAAAAAAGAAATAGCAGAAATGCATTTGTGTTTTCTCAGCTATCAAAATAGCTGTCATGGTCCATAGGCATTTGATTTGGAATACTTACAGCCTAAAATATATACCACTGTAAATAAGAGAAACAAGGCATGTATGCTTTTCAGTAAAATGCTTCAGAATAAATTATATATATACATGCACCCACACAATAATTTTTTCCTCCAATCTTCAAATTTACAAGACTGTCAGGTTTATTACATCTCAGAAAAGTCAAGTTTCACCATCCAGTCTTGGTTCACCCATCTTACAAATCTGAACTTTCTCACTTTTAGAGATCTGGCAGAAAATGAGGATTTCTGTAGATTCAACATCTCCAAGATATTGGTCTGAAGAGATTCTATTCTTGCCCTTTAATGTATTTATGTCAAATGGCAGTCCTGCTCTCTGAAAGTAGCCTTTCCCATGCATTACTTCACAAACCACAACCATGTTGGTTTACTCTAAATGTTTCACTACAGAATGGTTTCTAGGTGAAATGTATAGTAGCTCAAGACCTTACATTTCTAGTATGACACTTTCAGCTTTAGCTTCATAATCCATGGAAAAACTTCTCATGTGCTTATACAATTAAGGATACTGAGATTATGGCTAGCCAAAGCTAGAAATTAAATAAGATCTGTGTCAGAAAGCAGTCCTCACTGTAGGCTATCTATCAAACTCATCCATAAAGCAGCCAAAGCCATGAGCAGCTCCACTGTGAAGAGGAAATAGAATTGCTTTTCAGAACATGGAAAACGAGCAGAGATGACTCTTATTTATTTTTAGAAACTCATGTCAAGAAAGTCAAGGTCAATCTGATCAAAGTCAGACTAGAGTTCAAACAGATTTTTCTATTCTAAATGGAATGGAACAGAACTAGAACACGCTATTGCCCAAGCTGAAGACTGTGCTCAACCACTTACCCAAGGAAGGGCAGATTCCTCTGTTTATATGCCCTGACATTGGTTTTACCAGATGCAAATAAGAAAACACAAAACCTGAGCTTTGAAAACATGAAAATACAAATAAGTGATCTTAAAGGTTTAGTTCATGACTCCTAGTTTCTTAAGATCCTGAGTAGCATAGACAACTTTCTGGTTTTTATGTTGTTCGTTTGTTTGTTTTATTGTGGGTTTGTTTACTTCTTTTTTGGGAGGGTGGAGGTGGTCTGTTTGGTTTTAGTAATTTTAAATGCAAGTCTTTCATTTTAATATTTCTGCTAGGTTTCTGGTGCCTCAATTTTGACATTCTTTCAATATGTACTTCCAGTATGTGTTACTGGAAGTAATTGCCTCTTCCTCCTGGAGGCACCAATGTGTAAATCTCATTTAGGTAGCCCATTTCATAGCTCCTCTACTTTCTCTTCCATTTATTTATAATAAAATAATCTCATCTAACCTGTCATCTTAAAGAATGTGCCAAACAGAGCCAGAGGAGGAAAAACAAAGAAGAGATTGTCAACCAGACATTTACCTCCCAGATACCTAGAATTTCTCTTCCCAGGAAAGAGGATACAACAAATGACTACCAGGAAGTCATATTTCAGAGTACTACATGGAAGAATATCTTTATGTGTTTTCTAATCCTGTCCACCCTCCAACATGGTTGAAATGTATCTAATTTAATTTAAAATTCACCTTATCAGTGGTTCTGGCTCAAAAACATTTGAAATTATAGATTTTTTTTTCCAGACATAAATCAGCATAAAGAACTGAATTGAAAAAGCAATCATCTGCCAGACCAACTAGAGCCCTTTAAAGATATTATTCATGTTCTCTTAAATTTTCTTAACATTTGCTGGAAAACTTTGTTCTAACATGCTTTCTTAATCTGAACAGCCTCCCAATTTCTATTTCTGTCATCCTGATTTACAAGAAACCGTCTACAAGAAGGTCTGTGAAATAAAACCTGCAGGGACTATGCTCTGCCAACTTTTCATTTCATTGTTGATGGTAGGCAGGGAAAAACAACCAACCAACCAACAAAAACCCCAAAACAAGCACAAACCAAAACCACACAGTAGATCACATTCCAAATACTCTTTACACCTCAAACAGTTGTATTCTTGGGGAGACCATTTGTATGGCCAAAACATTTTGGAGATATCAAAGTTTATCAGAGGCACATATGTTCCACACTTAAATGTATGTGTTCAAGAAGTTTCCTCCAAGTGCTAACTGTATTTACTAAACAAAACAAATTTTAACCTCCTACCATTCCATCATAACGGTCTCCAGGTCTACCTCTTCGGTCATAAGACATAAGATCGCTAAAATGAGAAAAAGCAGCAGCACATGACTCATGTTATGAACTAGTTTATATATTCTAATTCAAGTTTTAACAATTTGCACACAATTATGAATTTCTGAATGCTTTAGCCTAGTTCTGAATGACAAAGTTACAGAACTACTAGTCCTAATAAAACTGCAGAAATAAGTAAATTCAAATACTTTTCAAAATTTTCTGGTGCAATACACACTCAATGCTACATAATCACTACCAACATGGAGTGTGAAACAAGTCCTGGAAACATGAGCACAATTCAGTAAATGTTACTCAACTTGTACAATGCATTTATGCAACAGCTTACCTGCCACGAGGAGGTGGTGGAGGAGGAAGAGGAAGATTACGAGCTCTGCTGCCACCTCTGCCACCACGGCCTGGCGGCGGTGGTGGAGGTCCTCTGCGAGGGCTCATATCATCATAATCTCTTCTTGATGGAGGCATAGGTCGGCCACCACGACCAGGAGGCATTCGATCAAAGCCTCCTCTTCCACGCATGGGAAAGCCTACTGGACGTCCCCTTCTATCATCAAACATCATTGTGAAGCCACCGTAGTCATATGTTTCATCATAGAAATTTGGATCATAAGGCTGGGCCCGTCCTTTAATTGGAGACTAAGACACACACAAAAACAAACACACCCCTCCCACCAGTTAGCATTGATACAACTATATTTCATTAAATTAATATATTAAATATATAAATATGAATTTATACATGCTGAATATGTTCTTTATTTCACAATGCTCATAAGCAAGGCAGGGTAGTAATATGCTTCCTGAGAGCTTCACTATGATAGAGAAATTGCTGTTATCGATGAGTGGCACATATTTGTCTTACTTCCTCCCCAATTTAATTTTTTTTATTTTATAGATATGTAAAGCATGACTAAGTCCCTTGGTACCAAAAATGTCTTCTCCCTCCAATAAGGTACACACCAATTCTAGCAAGCAGGAATAATTTCAAAGGGTGTTAACAGTCCAACACTTATTTTGTTACTGGAGAATAGGCAATGAATTAAAAATAGAAATGGAAAGATATAATTTTCCAGCCAAATCATCCTGACTTTCATGAATACCAGTGAAAGAAAAAGTTTAAGACACATTACCTCAGAGATAAGATCCAAGATAATCTTGATACATTCCACAACTCTATCAGGTTTTCCACCAATAAGCACCACTCTATCAGTGGAATGAGGACAACATTCTTGAAAGAGCTTAATGGTGGTTTGAGTGTTCTGTTGAATAGAAGAAAAGCAACCCCAAAAAACTTCAAATAGAACTATTTTAAACAATTTCATAAACTTATTGAAAACAAAATGGGTAAGACACACACTAAAACATTTTAAAAGAAGCAGTCAAACCAAATAATTCAATTTCTAGTCACTTTAAGTGAATGCTTGGCTTCTGAGTTCTTACAACAAATTTAATCTTAAAATATTATATTTTTAATACTTACAGTGGCCATCAGTTGGTATGAAATGCTAGTGAAAAATTTAGATTTTTGAAATCTTTCCATTATGGCTCATCTACATGGTTATTTAATCATATACAAGCAAAAGGACCACATATTAATTATAAGCTTATAGGTTATATAAGCCTTCATATATCATAAAAACATGCTTTGGATGTAAGACAGCAATGTTGCTAGGATTATGTCTATTCATCTTGCAGTCCCCTCATTCCACACAAATAGTAACTTGTGCCTAAACTGACCTGGAATTGCCTTTGATGCAATGTGAAGAAAGCACAGAAAAGAACACTCTAGATTGATAGAGACCACTAGCTTTTTAAAACAAAACCTCATTCCTTCACAAAGGAAAAAGTGGCCTTTAAGGTAGTGAAACTTAAAATTTAACACAAAAACTAAACAAACAAACCACTAAGAAAACCCATGTTACTTTTTTACAACAATACTCAAACATCTGTTAAATTATCAATTAAGAGTTTATGGAGATCCATCCACGCTAAATAGTTTTCCATGTCAAACACCATCAATATAGCCTATTCAGCAGTTCCTTCGAGAAGGCGCGATGAATGGCATTTTAATTTTAAAACATATCCTTTATTTATAAGGATTACTGCTAATACACTTAAAAGCTTTATAACTAGTTCTGGGCTCTACCACCAACAGCTACTTCACGTACAAAATATGTTCTTAAGGAACATATATCACAGATGAAGCTTACACTCAGCATATGAACACAAAAAACTAATTTGTTTGTAGAATAAAAGCAGAATCTGAAAAGAACAGGAAACAGTACCTCTCTGAGTTCTTTGATTTTAGCACCCTTGACACCAATAATTCCTCCTGCTAGACTTTGGTGAATTAGAAGTCTTAATTCACAGTCAAAGTCACTACCTTTGTAGTGCTGGTACTGTAAGATGCATACAAGAATAAAATATTAGTCAGGGGAAAAAATAATTGAAAAATCCAAATACTAATTTTGATTTTCTTTGTTAAGATTTTTCTCCAAACAGCATGGTATGACTTAATTTACTGCTGAACTGTAATACTGTATTTGCTATTAAAAAACCCAAAAAAATCACATATTTTAAAGTAATTTGCCTCAACACAAGGTGATGTCAAATTAGCTTTCTTTATTTCTTTTATTGTTACTGCTGTTGTATAGAATTTTAATATATGCAATAGTGCAACACACTTGATTACAAAGCAAAGGCAGAATGGAAATTACAATAGAGCTACTTCAAATTGGGAACTAGTCAGGAAACAGATGGTATGAAGGGAAGGAGGCTGTTCCAAATATTAATTTTCTAAGAAGAAATTTTTTCTGCTCCCCATAAAAAAAATACCAACACATACATTGAGAGCTATAGGTCTTCTTTCAAAAAAAGGCTGGGTTTTACTTTCTAATTTATTATATTAAAAATAGGATGCAATCATCTAGAATTATCTTTTTTTAAAATCTAAATTCATACCTCTGAAAAAGAAACAAACCCGAGACATACCTCTTCCAAAGTAGGGATAATCTTCTTCAAGATTTCTCCAATTGTCTCTGTATCTGCACTTATACTCAAGATACTGTTAAGAGGCCATAGTGTCAGAAAACAGAGAAGGTGGAAAGTAGCAGAAATAAGTTTAGTATTCATAATCATACACAAAATTCTAACAAGACTGACTACACAGAAGACCTTGCAATTAATATTCCCCATTTAAAGTAAACCTGTTCACTGGATTTACAACACATGCATCTTGGTTTATGTCCAATATATATGCATGAAGAATATAAGAATTTAAGGCTAGGTGGGTCTTGTAGAGAGAGTAAGAGAACTCACAAGAGCTTTTAGAAGGGCTCAGACAGATTAACCAGGCAAGAAATCGATGCAAAACTCAAAGTATGAGTGAATATTCATTTTCCCAGCCACCACTAATTTAATATACCCTTACCACTACATTGGTAAAACTAGCACACTTTTTTGTAGAAAAGGTGGGGATATGTAAATAGTCAGCATTACATCTGGAATAAGGTTGAGACACCAGTTAGAAATTAGATTACTAATGGACTCTGCAAAAAATGGAATATAAATACAAGGGGGAAAACCCCAAAACAAAACAAAAAAACAACCCCACAAACAAAACAAAAAAGTAACAAATAACAAGTGAAGAAAAGTGAACTAGAGTTAGTATTTCAGCAGAAATAATTATGAACGGACAATGCTGGGGGGAAAAGGGCAGGCCACAAAGACCAAAGACCAGAGCAAGAGACTCCTGAAACAATTTATAATACAGTAAATATACACCACTTGAAGCTGCGCTCTTTCCATTGAAATAAATTAGTGGATTGTTTGGGTGGCCAACTCACGAAAAAGTTCAGTGACAAAAAGACTTAATGGGGAAAATAAGACAGAAAACTTTAAAAAAAACAATACACGGTCTATAAGGGGATACTATTTATATCAAAGGCAGGTAATAAAATACATTTCTCTCTTTCTAATCAGGCAGTGAGGCATAAACTGTTGGGACATACCGCTCGGGGCCACTGCTGTCTGGGACTGAAACACTTGCATTGTACTGCATTGGTCATTGGCATTCAATCAGAAGTTGTCAAGTATGGTACCCGTTTGGCAACAAGCACATTTTTGGGCATAGCCAACCAGGGTTTTCACATGGGCGTTCAGGGGCGGATGGGCCAACGTCATGGTGGGCAACGCAGGGGCAAGTCGATCCAGTACATGGGTAACGGAGATATATGGCCAAAAAAACAAGGAGAGGGAAAAGGGGGAAAAGCAATAAATTTTAATTTAATACAAACTATACTTATTACTCTGAGTTAATGAAGCAAGTGTAAGTTGTTTTGAAGACTAAAAATAATGGAGTGCTACATCAACTGTGGCTTAACAGTATGGATCTTCACAAGTTACGTTACCTGACTAAACTACATTTTATGTTTAACAATGATGTTTCAGTAGATGGCTCATGAACGTAGACACAAAAACTGTTGAGATTCATATTACTGAAACCTTGGGCAAGTTGGGAAAGTCAGTATTCCAGACCAGTTAAATTATCTGGAGTAAGGTGATGTGTTTATTTACTTAAAACAAACAAAAACACTAGCTGCCAAAGTTTGCATGATTCCTGACCATTTCAGCTTAATCCTCAATTCTAGTTGCAATAGTTTGTGAACTTAGACAGAACTGATTCTGAGACGACATATTAGCAAATATAGTGTTGAACAGTCTTGCTTGAAAAAAACTGTAGCTGATCCTAAGTACAGGACTGTAAATAAATGGAATTTAAGAAGCATTGCCAAGTTTTATAAATACATAACATTTACGCTGAATGTGCGTCTAATCACAAGAGTCAAGCCACATAAAATATGAATAAGTCATGACCATTTAAAAATGCTTCCAAGTAAAATAAAATGTTTCTTTACTGTTCTATACCTGTATCTAAATCATGCAACCTTACAATCAATGTTTTTGTGCTTTATGTCCACACTGTTAAAGCAAAAACAGATGGACCATTATGTTTTGGGGTTTTTTTTAAAGGAAGGTGAAGAATTCTTTTATCGCTGGGTTAAGCCAGCCACCAGAGATAGTTTTCAACAGCGCTATAACGGATTCACTTATATGGGAAACGGTATAGTTACGGGTTTTAAGTTTTGCCAATATTTCTAATTAGAGATGTTAACTCATTTAAGTGTGTAATTTAGAGGAACCCTGTTTGAAAGCAAAGAGGTTTAATATAAACCTTTCCTCCCACATAACTTGAGCTGGGCTTCAACTAAAACACAAATTGAAAAACTAAAGTTATCTTCTCCAACAATCATTATAAGTGGCTTATTAGATTATTGTTGTCTAGGTTTGAATTTCTCAGTTTCTAGAAATGTACGCAATCAAGTTTTCAATGCAGTGCCCTGGAAGAACTGGTGTTTAATTAATTCAAACTCATGTATACTCACATCTGTACGGAGTGCCTTAATATTTTTGCCACCTTTTCCAATCACTGCTCCAGCATTCTGGAAAATAATTTTCAGAAGTTACATTAGGCTAAACCAGCACAGACTATTTTTTTGAACCGAAGACTAAGAACAATGTATCTATTTCTGCATTACCTTGTGGGATGCATTTAAGGGTGGGGTGAGGCTTGTTTCCTTTTGAAAGGTTCAAATTAAATCAAAACAAACTGACATGGTTTTACCATGGGGGAAAAAAAAGTCAATAAAGGTCAATGCAGAGATAAAAATACTCAGCAATATTTTTTCAATTTCAAATTTAAGTTTCTAGGCAATTCTGCCTGTATTCTCATAGAATCATAGGTGGACAAGCAGATGAATAAAAAACTGGTTGGATGCTTGGCAATAGTTAATAGATCTTATTGCACCTAGAGGCTGATAAGAAGTGAGGTAGCACAAAGGTTTATCCTGGGATCTGTCATGTTTAACACAGAATGAGTTGGGTTGGAAGGGACCTTAAAGATGATCTAGTTCCAACCCCCCCCCTTCATGGACAGGGATGCCACTTGCTAGATCAGGTTGCTCAGGGCCCCAACAATCTCATAGTTAGAATATGACTGAAAAAATAACTTATGGGATTCCATGCATGTTATATAGGTCAACAATTTTGCTAGTTTATTTGATCACTTTTTTAATGTTTGCAAATTTCACTTTCCCATTCCAAACATTTGTGCAAATGCTACTTTTGATTGAAGCCTATGTAAGTCAACTGACCACTCAGGTAGGTACAGTCTGAAGAACGTAAAACCACTATAAACAATCACTAACCTCCAGTTGCTAAAATCAACAGGAATAAACTCAAGATATTAAAGAGGGGAAATTGTAAAACTAATTTTTTACCAGGCTATTTCAAGAACTACGTGCAAAATTATTGCTTGTACTATGCAGTTCGTACATGATGCTAACAGCACCACAAATATTTTGCAGCACTCCACAGAACTTGATTATTCATTAAAAATGCCATGTAGAGTTAAGGTAACATTCCCCTACCCTAAGACAAAAGACTGAGTTACTTCAGACAGCACAAACATCTGCATCAACTGGAAATACTAAAGAAGATTCATAAACAGCAGTTTTACTGTGACAATTTATACTAGTCAATGAAGCAATTGCAATGCATGAAACATTACTTCCTTATTTCCTACTGTTGATACATATAGATTTATTAAATCTGGAGAAATTACTAAAATATTCAGGAAGTCCTCATCTTGCCTCATATTTAATTTACAATTATAAGCTGATCATTCTCTAAACTGCTTGCTTTCTAAAGACTAATACAGTCATTCCCCTGGAAACACTTATGTTCTACTCAAACATGAGAAGTGGCTTATAATTTCTACGTCTTTATATTTTCAATGAGCACATTTTTTTAAAATCAAACAAGTCCCATAGATTGTTAGACTCATCCTTGAAAAAATTATTGAAGATTGCAATAAACTTCTACTATCATTCATGCACACTTACAAATATTCATAAATAAATTTTAAATAAGGCACAAGTTTTTATAAACATACACCACAACATACACTGTAACTAAACTAACCACTGTCTTAAGCAATGGTATAAGCAGGAACATGGCAATGCTAAAAGCATACTTTGCTTTGAAGCAAAATGCGCAATTCAACCATCTCATCTGTATTCCGAGACCTTTTGAAGGCCTGTTCTTCTTCCATATCTTCTGCAGGACGTTTGCCTGTAGACAGGTCCATAGGGGGGAAAACACAAATATATATTTAACTTTCTAAGTCATGATAAAACTGTATATCAAGTTATGCACTGTATTCCTAGTGAAGCATTCCCTCCCATTAGCCCAATGCTAACTTCTGACATCTACCTTAAACATCTATAGCACAGAAACAGGTTTTTACTTCATCAGTCTACATATCAATTAATAAGTGGACTCATTCAAATCTATAAACTACAGCTGAAATGAAAATTTTGCAAACTTTGTGGAAAAAATAACACTGTTTACAACAGTGCAGCATCATCTACTTAGTATTTCTTTTACAACTGGGAAAACCATAAAGCACAAAAGATTAAAATTAGCTTGTCCAATACTGAAATACTGGCGAAATAGTAGGAAAGCAATATTTCAAATTGCTTTAAAAAACTGGCCTGAATCAATACTAATGCTCTAGCTCTTCTTCACTAATTATGTTCAAAAGGTTTTTCATTTAGCTAATATTTAGAGATATTTCACATATATATATACATTCCTTCAAACTAACCACTGCAATAAATTAAATACAGTAATAGATATGCCTAACAGTATCTTTACATGATCACATTGTCCATACAAGTACTGAGCATTTAGCTATCAAATATTTTCAAATTGTTACTTATAACTTTTAGTTACTTATATCACAACTAAAATACTCCCTAATAAAAATTACATATTCATGATACAAAAAATCATGTAAAACCACATGGGACATTTAACAATTAAAAGATTAAATGATACATTTGATACAGTAAAAAGCATTTCAAAATAGTTAGAAACACCAAGACTCAAAAAGTTTCTTTCCCCCCAAAATAAAACAGCCCTTTAAAAAATTTACCATTTGTCTCTGTGTTGGTAAAGGTCTCCTCCTGTTGTTCTGTCTCCATTACCGTTTATTCTTACAAGTGAAGGTAAAACCTGTTGCAGAATAAAAAAGAGCTAGTATATTATTTTGCAGGGGAAAAGGCTAATTGTACATCATACTATTGGGAAAAGCAAGAAGAAATGCCTGCTTTTAGAACTTATGAAGTTTATATATACTTGCAGAGCAAAACTCAAGTGTTATGGACAGGATCAAAACCCTACTGCTACAGAAGCCTATGAAAACAGCATACATCAGGCTCTGTTCACTTACAGGTCTGATTCTTGCTACAACTGAAAATGGGGCTTTGACCTGAGATTTTGCTGCAAAGCATTTCTTTATAAATGAAAAAACAAGGCCAAACACATCACTAAGAGGAGAAATAATAATCAAGTACAAAAACTTACAGATACACAATTACACTCTGAATTATTCCAACCTTGCTCATTTTCAAGCATTTACTAGTTTTAAGCAATCACATTTATTGATAATGACTTTCAGATATTTAAAGTGAATAATTATCTGGTTCCTACTTTTAGGATGCTATATACCATATCTTGAATTTCCTTTTTAAGAGACGCTGTTTCAATCTGCTAATTGCTTAGTTCTAAATTTAGATTAAAGAATTTAGACAAAAAGTTATAAAATTAATGTTGGTGATTAGAATAAGTTTTCTATCAACTTACTAGCATGCCTTCCATTCAATATAACAGGTGAACAAAACATTACACACAAGCCACGCTTGAAAAATTCTGTTAAAATAGCACACTATAATGTATAACCTCTGTATACATGTATGAAGAATCTCAAAAGCAGACAAACTTTTCTGACCTTGTGAAACAGGTCCCTCTTACAAGATCTTTTTTTGCTAAGTCCGCGTAAGAATACTTGTAAAACAAATTAGAAGTCCAGGCAGATTAACTTTGCACCTTATTAAAAAATTAATTTGTACAGATAACAGCCAAACAAAGAATGCTTTTTTCCCTCCTTTGGATTTTATTGCTCAACTTTCACAGCCTGAACAAACAGCTGATACACATATCCACGAAGAAAAAGTGAGGTATGTTTAATTTTTGAAAGCATCCTTTAAGTCATCCGTTAATTTGCAAGTTACCCTGGTTTTACAGGCTAACAGCAAGCACTGCCGGTACGCATGCATTCTTTTACAATCGCTGCTGAGACACCACCTTCCCAGCCCATGCTAGTATTTCCAGGCCCCTAATTTGAGCTAATAGAAAAAGCACCACCTAAAGAATAGCCAAATGTCAAAATAGACGCTACTAGAACGCAGGGATGGGGGCAGGAAGAGAAATTTCACCAGATTCAAATGGCTAACCCTTCCAGACCCTATTCTATTTACGACCCTCCCAAAAATTCTAGAGTCGCGGGGGGAAGAAGTGTAACATACTGTTCAGGACACGATGCTCTCGACTAGTTGCTGTGCTCTTTTGTGCAAATCGAGTTTGCAGGATTAAATTGGCTAACAACACTTTCAAAAACATCTAAAGAATAAAGCAGTCACGGACAGGGGTAGAGGGTTGGGAGATGCCGGTGTGTCTCCACCCTACTCCCTCTGGGACTAAGGGCCCTTCCCGCCCGGACGCTTCCCCTTGCGCAGCCCACGCGCCAGTCTGCTCGGGCTGACGTTCACCTTTACCCCTCGCTTAGCTTCTAAAACCAGCCAGCCGCCAAGCGCTGGAAATCCCAGCTCTCGCCCTAGGTGGGAGGGGGAAAGGCGCTGTTACATAACCCCCACAGTCCGAGACCCACCTCCGCGGTGGTGGGGACCAGCAAAAATGGCGGCCGCTGTGATAGCGCCTACCCACTGCTAGGCGGAGCCGTGAGCCGAAAAACCACCACCACGCGGTCACAAGATTTCCCCCACTCTGACCAGAGACACAAAGGAGGCACTCAGAGGCCCTCACCCCAGCTCAAGCAGGGCCAACAGAGTGCAACAGCCCTGCCACGAGAACTCTGGCATGGCCCCTAAAAGCAGGCTCTGCTGCAGAACTCTCCCAAATCGTTTTGACACGGCTGCTTCCGCACAGGCCGCAGTAGAGTGCTCTTACTCATCTTCCTCTCTGTCTACCACAATTACCAAAAACTCACCCCACCCACAGTTACCCAAGGTAGGCGCCAGAAAGGGGCGGCGACCGCCCCCCCCGGCCTTAGCACGCACCCGCTAGTGCGACCAGCGTCCACCACATCGCCACTCCCGGAGCGGTACCAGTTGGGCCGCTGTGCTCACACTAAGACCACCGAAGTGCGACGGCTGCCGGCGGAGACACAAATCATCCTTTTCGCCCTTCCCTTAGGGCAGATGGGGTTGCTTGGGTCCTCAGGTAGGCACAAAGCCACTCCACATTAGCTAAGGAATCATCACTCCCGGCCCCCTCTTCCACGCAGCAGTCCCCAGACCTACCCAATTCCGCCGCCCCGCGCTGTCCCTGCGAGAGTCCAAGAAAATCCTGGGGCCTGGTGGCGACAGGCCTCCCGTGTTTTTGTGTCACACAACAGGGTCGGGAGGGGTGCGATCAATAGCTTCATTTTCTTCAACCCGGCTTAACCCATCCCCCCTACCCCACCCCCAGTGCAAGCAACACCCTCTCCGAACCACACTTACCTGCACCCACCACGTACAGGAGAGAAAGGTGAGCAGCTCCTACTACCAACACACACATCCACCAGCACCGCCAGATGACTGCCCCAACCACCTCCTCCCCTCGTGGGGGACCCACTGCGGCGCCGTTGGGTAAGACAGCTGCCCATCAGGGCAGGGATGGCTTCTAGTTCGCCCCGCCCTCCGTGTAGACCACGGCTAGACAGGCCTAAGTATCACTAGGAGAGGAGTACTATCCACCCTTCACCGCCGCAGTGTGCCTAGGTTGTTTGTTTGTTTTACCTGCCTGACGGGGGCCACGAGAAGAGCGGCAAGAACAGTGGAGACAATAGAAGGCAGTAAAGGAGAGCGACCTCAGAGGTGTTTTTGAAAAAAAATGGCGCCTGCGAAAACTCCGTCTTGTGCTTGTTCCCTAGCACTGGAGGAGGCGGGGCAGTGTTCTTGCGATGCTTAAAGCCGCGCGTGGCGCCACGCCTCCTATTGGTTGTTGAGTTGCGCGGTGTTTTTGGGGGTTGTGTATAGAGAGCAGGTGCATTATCGTCTTTCATTCCTACCTACAACTCAGGTGATGGGGAGTAGGCTGCTCTGCTGGTTCTGCCCGCCCGCTCGTTCGGCACCGCCCCTGCCTCAGTTAAGTGTATGGGGTGGCTCGGCTGAGGGTAGGGTGTGGGGAGAGGGGTTTGGGCTGTGGTCAGCCTGTTTGAGGAGTAGCGAGGCATATGTTGTCCTTAATGTGACTCTGGTGGGGCGGGATATCTCGTCTTAGCATCCGTCACTGTTCACTGCAGCTCATTGGTGTCCGCAGGAATGTGAGGTGACAGCTGGCCTTACTGCCCCCGGGGGTCTTGACACAGGGTAGTAGCGCCAAGCGGGTGGCAGGCTAAGGACTGCATAGACGACATGAGAAACGTATTGAAAATGGTTAGGGATTAGACCCGTTGATGACTAAACAAATGGGTTAGTTCCTGTAAGTTTTTTCCAAGTGGTAGAGTTTTGGGGCAAAATTAAAGGCAGGGTATTTTTTTCTTAGCTGCAGGTTATAATGTCAGAAGACAAAAACTTTGTGGTTTCTTACTCTTATAGTAATTTTTCTTTGGTGTAATTCTGTAGGGAGGCTGAGTTCATTGGTCATCCCCCTTTAGGGAATAAATAAGTTCCAAGTGCAGTTATGCAATTTAAACATGCATAGATGCTTCCAAAACTATCAAGAAGCTAGAGCTTATTAACCACTGATGTTCTTGAGACAATGACCACCAAAATTTGGTGCTATTGTAGCCAAATCCTGGACTGGGTCTCTAGATAACACTGATAGATCAGGCTAGCCTTCTGTTGTCAGTTCCACAGCTTTAACGTGATTAAAGTGTAAAAATCACCTCTATGATACAAGTACAGACCCCAACCTGTTTATATTGTAAATGAGGCTTCTCATTTGTGTTCTTCACAGTACTAATGTGATGGGAGAATAATTTCCAATTCTGAAAGTTAGATGTTTTAACTCTTAATAGAAACCTTACAAGCAGCAATGAGTCTAGGAGTATAAAGAAAAAAAATTCTGATGGTTCAGTTTATCTCAATGTAGATTTTGATGATGATGTTCTAACAAATTTGATTGGATTTTCACTGCCTGAAATTAATATGTTAAAAGATACCATTTCACATCTAAAGCTTAAGCATGGCTTAGAGAAATGTCAAGGATGACTGATAGGTCTCTGATGACTATAGAGTTGAATCCTTTTTCAGTCTAAAGCCACTGTGTTAATTCTACAGGATGCAGATGCAAGGCATCTAGATCAATTGAAGAGCTGTTTGAATAAATAACATGCACAAACTTGTAGATTATACATTGGGAACAATTTAAGGCAAAATTTTCCCTGAAAGACTATTGAAAATTAAATTTTAAAGTTAAGTGGTATGGCTTTTTTCTTTCAAACAGTGGAAAAGTGAGAGATGTCTTAGCATGTAGGAATTTGTGAGTTTGTTTCTTATGGTGATAATATTGAAATAAACTTTTGAACTTTTTTGGCTTGATTTAAAATATTCATGTATCACTCTTATTCTGCAAAATTCTCTATCTTCTTGACTGGCGATTTGGGTTAAGAGACTGTCAGGAAACAAAGAACAAATCAGGTAATTCTTACACTTTTTTCAAGGATGATTATTTACATGATTTTTAAAAGGTAGCTATAGGACATGACCAGCCTTGTCATAAAGTGGTTGAGTACATTTAAACAGTCATCATTTAGATGCAGTCACTTACAATAATGCCAGGAACCTAAAGCGTAGAGAAATTCAAGAATATTTCCTAAAGATTCATGTGAGGAAAAAAGTGTACATATAAATGGAATTAAAAGCTATGTACTTCTTTTAAAAAAAACCCCAAACCTAACCCCTACAACTGTTTCTAACATCACCTACTATCAGAAAAGAATGATTATACAGGGGATCTATTTTTTGGCATGTTAAGTATTACTAATAATTTTGAACCCCCAGCCCTCCTTATTCATTAGCTCTTCATGTTTACTTTTACTAGTCTAACCTTTTCACAATGTAGTCAAATAGTTGTGTTCCTTGGAATTATTTTTCTAAAAAATGTAATGGCAAGAGCAATGTTGAAACAATTGGATGATGTGTTCAGTCAGTTTGAGATTTTCATACACATGGAAAAAGTTTTTGAAATTAGGTTTATACATATTAACAGATATTGTAATTCTTCTGATGTTTTATCTCTGCTTCAGAGTGTTAAACAAACCATGAACAGAGTTGTTAAAAAAGAGATTTTTGGGTGAAAGAGAAGAGGGAATTGTCGGAGTCTGGAAATATGAGGAATTTCTCTTTGCATGTTTGAGAGATTTTAGAATCTCTGAAACAGTGTTTTTAACCTTTGTTCATGGAAAAAGGGCTTTTAAGCTCTGAAATGAAGCAGGGTATTTAAGAGTGTGTATTAAATAGTAGAATAGTGCATAGTTTTATCACAGGGTGAGAATTTTAGATATATGGGGATTTTAGGATGGTAAGCAGGTGATGACAAGATGGAGGAAGCACATGGCTTTTGGGTTTCTTCCTTCTTCTTCCTTGCCTCCATCTTCTGCAGTGAGGTGGCACATTATAGTTGGCTTAGAAGAGAATCTAACCTTCTAACATAGATAATAGTTATTGGTGAAGAATTATAAATACTGATTACGTAGTTTGTAGTATAAAGATAATCGTCACCTTTGGGGCTGGGTTATTTCCCCGTGAGCTGACCTGCTGAACAGATCTCTGTGGGTCAGAGAAGAAATTGTACCGATAAAGGAAAAATAAACAGCCTTGAAGAAGCAGAGGAGACGGCTCTCGGTTTTTTCCTTCTATCTCGGTGCTGGGCAAAAGACTTTTACACTCTCGGGAACAAGAGCAACATCGTATAAAAACCCGAGACCAAGGATGATGTACATGTATACTTACACTTGCCTTAATTTTGAATTTTTTTAATTTCTGCTTTTAGATTGTATTTTAAAAAACCAAGCCTAACAAAGTATAAATGAAAACATTATGGTTGAAGCCCTAGTCACTTTCAAAGGATAATCTACACCTGTGTATAGAGTATCAGAAATGTTTCCTTGGGTTTACTTCTTCCTTGATTTTTTTTTTTTTTTAAAGAATTGTCTTAGTTTGGAAAGACAGAGGTGTCTGCTAGGGAACCAAAAATGGAAGCCTCCCTTGGACTTGTTATAATTCTAAAATTAAAGGGGTGTCAGGCAAAGATGTGAGGATAGGAATAACAGTTCTTTACTAGTGCGTCTAACAAGATAAGTTAACAACAATAACTATAATGTTGACAACAAACAGAACTAGAGAGAAAAAAACAACAACCCCGTTACAGTTTTCCTCTGGCACCTTCCCCCCTCAGTACCGTCACAAGCTACCAGAGTGAGCAGCAGTCCTGGGGGACGAGATGTATCCGAGGCTCGGCGGCAGTAGCTGGAGCTGTAGAAATGTCCCGGCTAGGCAGGGGGTGTAGAACACAGCATGGGGAAACCTCGAACAAAACTGAAGAAGCAGTGGGTGCAGGGCAATGGGGCAGGAGCTCCCGGCAGGGCAGAGAGAGGACAGGTTCCAAAATCCCAGGGGACACACGAACAGACGGTGGTGGGTCACTCCGAGCTGAGCTCCAGGTGAGGGATGGTGAGAGCTCTCTGCTGTCCCAAAGACAGTCCTGGCAGTTTCCTCGGAGAGCCAAAAAAACTGCCCAGAGCAAGTGAAGTCTGGGTGCCACCCTTTCTCTCACTTAGCTGCTCCCTTTGTTCCCAAGCACCCATGAGTACCCTTCAAGCACCCAGCAATCAGCTTCTTAGCAACTTCTGGGAAAAAATTCTATAAGAAAGCAACCCAACCCCCAACAAGAATGTAAAATTGGTAGTTAGAAGAGAAGTTGGTATGGGGGTTTTTATTGGACTGTATCTTCTTTGGAAGCCTTTTTGTCATCCAAATAATAGATGCTAGCCCATGGGGAAAGCTTTGTAAAGCATGAGCCTGTAAAAGCTTTATTTCATACAGGTAATGAATATATTAATTTCTTGGTCTTTTACCTTCTCCTCCTTTTTCTTTCTCAAAAGAAAACCTGAGCAAGCCATGACTGTGCAAGGCATCTTTGGGTTATTTTCTGAGAGGCTGTATTGGGTCTGGCTGGGATGGAGTTAACTTTCCTCATGGTGCTGCGCTTTCTATTTGTAGCTAGAATGGTACCCATGACTCAGGGATGTTTTGGTTACTGGTAAGCAGCGTTCACACACCATCAAGGCTGTCTCTCCAACCTTGCCTTGCCCCCAAAGGCTGATAGGCTGGGGAAGGGATTGGGAGGGGACAGAGCCAGGTCAGCTGACCCAGAGTGACCAAAGGGATCTTCCATACCAGATGATGCAATGACCAGCATTAAAAGTGAAAAGGGAGGGAGGGGGGCATTCTTTATTAAAGGTGTATGTCTTCTGAAGGAACTGCTATGCATAGTAAAACCCTGCTTCCAAGGAAGTGGCTAGACATCACCTGCTCATGGGAAGTAGACAATAAATCCTTTTGTTTCATTTACTTCTGCATGTAGCCTTTGCTTTTCTTCATTAAACTGCCTTTATTTCAACCCAGAAGTTTCACCATCTTATTTTCTCCCCATCCAGCAGAGGAAGGGAAGTGAGAGAGTGGCTTGGTGGGCACCTGGCTGCCAGTGAAGGCCAACCCACCACAGAAGCTGTTGGAGTCTATGCATGATTTAGAACTGTAACAGAAAAAGCTTGTCTGGTGAGGGGTTTGATTCCTTTAGACTTGCTTCCATTTGGCTGGACATCCAGCAAGGTTTACTATTCTTCAGTTATTAGCTATAGAGTAGAACAGTTCAGTTGGAAGGAACCTACAACAGTCATCTAGTCCAACTGCCTGACCACTCCAGGACTGTCAAAAAGTTAAAGCATGTTATTAAGGGCTTTGTCCAAATGCCTCAAACATGACAGACATGGGGCATTGACCACCTCTCTGGGAAGCCTGTTCCAGTGTTTGACCACCCTCTTGGCAAATAAATTATTTTTAATGTCAAGTCTGAACCAGGTGCAGTTTAAACCATTCCCACACGTCTTGTTGCTGGATACCAGACAGAAGAGCTCAGCACCTGTCTCTGCTTCCTCTGTTTCCCCTCCTCAGAAAGCTGCAGAGAGCCATGAGGTCACCCCTTGGCCTCCTTTTTTCCAAACTAGATAAACCCAGAGCCCTCAGCAGCTCCTCATAGGACATTCCTTTCAGCCCTTTCACCAGCTTTGTTCCCCTCCTCTGGATGCATTTAAGTACCTTCACATCCTTTAAAAATTATACAGCCCAGAACTGCACATAGTACTCAAGGGGAGGCCAAAGCACTGCTAAATATAGAGGCGATAATCACCTCTTTTGACCAGCTGGTTATACTGCATTTAATGCACCCCAGAACATGGTTTGCCCTCTTGGCTGCCAGGGCTCACTGCTGACTCCATTTGGGCCTGCTGTCAATCAGCACCCCCAGATCCCTTTCTGTAGGGCTGCTCTCCAGCCATTCATCTCCCAGTCTATACTTGTGCTTGGTGTTTCTCTGTTCCAGGTGCAGAAGATGGCATTTGTTCTTGTTAAATTTCACGCCACTGATGATTGCCCAATGCTCCAGTCTATCTAGATCCCCCTGCAAGGCCTCTGGTCCCTGGCAAGAGTCACCAGCACACTTGCTAATGGTGCATTCAACTCCTGCATCCAGATAATTGATAAATATATTGAAGAGAACTGGGCTTAGAATTGAGCTCTGAGGAGCACTGCTGGTGACCAGTCACCAGCCATATGTAGCCCCATTCACTACAACCATTTAAACCCTGCCCTTCAGCCAGTTCTTCACTCAGTACTGTGTGTACCTGTTCATACCACAGTTGGACAACTTGTCCAGAAAGATGCTGCAATGGTCAATATCCAAATCCTTCCAAAAATCAGAAAAACTGCATCTACCACCTTCCCTTCATTCTACTAAGCAGGTGATCTTATTGTAGAAGGATATCAGATTAGATAGACAGGACTTTCCTTTTGTGAAACAATGTTAACTGAGCCTGGTGATTGCATTGTCCTTTACATGTATTTAAGTAGCACCCAATATGATATTTTCTGTAATTTTTCCAGGTACTGGGGTTAGCCTAACAGGTCTGTAGCTTCCTCAAGCCCTTTTTGTAAATTGGAATAATGCTGGCTAGTTTCTAGTCAGCAGAGACCTCCCCAGACTCCAAAGACTTTTGGTCAGGGTTCTTCTGATCAAGAGGGGTCCTTCTGTAACATCTACTAGCTTTTCCAGTACTCTGGGATGAATCCTAACTGGCACCATGGACTTGTGAACACTCAACTGATACAGCTGGTACCTTGCGTTTTCAGTGTGCACAAATGGATAATCACTGTTCCTGCAGTTGTGGTCCTCCAACTCAGAGGACTGGGCAGCCCAAGATCTATGAATATTATTAAAGATTTATCATTAAATGTATTCACTCTCAAATTGTAAAATAAAGCAGTGGCAAGACCAAAGATGCGGTAAGATTCCAAATAAACTAGGCTGCCCCAACCAGCTTGAGGATTATCCTAATCCTTCCAGATACCAATTTGGCCACGGTGATACATGTGTTTATAACCCAGTAACTTGTTTCTTGTTGAATGAAGGTAACATCCTAAGGAAGCAACAGTTAGTTGTAATAATGTCATCTTAAAGTACCAGTTAGGAATATTAAAGGATAAAGGGTTTCCAGTCTAGGACCATTACTGTGATTTTGCACTTAAAATATAATTTTTTAGGTCATATTAGAAGGACAATCTTCACAGAAGTTGAATATGCAGCACTTTCAGATAGAACATTAAAAATAACATTTATGAAGAAATATAACCCCATTTCTTAATATCTTTTGTGTGGGATGCATCACAAGCTGATTGGTTATATACCCTGCACTAGCACCAATCCCATGAGTGGTTGTATGAGGTCTCAGCCCTGCTTTGGAACCACCCCTCTGCCCAGCTCTGCTGCCCAAAGGTGGCCTCTGAGTACTTGCATTCCAGGATGGCTACAAGACAATGCTGTGGCTGTTTATCTCATCACCAGGGGAAACTTCACTCCCTTACAGGGAGTCCTGTTTCCAGCATTCCTTCTTCCAGACAATTCAACCCCTTCTGCAGTATGGCCTTCTTTCCCTCCATGGTGTTATTGTGAGATGTTATATGGTGATTTGGGTCATTATAGAAAACAACTTATAGATTTAATAAATCAGAATAATACTGATCGTAAAGTAAAACATGGACATATAAGGCAAAGAAAGATATAATTTCATTATTTTGTTTTGGACCCTTTTGTGTACCACTTTTGCTATTGATGTATTTCTTGCCAAATATTGTCCCACTTTTATGTAATAAGGAAACTACAAAACGTAAAACATGTCAAGGCTTTTACTTCTTCGGCTTGTGCGAACATGTAGAGACTTTTACTGCTGCTGCTACTGCTGGGAGTGTGCCTCAGTGGACCGTGCTCAGTTTTGCCCAGACCTGATGGGCGCTTGTGGCTGCTGCTTCCTGGCTTGCGCTACTACAACTAGCCAACAGGTTCGGGCTTGTTCGATTTATAACCCCAGCAACAGTAAGTATGACACAACCCAAGGAGAAACTGCTATAAAAGGGGCGTGACCTGAAGAAAGATGGTTGTGTTGTGGAGTGGAGACTCCCCATGTCTCCCCCCAGCTCTGGCTTGCTTGTACCCTATCAATGAATTCATAAATTCCTTATTGATTGACCAACCCAATTGTGGTGAGAAATTTAACAACATTTTGTTGACCCTTGCCATGATGATTTTCATTTCATTGGTGGGAGACCACTGATCCCGGGGAGGCACCCCAAACCTTTGTGGCCTCGGGTGACTGTTGGCCTCCACTGGGTTAGGAATTCATAAAAAGAAAGGTAAGGCACAAGCAAGGGATTTGGAGCTCCCAGAGAACGCAGTAATTAACCCATAATTTTCTTTGTCATGAGATCCATGTGAGAAAGCGGGACTCTGGTATCGCTTGGTTGGGTGTGTGTGACTGTGCTGCTGGGACGGAACATCTTAGGAGCGGTGCGGAGTTTCTAGGCCATCAGTTCTGACCTCTCCCCAGAGAGGCAGCAGGGGAGAAGGAACAAGCGTGTGAACGGGGACTTTTTAAATAACATCGTGGGCTGGAAGCGTTTGTTGAAAGGATTTTTATTTAAACGTTTGGGGGCCGGTAGGCACCAAAGGAACCCCAATCGGGGATGGGTCAAGGTTTAAAAAGCCAAAAGAAATCTGGGTACCAAAGGTTCATATAAGAAACAGGGTTCATGTAAAACTAGGTATAAAAGTTAAAGGGGCACTTACCGATATCCTCATGACCGTCCCTGGTGATGTTAACAATTTGGGAATATTGGGAAGAAGTCCCAGAAAAAAGCTGGATGATCCAATAATACCCCTGTACGTCCCTTAAGGGAGAATGCCTGAGGTCTGGAGCAGATTATGCATTCAACCAGAGGTAACCAAAAATAAAGAAGATGTCGTAAATATTGTTATGTGTGTGGCCAAGTCTATTACCAAGGACTTATATGGCCACCTATGGAAAGAATATACTTGGTTGGTCAAATTTTGTGGAGTATGTAAGAGAATGGGATGGCTAGGTGATAGATAGTGTAAATACAAAGTTTATGTTTCGTGTCAGTAAATAAGGTAATCTTGTAATTGTAATTGTGAAATGTTGGAACACGAGCCAATGGGACAGTGTCCCTGGGGTATGTTGGGGAGTTTAATCCCCAATTGTCTGTTCTTTTGGGTGGAAGGGATGTTCTTCAAGACTGGCTCAGGGAAGTTTGTTTTGGTTTTGTTATCATTGTGCGATAATCTTCGGAGGACAGACACATTGTTGCGCTTTTTGCGCTAATGCTTTTGCGCTGCTTGCATTGCTGTTGCTGCTTGCTTTTATTCCTGCCTAGCTTATTAAGTTGTTTACTAGACATCCAAGATTCCCTCCGGAAGCTTTCCTTTTCCTCTCTCCTTTGGGATTATTCAAGCCTGCTCCGGACTGGGACCCTGGGAAACACCTAGAGTCCTGCACTCTTTGGCCTGCAGCATCTGCCCAGCACCGGAGAGACCCACAACAACGACACTCCCCACAGAGAGACTTCTGAATTTTGTTATTCCTTCAGAACAGTGATTGTTATCTTGTGTGTTTGGGGGGTGCTACTGAATCTGTTAATACACATGTTTCTTCGCACTTCTCTCCGTAGTAATCCCTTCCCGACCCGGTGGGGGTGGGGGGGGCCGTGGGGGTTTGCTCTCATGAAGGGCCCCTTTGGAAGTTTTCTCCCCAAACTTGCCCTAAACCGACAGACAGGTTATAAAAGATGAGGATAATAAGAACCGAGGAAACAAGCATTTAAGAAGGCCTCTGTAACTAATCCTTTGTTCTCAATTAACTATATAGAACTTAAGTTTGTTTTTCGTAAGAATATTTGAATTATAACTTTAGATGTTGCTTTTTGACAAACTTTCCACTTGTAATTAAGCCTTCATCGTTTTGTAATAAGACCTCTTTGATTTATAATTTTAAGAGTATGGCTATTTGTATGAGAATTTTTTAAACTGTAGCTTTAAAAATGTTAAAGGTTGTTAAGAATAGAAGGAATGAGCACTATCTCAATTCCTACCAAACGTGAAAAAAAACCAGCCTAAGAACGGAAGATGGACATCAGCTCACTGACTAATGGTGTCAAAAAGGGAAAGCTGGACATTACTCTTATAGATTAATGGTCCGAGAAAATAGACGCTGGACCCCCATCTGGAGACCCATCGCCGAGATGTCAAGCCGGGAGGAATGGATCTCATGGAGTATAGAAATTGTAAAGGAAACCACATCACTATCACTGATTTACATGCTGAAAGTATATGAATTGTAACGCAAAAACTGGAGTTGTAAACTGCTGAGAAGCCTATGGATATTCATCTAAATCCCAGCAGGCCTCATCATTGTTGTGGCAGCTGGAGAAAAACTCCTACCACTGGACCCATGCAATAAGATTTTTTGGAGTTCTACTTGGTTAGCATGGAATTAAGTATTTTAAAGTCAGCCTGTAGAATTTTGTGTTTTGACCTTTTTCACTTAGACCTCTGCCTTGGTATCCAAGGGCATAGAAATGCAAATTCTTTCCGGAAGCTATCTTTACATCAAAAACAATACCGGAAGGCCAAAGGATGTAAAAAAAAACCAGACTAAAGGGACTTCCTCTGCCTCCAAACGGATTACGGCCGATAGATGTACTCATATACGCACCAAGAACCAAAGCGCATGCGCAAAGTGAAAGTTCAAAAGTTCAGACATGAGGAAGGACACAATCGTCAGCCTCAGAGACCACCCAGAGACCCCCGGTGTGACCACCAAGCACACAACGGTGCCCAGAAGGATGTGGATCTAATTAACCCATGCAGGTTAGGAACAGTCGGGACCAGGTTGAATATTCAGGGCAAGGTTTGTGCAATGTATTTCATATGGAACTTTTTGTGAAATAAAGATGTGTGTCAGGCTGAGGCTCGGGTGCACATAGTTTGTCCATGAGAGCTATCTCCTTGTGCCGGGCACTGACATACATACCCCCTTCATAACTTATACCTAGTTGTGGAGTCTAATCCAACTTATCGCTTCATTGGCGACTCCGCCGGGCCCTTCTCTGCTCTCCCGCCGTCCCGTTTGGGGCAACTGGCCCTCAGCGCCGCGGGTCTATCCCCGAGAAAGACCTTTTTCGGCTGTACACTAGTGCGGGGAGTAGCACAGCCCATTTACGACGCGGATGGAAGCGTGTTAGTATTAAATTGATTTTTTAAGGTTGTCAACTGTTAAGCACCCTCGCCTTGAGAACCTCTTTGCGGCGCAGTGTTGCCCAGGGCTGGCAAGCAAACGCCTGCCGGGGGTGAAGGCTGGACGGCGGGGTGTTCTCCAGGTGATAGCGCAGCTCGGGGAGGGAGAAATCCCGATTTCGGTTTGCTATGCCTCTTACGGTCCGGACGTTGTGTGCCTGTGTCGTGTGGAGTAAAAACATTGAAGTGCACTGATCACTGCTCAAAGATCGCTGCTTTAAATAGAAAAGCAGAGCAGAGCGATAGCGCAGTGCTGGAAACGCAGGAGACCGCGTGTTGCGTGCCGCAATAGGCTTGTAGACGCTGGCGGTGTTGCTAGGAAGTGCCGACGCAGTGGCGGCGTGCTCTGGAGAGGCACTGGGCGGCGCGGCGTTAGCGGCCGAGACGGCGCCAAAGGCGCCATACGGGCCCAGCGTTAAGCGATGCGGGAGACAGCTATTTTGTCAAAGCACAATCCGCGGATTGTCGGGCACACTGAACTCCATTAGCTGATTGTGCAGCTGAACTGGATCGGTTTTGTGAAGCTAGTTTTAAAAACACTACTAACGCGGTTTACACACAACACTATTGGTAAAAAGTCAAAGCCAGATGATTAGTCGAAAGCCCGGCTAGACTAAAAGTTTGCTGGTTGGAAACCCACTTATTCAGTGTTTGGAAAGCTGTTTACGGGAGATCGTGTTTTGCATTAAGGGGGTTACTACTTGTTTTTTTAGTTTTTTTGTTTTGGTTTGGGTTTATTTTGCCTGCAAGAGTCAGTGATTTGCCCAGTGGGCTGCTGAAGCCCACGTCAGGCCGAGCGAGCCTGGCCTCCAAGACAGTAGCTTCCTTCACCTAAACCAAGTCAGTCTTTTTACATAAACCCAACAGGGAACTTAAAAAGTAGTCATAGAACAGGAGACAGAGGAGAGACAAGAGTTGTCTTAAGAGAAATATACCAAGTACAAAGCAATTATCGGCTTTTAATTGAAAACAACCCCCCTTAACGAAAGCTTATACTCCCTTGCTGTGACGCATAAGGAGTGATCTCTGTTTGGTTTTAACTGAAATTTTCCACTGAGAGCCAGATGGCACACGACGAGTTCTCCTTCGATGTGAAGTGTCAAGGAGTGGTACTGTATACTCATATATACAGAGACCTGCATGCAGCATTCCCTCTAATTGTGGAGATTAACAACAATCAATGCCAGTGTGAACTAGGAGTTTTAATCTGTAAAACAGTCACCTAGTCCCTGCGACCTAAGACACTTTTAAAATAGATTGAGAAGATCAAAGGATTGGCCATAGCCATAATCAGTCAAAAACTAAGAAATTTTTATCTCCTCTCTTTCTCCCCAATGGTTCCACTAATTATAACATAATATTCTATTTATATTATAAAAAACTGTAATTATTTAAAGTCTTGTTATTTTTAATTCGGTTATTACTACTTTGAATGCATTTTGGTATTTGATTAATTATTAAAAAAAAAAAAGTCAAATCCCTATGCAATGTACTTGGTTCTGAATACAGCCTGATGTCAATAGGAGATGATTATCTATAGTTATGAGAGCCACTGGCTAAACTGAAAAGTCATTTTTTTCTTTTAGGCCGCTAAAATACAAACTGTGAAAGCAGTGGGGATCCACAAATTTTCTATATATGCCCACTCCCAATCCCCCTGATGCCACTTTTGGGCAGAATTGCTGGGACTTTACAGGCAACTTTACATTTAAAAATTGGAAGATGACTCGGGAGTAAATGATCAAAAGTATCTAGAAATATGATTGGATATTAACAGACCGAAGTCACTAGAGAAACGAAAATTGATGAAGAATATGAATCATGTATTCCCTGTGGTGTGGGCCTCTGTATACCAGAGATTGAAAAATGCTCCCCCCTTACACAGAATCATGCTAAAGAGGGAAGCAACCTGTCAGGTAACAGTAATCCATTGAGGAGAGAGGATAAGGAAGGAATTATCCCAGTATTGAAAATTTTTGTGTCTATGGATATTAAAAGAGTGCCAATCTGATTTGTTATATCCCTACCCTACCCGTCCGCAAACGATGGTTCATACTGGTTAGTACGGATCTGCAAGCTGTAAACAAGGTAACTGGGACTGTGTCCTGGGTGGCACATCCCTACACATTTATTAACTTCTTAACACCCTAACCTAACTTAGTTTAACCATTTTAGATTTAAAGGACGCCTTCTTTTGCCTTCTATCCATGACGCCCGCCAGAAATTTTTGCATTTTGCGAATGGAAAGTCCTAAAAGTGGGCAGAAGAACTCAACCTTACATGGATCAACTCCCACAAAGGTTTTTAAAAACTCACCCACTTTGTTTGAGAACAACTTGCAAAGGCATTGAGACCTGGGAAGCCCCCTCCAGAGAAGGAAAGCTGCTACAGTAATAGATTTGCATCCTCATAGCCACATGGCAAGAGAAGCATGCATGGGCCTGTACAGTAAGTCTCTGAAACTTTTCGGGGGCTTCCCAGGTACCCGATATCACGAAAAAGCCAGTGTAGAACATAAAGTAACTTATCTAGGTTCCGATCAGTCGGACATGTCCTGGGCCAAAACCGTAAAGGAGCAATATGCCCGACCCCAAACACCTCAGACATGTAAAGACTACAAACTTTCCTCCTGGGGATGACAGGGTTGGTGCAGGTTAGGAGTTATAACTATGGACTGTTTTGTTAAGCCCTTATATGTACTTATTGCAACCAAACCAGTGACTCCAAGGACAAAGGAAGCTACACAGGCTTTTCAACGATTCAAAAAACCCAAAGGAAAAAAGCCCTCATTCCGCGCCAGCTCTGGATTTGCCGACACGAGTACGCCTTTCCTTTTGTTCTCCCATGAGACAAGGAATCACCCTTTTTTGACATATTATCACAAGAAACCTCTCCCATACCGGAGAGCATTTGCTTCCTTCTCTAAGCATTGGATGCAGCGCTAAAGGACCTGATGCCTTAGAGCAGTTGCAGCAGTCCGTACTGAACCGAGGCCTGCAATTCCCCTGGGCCAGAAAATGACTGTGCTATTGTCTCACACAGTGTCCTGCAGTCTAGAGGTGGAAGGCGGGAAGGTTCATTGGCTTTCCCCCACAACAGTTTTCCTGAGATACAAAGCTATCATGGTGGAGCAAGATGATGGGAGATAGTGGTGCTACCATTGTCACTCCAGCTCCTGTGCTCAGTGGAAAACCAAGGGAACTCAGTGGAACATGACTGCCTTGATACCCTCGAGGCCACCTATTCCAGCCACCCTGACTTAAGGACCACCCCTCTTAGAATGCAGAATCGGGTTTACTGATGAACAGTTATTCATCATTGTAAAACAACATGCCGGGTATGCACTTACAACCGCAAGGGAGGTAATCGATCTGGCCCTGCCAATGAATCCTCTGCACAAAAGGCTGAGATATTTTCTCTACTCTGGCCTTGGAACTGGCAAAGGAAAGAAATAACATATATACAGATCAAAGTATGCATTGGGTAGTGCATGTTCATGGGCATTTTGGAAAGGAGAGAGGATTTCTGACTCTCAGGAACAACTTAAACACGCATCAGCAATACTGCAACTTCTAGAAGCAATCCCAGTTTGCCAGAGAACGTAGCATATACCATTAATGCACATCAAAGATAAATCGAATTGAAGAAGGGAACAAGCTGGTGGATAGGTAAGCAAAGAAGTTGGCAAAAATTGAGGTCATAACTGAGGCAAGCCCTGATTCCAGGATGGGCAAATTTTCCCTCAAAGGTAAGCCAAAATTACAAAATTAGCCAAAACATTGTATCCATGAGCAAAAAGGAGACTATAACCAAGGGAGGCCACCATAGATGGAAAATTATTTATACCCTCCTATTTATTATGGCCCCTGATAGTGAGGAACCTAGAACACCCATGGGGAATTTGATGCCCTATAGAAATATCTAAGTGAAAGGATCCGGAGCTAGACAGTAACAAGCCAACTATCCCCAAGTGACTTGACAATGTGACTTTGCCTCCAACCAACCCCAAGACTCTTCCCAAACCAAAACTTGGCCAGATTGGAAGGGTCATAGGCCTGGTCGAGCAATGGCATATTGATTTCAAAAGAATTGCCAAGAAAAGGGGGCATAAGTTTTTACTGGTGCTACAGATACCTTTCAGGATGCCAGAAAGCATTCCCACAAGGACTTCTAAACTTGGGAGTAACTAAGGTATTGGTACGAAATCATACCACGCTTGGGTCCGGCCACAATCCCTCAGAATAGAGGACCACATTTTAGCACAAAGTAGTGCAACGTTTCAGCCATACTTGGGCATAGACTGGGAACTCACACCCCATATAACCCCAATCAAGTGTCAGGTAGAGAATGAAATCATTGATCAACAACAAATTGTACATTAAGTACAAGGGCTAGTTGCCATGGCTCATATCCCTCCCATTAGCACTACTGAGGATTCGAACCAAACCCCGGATAAATAAAAGTGAGTCCCTTTGATTGCTTTATGGGAGACCATAATTAGTGCATAGGGGAATTCTGCCCAAGATGTATCACTAACCTCCTATATGATCACCCCCCCGCTCTAAATAAACAACTTAGATTAACTGAAAGATATGTGGCGGGAACTCGGGGTACAGGGCTCGATGCACCAGTACATGATGTACAACCTTGGGACTATGTTATTTAAATTCTCTTCTTACAGAGAAGGCCCTGGGAATCACATGGGAGGCCCATACCAGTGCTCCTAATACCTTCACTGCAATCAAGATTACGGAACAAGTGCTGGATCCACCACAGCTGTTAGAACGCTCCATAAGCCACTTGGAGAATAACACCGGGTGTGGGAACTGACATTGAACTTATCCTGGACAAAAATAATGTATCATGTTGGGTGGGAAAATCCACCCGATACCACCACCAAACTGTATGGTATTTATAGGTGATTGCTGATGTGTACTTAAGGACTTTGTGTGATGTCCCAGAAATTGATAAACAAGGCCGCTTACTGTAAGAAGCATTAATTTTTGTATTTTGCAACTTATTAAGATTATTGGGTGTGACTTTGTATATTCAGCACCATTCGTATCCCCACCAGTTAATAAAATCAAACTACACAACATATACAAGTACACCCACACCCATTGGAATGAATTTACCCCTAGTAAACCAATTAATAAACAATCAGAATCTAATCAAAAATTGTAGAGGAAATTCAAAAAGAATGGCACTAAAACTCTGATAACTGTCCATCACGATACAACTGAAATAACAGAGTCCTGCGAGAGTACAACAGGACACAGTTTATAATTGGTGGGATGCACTATTTGCATGGTCACAACCACACCTGGGATCATGAACACTTTATGTCACCCATTCTATTTTTTTACCCAGTTTCCATGTGTCTATTTTAACACTCATGTGGAATTGGCGGTGTTGAAATGCATGGCCCATTTTGGCTCACTCCTCCTAGGACTATGAAATCCTGCTGAAAGAGAGCTGTCAGATAGTAGGTCAAATTTTGGATGAAAGATCCTGCAGTAAAAGAATTTACATATTTTAAGAAAGGGGGGACTGAAATAGAAGATTTTTGGCGTTCACTTGATTAGCAATATGATAATATTTAAAGTCTAGCCTGTAGATTGTGTGTGTTGACCTTTTTACTTAGCCTCGCCGTGGTACAAAGGGCATAGGAAATGAAAATTTCTGAAGCTTCTTACATACACAATCACTGAGGAGACCAAGGGATGTAAAAAAAAACAGATCAAGGGCTCCTCTGCCTCCAAACAGATAAGCCGATGCGTACTCAGATAGCACCAAGAGACCAAAGCGCATGCGCAAAGTAGAAAAGTTCAAATTCAGACATGAGAAGACCACAATCTTCAGCCTCAGAGACCACCAGAGACCCCGTGTGACCACCACGCAACAATGGCATCCCAGAAGGATGTGGATCTAATTACCATGCAAGGGAGGACAGGCGGACCAGGGTTGCATAGCATGGCAAGGTTGTGCAAATGTATTGCATATGGAACATTTTGTGATAAAGATGTGGGTCCCGGCCTGAGGCTCGTTGCCCAAGTTTTCTGAGCGCTATCTCACTTGTGCCGGCACTGACCTACATACCCTTCATAACCTATATACCTAATTGGTGGAGTCTATTTATCCCTTCTTGCTTCAACCAGCATGTACATATGGCCGCACACTGAAATATGCCTTTGCAGCTGCACTCACATGACTTCTGTATAGCAATTAGTCTTGTATGATGCAATCATTTTAAGTCGCCCAAAATCTTACACCGAGATGGAACGCAGCTAAGTTCCCTTGTCCCAAAGGAACAAATATATTTGCTTTAAAAAACAGCATATAAGGCCCTTACGACAAAGGGGTGAGTACCAAACAAATTTCAAGAACAATTAGTAAAAGAATAGTCTGAAATGATACAAAACCCACATACATTAATTATTTTTTCGTCTAAAGAAACGTAAAAATTGTGAAATTTTGACATGTCTAAATAGTAACTTATGATAACAGCATGTTATTATACCCAATAAAGAAGATACTTAACAATTCGCAACATGTCCCATTTCAAAAATAGAATTCTATCCTTCAAGATTTGGGGTAGTGTCATTGTTTGATAGAGTCTAGTGGAAGAAAGCAGGGCCATGTTTAATTCCCATGTCTATCATGTTTTACTCGGCTCATACACTCTTAATCGCAGGGCATGCAAATTCACTATGCCCCATCAATCCTGAACGTATTGCCTCAGAGAACTCACACACTATATCTACTGAAGAAAAAACAACAGGGCCCCAAACAGACCCCCACACCAGAAGCACACCACTTTCATTCAAAGTACAGTCCGAAGCATGAGATTAAAAAAAAAAAAAACATAAAGGTGATCATGAGATGTTATAATGGTGATTCGTGTCATTAAAGAAACAATTGAGATTTAAATTAAATAGATAACTGAGCTTACAGTAAAACAGGACTAAAGGCAAAGGAACATATAATATTTCATTATTTTGTTTTTTGGATCCCTTTGTGACCAACGTTTTGCTATTATGTATTTCTTGCCAAATACTGTACCCACTTTTATTTAAAGAAAACTAAACACGGTAAACAGTAAAGGCTTTTACTGCGCGGTCTTGTGCGACCATGAGAGCCTGTTACTGCTGTGCCTACTGGCTGGGAGTGTAATCCAGTGACGTGCTCCGGTTTGCCCAGACCTGATGGTCTTGTTTCTGCTGCTCCTGCTTGCGATAACTACAAACTAGCCAACTGCCCGGTTTTTCAAACTTGTACCTCAGCACAATAAACATGACACAGCACAACCAAGAACTGCTATAAAAGGGGCAGTGACTGAGGGTAGAGCAGATGTGTTGGTGGAGCAGAGACGCCCTGTGTCCCCCAGCGCTGGCTTGCTTGTTCCTTATCAACAAATTAATAAATTGCCTTATTGATTGACCAACCCGATTGTGGTGAGAAATTTGTAACAGGCAGTAAAATATTATTGTACTGTATCTTTAAATGAAGACAAAGCCAATGGTTATAGCTTTAGATTGTGGGTATAGGGTGATGCCTTGGGTTTTAGCTTTTATATTTTCCAGATTCTCTGCTTCTTGGTGTGTAACTCTAAAACTTCATATTAGGTGTTAGTAAGTTCTCTTCACGGGGTAGTTAGACAAAACAATCCCTTCCCAGCTAGAGAATCAAGGACAACCATTACCCAAAAAGCAGAAACAACGGCGAAGGGAAGGGGGCAAGCCAGGGGGTTGAGACTTCATAACCTGAAGCTGTGGTTAGACAATTGACCCCAATGTATAGATGAACCAAAACTTATAAAAGTGTAAAAACTCATGACCAGAATACATCTTGGATTCCACCTGGGTGTAGCCCAGCCAAGCTCTTGCACTGCCCAGGGTATATCCTTTTGTGCCTTTTAATAAATACCTATTTTATTCCTTTTGCTCTGTCTAGTCTCTGTTCCAGGTCAGCTTTTCTAGACATCAGTTCTGGTGACCATGAAGGGACCATGAGACATCTGGAAAACCCCCATAGACCAGAGGAACACCCAGCTCCTTCCCCCCCACCTCTGCTGGCACTCTGAGGGGGCCCAGCTGCAGTCCAGAAGGTATCAGAGTCCAAGATCCCCTGGGACTGGTACAGAGAAACATGAGTATTTGGATAAAAGTAGTATGTTAATTGGATAAAAGGGGAAATGTTAATCTTTCATCACTGTTTGTAGTGTATAAAAGCGGGTAGCTGGCAAACTGAAGGTGTTCTGGCTTTGTGGATTCTCCCCCTAGCATCATTCTTTTGCAAACCTCCTCACTGGCAGAGCCTGAGACAAGAAAAAAATCCTTGACTTAGAATAAACACAACTTAGCATAAAACTAAACCATTGGTGTGTTATCAACACCATTCTCATTGTGAATCCAAAGCACAACACTGTAACAGCTACTGAGAAGAAATTAACTCTATCCCAGCTGAAACCAGGACACCTGCATATCCCCCCAGTTAGGGCTGAGTCAGCACAACTGTTTCCAAAAGCTGATACATTCCTTCAAGATTCTGTTGGTATGAAACAACAGATCCTTTCCAATTCAATAAATCCTAAGTAGTAAAAGGAACATGTACATAGACAGGTTGCCTTTCTATTCCTACAGCTTGTCTTAAGGGGCCTTTATAATTGGACACTCCCCTCTTTATATACCAGATATAGGGCTAAAATCCTCACTTCCCCTTTCTGCCCTCTTTTGTTCCCTTAGTAAGGAGGTGGCACACTCTAGGGGCCATTAAGAAGAGCTGTTGGTACCAAAAATTGCACATCCTCTTCTTCCCCATCCTCCCTGCAACATACAATCCCTTTTCTCCTTCTCCTTGATACACAGCATTAACATATCTCCTCCCAATTTTCACTTTTTCTGACTATTTGAATCTCTGAAATTTCATAAAAGCATCAACATAAAAAGCTTCATCCCATTTACCAGGTCAGTGACAAAACAACATCAACCATAAGATACTATTAAACTGCATCAACACATTTTCCCTATCCTCCAATTTATAAGGTGGCCACTGTTGATTACAGTATCTCATAATTTTATCTTTTGTCATTGGATCTCCCCAAGCTTATTCCAGTTTTTCAAAATACAAGCCAGAGGGCTACAGGGAAGAACTTTGGACTGGCTCAATCCCACATTTAATAATATTTAAGTTACCCATTTCCTTTACCCTTAGGTCCAGACCTCCAGTTGTTACACCACTCTGATCCCACTGATAGATTAAGTCCCACTGCTGAGTATTCTCATGTGGCTTATATGAGAACTGAAACCTATAAACCTATACATTTTTTTCTCCTTCTGCAGAAGAAATGAAATATGATACTTGCCAGTCCAAGAATTCACCCCCCCCTTTTACCCTTACTCAAATATAACTGAAGTGTTGCACCTTGGATTCTCTTACTGCCCCAACTCTGGAGAGGATTTGGTGGAGTCCCTGATCTATGGGTCAGTGTGCACTGGCATCCTGTCTGATCTGATTCTCCATTGCCTTGAGATTTAGGTGGAATTTTGCTGACTGAAAAAAAGGAAAGACATGATCATTTCCTGCAATAGTCCCACATTTCCTGCAATAGCCAAACATCCATATAAGTCAGCATTGCCATTGAATGAAGCCATTAGATTTCTCTTGCCCTGTTTTCATGCTTGCACACCATCTTCTTTGTACTGGGCTAAAACCCCATAAAACATAACCACAATGCTGCTAGGTTAAAAACTTTCAGTTGCTGCTGGTGGTTTGTCCTTTAGCCTGGATCAGTTCCTTGAGGTACAAAAGAGAAAATGGTTCAAATGGAAAGAAGTGGGAATGAGAGAAGTGGGGTGTCATGGAGAGGTATATGTGCTTGTTTAAAGCACAGGAAACTTTAGCCATAAACACAATTCTGCTGATGGTCAGTAACAGGTCTTTGGAACCAGCTGGAAGAAGGTCAGATGAAAACATAGGAAGAAGCCAAGTAAAGAACACAAGGCAAGGAAGCTAAGTTGTTCAGCATTTGAATATAACAATGAAAAAAAGCTTACTGTATTCTCTTTTTTCTTCCATGAAGGAAGCAATGGCTTTGTCAAAAATAGTAAGGAATGATAAACAAGGGATGAGGGAAAAAAAGGGAAATTCTAAACTGTTTGGGACAGTGGAAAACAATAAGTGTTTATAGAAAGCCTGATCCAGCTGCAAAAGATGCTTAAAAATAAAATCATATTGATATATTTATATTTATGTGGTATGTTGACCTTGACTGGCCAATAGGTGCCCACCAAGCCATTCTATCATTCCTCCTCTATCAACAGAACATACAGAAAATACAATAGAAAAGCTCATTAGTTGAAATAAGGACAGTGAGATCACTCACCAATTACCATCATGGAGAAAACAGACAACTTGGGGAAATTAATTTAATTTATTGCCAATTAATAACAGAGTAGGACAATGAGAAATAAAAACAAATCTTAAAACACCTTCACAGAATCATAGAATATCCTGCATTGGAAGGGGCCCACAAGGATCATTGAGTCCAACTCCTGGCCTTGCACAGGACCATCTCCAAGAATCCCACCACATGCCTGAGAGTATTGTCCAAATGCTTCTTGAAGTCTGTCAGGCTTGGTGCTGTGACCACTTTCCTGGGGAGCCCATTCCAGTGCCCAACCACGCTCTAGGGGAATAATCTTTTCCTCATATCTAGCACTCTAATAGCTTTATATATCTGTTTTATAGTGTGGTAACCAAAACTGCCCCCAGGACTCAAGATGAGGCCACACTAGTGCAGAGCGGGACAATCCCCTCCCTTGACTGTTTGACGATGCTGTCCCTGATGCACCCCAGGACACAGCTGGCCCTCCTGGCTGCCAGGGCACTGCTGCCTCATATTCAACTTTCTGTCCACCAGGACCCCCAGGTCCCTTTCGACAGTGCTGCTTTCCAGCCATTCATTCCCCAGTCTGTTCACACACCCAGGGTTGTCCCATCCCAGGTGAAGAATCCAGAATTGTCTGTCTTAAACTTCATACAGCTTGCATATAATGTCACTCCACCTGCTTTTTCTGCCCTGCATATCTCCCCTGAGAAGCCTGTAACCATCCACCCATTGGCCCTTCCAATCACAGGACTCATCCCACCAGGTTTCACTTATGCTAATGATGTCAAATCTCTGGGACAGAGCCAAAGCTTTGAGTTCGCTGAATTGGTTCCTCATGCTGCGTGCAATAGTGTAGAAACATTTCAGGTGTGGTTAGTTGTAGCCAACACATTGTGAAGCAGATTGAGGGAGCCCCTTAGTGCTTGTTTCCTCAAGTTTTGGTACACCCTCCCATCCCTTAGCACTGCCAAGCCTGGTATTTTCTCCTTTCCCCCTTCCAAGCTAGTTTAAAGTTCTGTCAACAAGCACCAGTAGCTCCTGTGCTAGAACCCCTTTTCCCTTCTGAGAAAGGTGCATCCCATCACGTGTCAGTAAAACAAGTGTTGAGTAGATCATCCCATGGTCAAAAACCATCACATTTTTCTGATGACATCAGCCTCAAAGCCACGTGTTGATCTGATGGATCTGCTGGCTCCTTTTAATATTATTCCTTGCTACTGAAAGAACTGAGTAAAACTACCTGTGCTCCTGATCATTCAAACAATTGTCCTAAGGCCCTGAAATCCCTTTTTATTGCCCCCAGACTTCTCTTTGTTATTTCATCACTACCAACTTGAAGAACAAATAATGGATAATAATCAGAGGGCCTTACTAGACGGGAAAGCTTTCCAGTAATGTCCCTTACCCCAGCACATGTGAGACAGCAGACTTCCCTGTGAGTTGTGTCTGCTCTGCCTATCAGGCCGTCCATTCCCCTTAGAAGGGAGTCTCCTATTACAACTACCCTTCTTTTCCTCTTAACAGAGCAGGTTGTGATGCAGGGGGTTGATTGTGCTGCCTTAGGTAGTCTCTCTATCCCAGAAGGACCTTTGCCCACCTCATCAGTTGTCTGGCCTTCTAGTTCCAGAGCATCCTACCTGTTGTAGAAGGTACCAGTCCTACTTGTCATCATCAAGTTTTCAGGAGGAGAAACTGTTGGAATCCAGAATGCTGAGAAGTATTTCTCTGCATGTTTTAAGGGATCCAAACCCTCTGACAAACACTATTTTTAACCTTTGTCCATGGAAAGGGCTTCCTAGGCTCTGGGATGTAGCAGAACTTTCAAGAATGTAAATTAGATAGTAGCATAATATGTAGTTTATCACAGGGTGAGAAATTTAGATTTCTGGGTTTGTTAGCATGGTAAGTAGATGAAGACAAGATGGAGGTCCTTGTCCGGTTTTAGTTTCTTCTTCCTTCCTTCTTCATCTACCCCTTTTCTGCAGTGTTGGGAGCACAGAGTGCTTGGTTAAATTTGCTGCACGGTAAT